>OY821517.1:362805865-363331409 GCA_963682025.1 Cordilura impudica
TTTTTATTTTTAATTTTTTATTTTTCTTATTTCATTTTTTATTTTTAATTTTTTATTTTTCATTTTTTATTTTTTATTTTTCATTTTTCATTTTTCGTTTTTCATTTTTCATTTTTACAACCTATACCACTATGTGGTTTGGGTATAATGACTTTGTGCTGCTGTTTGTAACAACCAAAAATATTTGACCTACACCCATCTTTAATTATACCGATCGAGTCAGAATCACTATCTGATTCGATTTAACGATGTCCGTCTGTCCGTCCGTCTGTGTGTCCATGTAAAGCTTGTAATCAAAATGCAGGTCGCAAATATGAATATATTTTGATGAAATTTGGTATATAATCTTTTATCGGCCATGGGATGAACGCTATTAAAATTGGTGAGAATCGGTTCATGTTCAGATCTAGCCCCCAGAAATCAACATATATTGCCATAAGATCCAAATTATCATACAAATCTTAGTCAAATTGGGTTTGTATGTATATATTACATCCATTAATCAGTAGTCCAAAAATTATCCCTATTGGACAACTCTTAGTCATAGGCCCCATATAGAGTTGCTTCCCGATCTTCACTTAAATCTAACAAAAAAGAAAAATATTGCACTGATCTTCTCAAATTTTGTTTGTATATATTTTTGCAAAATGCAAGAGACTTTGCCAAACATGGTCAGGATCGGTTTATTTTTGGGCCTAGTCCCCATATAGATATAGCATCCGATATGAACTTTTTCATATCTGCAGCCGAAAAAATTAATTAAAATCACACTCAAATTTGGTTAATGCTTATTTTCTATATCCAGTTAGTCGGGCCTGAGAGATAGGGTCTCTAAACGCATGGTATAGGGTATCGTATAGTCGGTCTAGACCGACTATAATTTTCTTACTTGTTTATTTTTAATTTTTTATTTTTCATATTTTATTTTTAATTTTTTTATTTTTCATTTTTCATTTTCAAACAGGTTATTACATATCATAATTTTTTCACCTATACAATCACAAGTCACACCGATTTACGCTGTTTTTGTGATTGTATTGTGAAATAGAAATTTAAAATCTAAAAAAAAAAGATGTTAAAAGATGATAAGTCAGCATCTAGCACCTTTTTATAAACGACAAAAAAGGTTGCTAAATCTAGCAACTAAAATGGCAACATGGCAACACTGTTGCACAACAGTTGTATAATTGTTGGTGATATTCACCATGCAAAAAAATTATGCGCTGTATCAGCTGTTCACTGTTTATCAGCTTTTGTGGTGTATTCCAAATATTTTTGTTAATTTTCTAGTAATTATTTTGGCTAAAATAGTAATAATAAATAAAATTGGAAGGAAATGATTATGTACATACAGGTAAGTTTTGAGAACAATCATTTTGCTTTTATTTAAATTTGTTTTCAGATTTTAGTATATGAATATACCACATACATATAAGTATGTACATATATACCATTTGACGTCTTCTACATTCTTCTAATTTAAGGAATTCCCTAATTATGGAAGGCAAAAAAAGTTTTGGCTTTAGTAGTCAGCTTTTCATTATTGTACGCGGTTTAATACAAATTTAATATAATTTTAGTGTTTTTTTAATTTATGTAATTTATGTACTAATTTGGTTTGATTTGCTGTATGTTAGAAATTACATATTTTGCAAATTTTTTCTAGTGTCTGATGACTTCGAATAAACTTAAATCATTATATTAGGTCTGTTCCGCCAGAACAATATCTTTTAAAAGTCTAGCAAAACTCAAGCATTGAGTAATTTCATATTTACGCTCTTCGCTCTCATTTTCTATTTTTCTGGTGGAACGACTTGAAGCAAAAACCATGATTCATAATTAATTCTTCTTCTGAATCACTGCTTGATTCCAATAAATTTTCATATAAAACTAATTTTTTCATTTTATTTATTTTTACCAAAATTTTATTCTTTTTGACAAAAATCAAAAAACCAAAACAACGAATGAAAACAACTGCTTCTGTCACTTTTCGTAAATGGTTGAAACTTACTCACACAAATTTGTTCTAGCAAAGTTCAAGCTGTTCAAGCATGGTGAGTTGTGGTGAGAAACTGTAAATGTCTCTCTTTTCAGCTTGACATTTTTCCGGTGGAACGCACTCGACTAATGTTCAACATACTTGAACATGCTTCAACATCGTGGGGGAACGGAACTATTATACATATAAAAAAATTAAAATATTAATGTATAATAAAAAAACTGGGCTCAACCGGGATTTGAACCCGGGACCTCTCGCACCCAAAGCGAGAATCATACCCCTAGACCATTGAGCCTCATGCTGAGATCGTTGTTAAATGTGTTTTTAAGCATATCGATGGTATTTTGACTTTTAATAGTAATGGTTTTTTAAATTCTTTGGGCAGAAACTAAAAAAACAAGTTGCACAAACACACCGCATCTATCCAAACTAAATCACAAGTTTGCCAAATTATTTTGAATTGCAGACACCTTTGTTTTATTTTTGCAAGTATCTATTTTAAACTACTCGAAAGTAGACATCTATTTTGCGTAGTTATAAATACTTCAATTTTTTTGATTTTATTGACAACAAATGGTAAATGTAAAAATAATACAATACAAATATAAATATTTTCTACATAGAAATACAAGCAAAATGTATATGCTGAACTATAGCCGTCGAAATATAAACGGGAAACGGGGATGTAGCTCAGATGGTAGAGCGCTCGCTTAGCATGTGAGAGGTACGGGGATCGATGCCCCGCATCTCCAATAAGTGTTTTTTTTAAATTTTTTGCGGACAAATTTTTATTATTATGTTAATTTTAAATTTTTACTAAAATTGACAACAGTGTTTCCATAATTTGTAATAGTAAAGATGATAAATTGCAAAAACAAAGATGCTAAAACGTACTGGATTTTTATTATTTTAAATTAATGTGATTTTAGTTTATTGTGATGGTAGCTAAACCCCCATAGATGGCGAAGATCTCTATATGAATGTGTTATATGTATAACACTTTATATACTAAAATACCATGCAAGCATCAAAATGAAGTTGGAGCCTGAATAAATTTTGCTTTAAAATTTTTTTTTAATTTCTTTGTTTTATTCTGGTATATCATAATCAAATGTCAAACTTAAACAAATATTTAATTATTCATAACTAAAAAAACAAGAACAACAATGTTTTGCTATGTAATCGCGTCTATATTCTTATTTTTTTTCTTAATGAAAGAAAAGCTACACCGTTTGCAATATTAAAGTCAATAGAAATCTAAACAAGTTCAAATTAACATGAAAAATATAAATCTCAATTAATTCTTTTTTTTTTATGAAAATTAAAAACAACTCCTCATCATTGTTTTTCAAATATATTTGAAAAATTTAAAATCCAAAGCGGGGAATTTTATTTATTAATAATACATACGAATTTTGTTGGAAGAGTTAACTACTAATGACGGCAAAAACTACTACATTGCAATTAAAAATTCGTTAAATACATATTTATTGAAAATAATTTTTTTTTTAATATTCTTTATTAATGCAATCTATGTAATAAATATCGATATTAAACATTATTTTTGATAATTTTGAAGATTTAAATGGCGATGATCCCAGGCTTCATTATATTCCTATTAGTTACGTAGGATTTTGACATTATTAATTTTTCCTGCTAATTTTTCAGTCACTTAGTAAATCTTGTGGGGCTCTTCTCTGAAGTCTCACAAATGTGTTTGTATTCCTCATAAGGTTTGAGGCTAGAGAATTGGGTTGTTGTTCAATTCTTGTTTTGTATTTTGTTAGCTGAGTTTTAATTTCTTCTTTTATAGTTGGGACATTCAGATCACGAGGTAGTTGATTATTGGTTATTATTATTGGATTGGAATCGTTGCAGGATATCAGCGTTTGAGATTGATGCAGTACCCCATAGGTGGATACCATATCTCCATATGTAGATTAGAAGTTTATTTTACATACAGAGTCCAGAGTTGGGGTATATGAGAAATTTCATTTTGTTGAGTTGAATATCTAGAGCTTTTCGTTTTGTTTGAATATGCTTCTTCCAGGTTAGTCGTCTATCTAAATAAATACCTAGATACTTTGCTATATCTCCTTGAGGAATTTCGTTTTGATTGAGGGTTACTGGGGGACACGTTCCTGGGTTTAAAGTGAAGGTTACTTGAATTGATTTTGTTTCATTTGCCTTAATTCGCCAAATGCTGATACAATTTTGTAGAGTGTTTCTCGCAACACTTGGGTTTTTGTGAACTGCCAGAATTGCTGTATCGTCTGCAAATGTTCCTATTAGGAAACCATTAGTCTGGGGGAGATCGGATGTGTACAAAAGATAGAGAGTAGGTCCCATAACGCTACCTTGTGGCACTCCAGCCAATATGGGACTTGGATTACTTATTTCGTTTTCTTCCTTTATGTAGAAAAACCGATTTTGTAAGTATGATTTAATAAATAGATAGTAGTTTATTGACAGTGTTTTTTTTAATTTTGAAGAGCAGACCCTGATGCCATACTTTATTAAATGCTTGAGAGATGTCCAAAAACGCGGCAGTACAGTACTGTTTATTTTCGAATGTAGTGTGGATAGTTTCAACAAACCGATGGATGAACTTGTTCGATTGTTCCATGTTGTTTTCGAAACCTAAACTGGTGATTTGGTATAAGAGATTTTGAGTCAACTATTGGCATTAGTCTTCTTAAAAGAGAGTTTCTAGTATCTTTGACAAGGACCACAGGGGAGATGTGTAAACATCTAGTAATTAAAGATTTTTTATGCACTTTTTTAAAATCAAACAGAAAGCGTCATCTATGTATCACTTATAGTAATCAACTGCAGGGGCTCTGCTAATAAAGGGTGATTTTTTAGCTATTATCTTTTTGGCAACACTGGTTTAAACAGTTGACGCACGTTTCGTGTTTTGTTTCATTGTCAAACATCTTCAGTTTGGTCTATAATTTAACCATGAATCGTCTTCCAAACGAACAACGCTTGCAAGTTATTGAATTTTATTATCAAAATGCGTGCTCTGTTAAGAAAGTTCATCGCGCGCTTCTTCCATTTTATGGTCAGTTTAATCGACCCACTGAAGCGGCTATTCGGGCTATTGTGACTAAATTTCGCACCAAATTTACATTGTTGGACATTAAACCACCAACACGCTTACGTAGAGCGCGAACGAAGAAAATATCGCAGCTGTATCGGCCAGTGTTAATGATGACCATCTTCTTCAAAGATGATGCGAATCGTAACGTAATTGTGAATGGTGAGCGCTACCGAGAGATGATATCCAACTTTTGTTTGCCCAAAATGCAAGAGGTTGACTTGCATGACATGTGGATTCAACAAGACGGTGCCACATGCCACACAGCACGCGCAACAATGGACTTATTGAGAGGCGAGTTCGGTGAACATTTTGTTTCACGTTCAGGACCGGTCAATTGGCCGCCTAGATCGTGCGACCTAACGCCTTTAGACTATGTTAAAGCTCATGTCTATACAGACAATCCCGCTTCAATTGACGCATTGGAAGACAACATTGAAGCATTTATTCGTGAGATACCGGCCGAAATGTTGGAAAGAGTATGCCAAAATTGGACTAAGCGGATGGACCATTTGAGGCGCAGTCACGGTCAACATTTGCATGAAATAATCTTCAAACATTAAATTATATGGACCGTGCTATCGATTCAAATAAAGATTTCATGCATTTTTCTGAATTTTATGTGTTTTTTTTGGAAAACTTTCCTATAGCTCTTAAAAAATCACCCTTTATAAAAATATTTATTATTATTTATTTCCACTGGTTAATTCTTAATTTTTCGTTTTTCATTTTTAATTTTTAATTTTTAATTTTTAATTTTTAATTTTTAATTTTTAATTTTTAATTTTTAATTTTTAATTTTTAATTTTTAATTTTTAATTTTTAATTTTTAATTTTTAATTTTTAATTTTTAATTTTTAATTTTTAATTTTTAATTTTTAATTTTTAATTTTTAATTTTTAATTTTAAATTTTTAATTTTTAATTTTTAATTTTTAATTTTTAATTTTTAATTTTTAATTTTTAATTTTTAATTTTTAATTTTTAATTTTTAATTTTTAATTTTTAATTTTTAATTTTTAATTTTTAATTTTTAATTTTTAATTTTTAATTTTTAATTTTTAATTTTTAATTTTTAATTTTTAATTTTTAATTTTTAATTTTTAATTTTTAATTTTTAATTTTTAATTTTTAATTTTTAATTTTTAATTTTTAATTTTTAATTTTTAATTTTTAATTTTTAATTTTTAATTTTTAATTTTTAATTTTTAATTTTTAATTTTTAATTTTTAATTTTTAATTTTTAATTTTTAATTTTTAATTTTTAATTTTTAATTTTTAATTTTTAATTTTTAATTTTTAATTTTTAATTTTTAATTTTTAATTTTTAATTTTTAATTTTTAATTTTTAATTTTTAATTTTTAATTTTTAATTTTTAATTTTTAATTTTTAATTTTTAATTTTTAATTTTTAATTTTTAATTTTTAATTTTTAATTTTTAATTTTTAATTTTTAATTTTTAATTTTTAATTTTTAATTTTTAATTTTTTGGAAGTGCCTTAATTTTGGACATAACGTTATATCACGAAAAGTCGAGCTGACCGAGTGCAGATTTGGAATAAAAACAGTTCTTAGTCAACAAAACCATGTTCCCTTGTGTATTTAAGAAAATCTTATAAAAGAAAATTTTTTGATGATTTGTAATTACATTGTATTAAAATAATATTAATAGGCTAGGCGATTTCTTGTGACCGATGTTTTGTTCTACCGTTTTATCCCGATTTTGACCAAACGTATATTATTTGAAAGGTATTTCTTTTTAGCCATTTTGCAGATTTACAGATTTTAAATTTTTTCCTTTGTTTTGAGTAAATTGCATTTAAAGTTGCTACTAACACATACATAAAATTATACAATGCTATGTGTGTGTTTATTAAAGTTGTTAATGTGTTTGTAATAAAAATGAGTTTGTTTTTTTGTGTTGATTTGTGAATTGGCTATGATTGGTTAGCATACCTTTATGGTCTTTATTTAATGAAAAAATAAAATTTCCTAGAATTTGCACTTGAATTTCGTGGGCTGGAAAGTGCCAGTTGTATTAAAACTCTGTATTTTTCTTTAATTGATATTGATAAATTGAAAAATATAGCTGATAGAAAAAATCTGACTTAATATCTGAAATCAGTGGCCTAAAACCTATTACTATAACACACTTATTACATAAATAGAACAGCAGCAAACACACACATACTATTAAAAAATGTTATTTTTGTATGGAAATCGCGATTTTTATCAATTTAGTTTTCTCAGTAAATTGTGAACAAAATCAAAAGTTTTGCACCGATTACAATGAAATAAAGCTCACATCATTCGAGATATAGTTATTTAGCTACATGTTTTTAGACCAAAACAGTGATTTTTATCGCACATTAATTTTTTATGAGTTTCTAAAGAACAAAAAAAATGTTTTTTAATTGTTCTTTTTTTCAAAACTTCAACGATATCTATGAAACAAATTTAAAACCAATGTAAGCACGGCTTAAAGATAATATTGTTGGCGAGTTTTGGATTTTTTCTAACTGAATATGGTGAACCGTTTTCAAGTTATTCCAATATATGTAGTGGAAGTGCCTTAATTTTGGAAATAACGGTATATCACGAAAAGTCAAGCTGATAGAAAAAAACCAAGTGCAGATTTGGATACAGCGTCCCAAATATATAATATTAATAGTCTAGGCGATTTCTTGTGACCGACGTTTTGTTCTACCGTTTCATCTCGATTTTGACCAAACTATATTTTTTGAAAGGTATTTCTTTTTAGCCGTTTTGCAGATTTACAAATTTTTAAATTTTTCCTTTATTTTGAGTAAATTACATTTGAAGTTGCTACTATCACATACATAAAATTATACAATGCTATGTGTGTTTAATTAAATTTTTTGATGTGTTTGTTAATGAGTTTGTTATCTTCATTTACAATAATAATACTCATAAAAGTGTTGGTTTGTGAATTGGCTATGTTGAAAAATAAAGCTGCCTAGAAATTGCACTCGAATTTCGAGCGCTGGAATCTGCTAGTAACCTTAAAAACAACATTCAGTGTTAATAAAGTAACAAACACTGTTTTTGATAAAAACTGCGAATTTTTCATCATATCATTCTGAATAGCTCCAAAACCATTGAGTATATTTTCTCAAGTTATGTTAAAATCTAAAATTTTAAAAAAATTTAGAAAAAAAAATTATCCATAGCATTTAAAAATTCGACTGTTTTTTGTCAGTAGAGGACCATAATATATCAAAAAACAAGTAAGAAATTATAGTCGCTCTAAACTGACTATATGATACCCTATACCATTGTTTAGAGACCCTTTCTCTTCGGTCCAACTAATTCGATGTAGAAAATAAGCATAAACCAAATTTGAGTGGCATTGTTATTAATTTTTTTGGCTGCAGATATGAAAAAGTTCAATCGAATGTTATTTTTATATGGAGACTAGGTCGAAATATGGACCGATCCTGACCATATTTGGTAAAGTCACTTATATTTTGAAAAAATAAATACGAACCAAATTTGAGAAAAATCTGTGCAATATTTTTCCTTTTTGATAGATTTAAGTGAAGATCGGGAAGCAGCTCTATATGGGGCCTATGACTAAGAATTGTCCTATAGGGATTATTTTTGGACTACTGATAAATGGATATAATAAACACATACAAACCCAATTTGGATCTTATGGCAATTTATTTCGATTTCATAGGGGTCATTTTTATGGGGACTAGGTCTGAACATGGACCGAATTTCATCAATTTCAATAGCGTTCATCCTATATACCAAATTTCATCGAAATATATTCATATTTGCGACCTGTAGTTTGATTACAAGGTTTACATGGACACACAGACGGACGGACGGACATCACTAAATCGAATCAGAAAGTGATTCTGAGTCGATTGGTATAATAAAAGATGGGTCTATGTCAAATATTTTTGGTAGTTACAAACAGCAGCACAAAGTCATTATACTCAAACCACATTGTTGCATAGTGTTATAAAAAACACTAATATTGAAAATTACAATTCATAAACTGTTTTTTAAATAGATTCATTATTTTTATTGTTTTTTATTTCATATGCGATTTCCTAATACATTGTTAAATTTTAATTTCTGAATTTCTATGATATAATTTTTTACTATTAATATAAATTTAATATTTTTTGATAAAAACGGTGTAGCAGAAAGAAGCATTGCCACTAACGATGTCATAAAATTCATGTTTGTTGTTTTTTTAACAAGATATTTTTGTATTTTAACCCGTACAAATTTTGGTTAAAATTATGGTGACGCAGGTTAAATGCCTGTAACCTAGCGCATAAACTACCAGGATTGTAACTCACATTACAAAACCGAACCCTCTCTCTCCCCACGCCCACTTAGTTGTTTCCTACATGTTTAGACTTTTGTTTAAAATTTAATGGCACACGCCAAAAAAGTGTGGTATGAAAACTGACAAAACTTTTACTGTAAACACAATGTAGCTGGAAGATTTTTCTCTAGACTTTTTACGCGTAAAACATTGTTAACTTATAACTTGTTTGCTCTTCCTTCTTCTCGCAATGTCATGTTACTTTTGCTAATGAATATTTTTCTTTTGGTTCTTGTTTATAGGAAAACTATATAGTGTTTTTTGTTGTAGTATTGTTTTGTTTTTCTATTTGTTGGAATAAATGTTTGCTTTCTTTAACGCAATAATAACGCTGAATTTGCCTTATTGCCAAGAAAATTTGCGTCTAACCCTTTTGGCTAAAATTTCTAAATTAGCACATTTTACATGCGTTTTGCTACCACCAACTAACTGACTGCTTACTTTGTCTTCTACCTCCTCTCTTCCTACTTCTCCTCACAGGCTACAATCTCAACAGTATTGAAGAATTTATTTTATTTTTGTAAGAAATAAACATGCCGACATATTGTATTGTTTTCCTTTTGTAATTGGCAAAAGTTTTTAACAAGAATATGTTTGGTTTGGTTCGTTGGTACTAATGCAATTTTAATGCATGATTTGTTATTAATTGAAAATGTTTGTTTTCTTTACAAACAAATTGTATGGCAAAAATCATTTATTAAATATGAATTATTAACAAACAAAAGTTACGGTAATTATAAGAATGGTTTGAATTTCAACTAAATCAAGATTTGGAGAGTAATTTTTAAGACCAAGAAATAAGATAAGTAAAAGCAAAATATAAGCAAATATTTCCTTTGTTTGTAAAATAAATATTTATACAGTATAGACAGACTATACGATACCCTATACCATGCGTGTAAAGACTAGGGTGACAGCCATTTATTTTTGGAATTTCAAGACGTGCGGGTCGGATTATTGTGATACTGGTTCTAAAACTTTAGTTCAAAGTTCAAATATGAATTTATTTGTAAGAATTTTCAAAAAAAAAAAAAATAATTTTTCAAAAAAATTTTGATATTAATAATTGCGTTTCAATTAAATTAATTAATAAACCATAATCTAGAGTAAATTATCTTTCTAATTAAATAACAAAATCTATTATCGGTTGAAAAACAGCCAAGTTATATCAAGTTCCCCAGGCAATAAATGCGCCGCAGCCCACTTGATTAAGAAAATCGAGCTCACATTTTTAAAGACATTGAAATAATTTACAACAACAATATTTTTGCATTCTCCTGATCCCAAACTGATCTTATGTTAATTATTTTGATTCTCGTCTATTGTTATGCCCTTCTAAATTAATGTCAAAACGGTACGTATTTTTTAGCACTATTTCAAAATCTCCAATTTTACTTTTTCAAAAATTTTGTTTAAGGAATTTACCGAAATCAACGATTGGACTTTAAGGTCTTATTAACAAAATATATGTAATTAGAAATGCCAAATATTATAGGTATCCTGTTTTTAATTTGGCGAGGGCAGCGTTTTAATTTCAGCGGATTTGAAGAAAAATTTGATTTTACATACTTGTTCAACTTTTATAAGTTAAGGTTAAATTGAAACACTATAACTGTCCCTCTTTAAGGTCAAAGGTCAAATTTAAGGAGATTTACATATTTTTGAAACAAAAAACTTGTTGATAACATTTTAATAATTCTAAAAAATAATATTCTGGTCTTATTTTCTGAAAGTAACCCGTGGGTACCCTTAATGTCAAACTGACTATATGAAAATCTATAAATATTTTCTTCAGCATGATTTTTTTTTTTAATAAAACAAATTTAATGAATTCATAAAATTCCTCAAATTTATTCGTTATTTTATGAAAATATTTAGATTTTTTAGATTTGTATATAATACAGCTTAAACAAATTTATATATCGGGGGCTTATATTCAAAAAGTGCTATCTGCATCAACAATTATTTTAAAGAGAGCGTGTAAAACTAATTTATTGATCAGATCTGAAAGTAATTGTAAATTGATTTGCTACAATATCTACTAAGAAATAGTCGTAATAATCATGTACTAGCAGATTCCAGCCCTCTAAATTCGAGTGCAAATTCTAGGAAAAGGTATGCTAATCAATTATAGCCAATTCGCAAATCAACACAAGAAACAAACTCATTTTTATTACAAACACATTAACAAATTTAATAAATACATACATAACATTGTATAATTTTATGTATGTGTTAGTAGCAACTTTAAATGCAATTTACTCGAAACAAAGGAAAAAATTAAAAAATCTGTAAATCTGCAAAACGGCTAAAAAGAAATACCTTTCAAATAATAAACGTTTGATGAAAATCGGGATAAAACGGTAGAACAAAACATCGGTCACAAAAAATTGCCTAGCCTATTAGTATTATAGATGCTATCAAAATTAATATTATATTTGATAGTTATATCAGAGAACAGTTTGAAATCAAAAATTAATATTGCTGTCAAATGTAAATATCACTTTTTGAATATAAGCCTTCGATATATCTTTATATGAATATAATAATTCTGAAAAAAAAAAATTAAAACTAGGACACTTTTTGAGTACCCCACGGGGTAATTTCAGAAAATAAGTCCAGAATATTATTTTATCGTTGATTTCGGAAAATTTCTTGAACAAAATTTTTGAAAAAGTAAAATTATAGATTTTGAAATAGTACTAAAAAATACGTACCGTTTTGACATTAATTTAGAACGGCGTAACAATAGACGAGAATCAAAATACTTAACATAAGATCATTTTGGGATCAGGAGAATGCAAAAATATTGTTGTTGTAAATTATTTCAATGTCTTTAAAAATGTGAGCTCGATTTTCTTAATCAAGTGGGCTGCGGCGCATTTATTGCCTGGGGAATTTGATATAACTTGGTTGTTTTTCAACCGATAATAGATTTTGTTATTTTATTAGAAAGATAATTTACTCTAGATTATGGTTTATTAATTAATTTAATTGAAACGCAATTATTGATATCAAAATTTTTGTGAAAAATGATTTTTTTTTTTTGATAATTTTTACATATAAATTCTGTGGTAACAAGCGATAACCGTCTAAGTCGACTTAAGAACGATTTGACTTAAGTATGCTATCATGTTTTACTAAAACCGTTTTATAGTTCCTTGAAATCCCCATTTCTCTAACACTGTTTACTAAAAAGTTATTAATGAAAACATACTGACCTAAGTCGTAATGAAGCTCCATTACATTTGTATAAAAAGTTATTTTTCTCGAAAGCATGATTTTCGACTTAGGCGGTTAATGCTTGTGACCACAGAATTCATATTTCATTGTCCGATTTGGCTCAAATTTTGCGCACTAAAGTTTTAGATCCAGTGTCACAATAATCCGACACGCATACCTCAAAATTCGACCAAAAATTTTTTTTCATACAAACCGTTGTCACCCTCGTAAAGACCCTATCTCTCGGTACAATTAATTAGATATAGCAAATAAGTATAAACCAAATTTTAGTGGCATATGAGGAAGTTCATATCGGATGCTAAATTTATATGGGGACTAGGTCGATAAATGGGCCGATTTTGACCATATTTGGTAAGGTCACTTATTTTTGGCAAAAATATATACAAAACAAATTTGAGAAAAATCTGTGCAATATTTTTGTTTTTTGATAGATTTTAGTTAAGATCGTGAATCATGGGGGTTACGACTAAGAATTGTCCTATAGAGTTTATTTTTGGACTACTGATAAATGGATGTAATAAATATACGCAAACCCAATGAGATCTATATGATAATTTGGAAATTTTGGCAATTTAAGTCGATCTCATAGCGATCACTTGTATGGTTACTAGGTCTGAACATGAAACGATTTTCACCAATTTCAATTGCGTTGATCCTATTGCCGATAGAAGCTTACATACTAAATTTCAAAGTTGCCATTTTGGTGCTTTTTACCTCTCCGTACCCGTTTTTTTTTTTGTGAATAAGCATTTTAAAAAAACGGGTATCTGCAGTGCTTTTCAGTATTTTTCACAGTGCTTTTAGTGCTACTTTCCACAAACATGCATTTATGGATATTATTTTTAAAAACTTTATCTCACAGTACTTGTAGTACTATTTTCTTATGCTATGTTGCGAGGTTCGCTCTCTCATTCACGGGTTGCGCCCCAATCATGATTGAACCTACATGATTCGCCATACAAAATTTTGCGATCGAACCAACTTAGTTCATTTTGAATCTAGTTACGAACCACGAAAAATGTACTTTTATCTCCAATTATGATAAAAAATTATCGCTAGTTTATCTGAACTTGCTGTCAAAAATATATAAACAAAGAAAAAACAAAAAATTAATGTGTACAATAAAATAAATAGAAATATTTAACAAATAAAAATTATATATTTCCATATATATATTCAAATAAAAATGGAAAAAATGAAATAGTGAAACGTAAAGTGTAGAAGGATGTCTTCAAATATTTGCACCAAAAATATAAACGTCAAAATGAACCAAGAACACTTGTCTGAATACCAAGGTTCGCAATCGTCATTCAGAGAGCCGTCATTTGCCGTCTGAACATGCTGTTACACCGATGTTCATTTTGTTTTTTCTTCTATCTGTCGTGTTTTTTCATTGTGTTGAGTATACTGTCATATTTGAAAAGAAACATCAGACAAGTAACAGAAAACGTTTTTTTTTTTAAAGAAAAATGGCTTTTGTTTTTTTTATTTTGTGAAATGATTAAAAGTAGATAATATTTTACTGCCCATATTAAATTATTAATTATTACCTTATTTTGTAAATGGATATACAAAAATATAGAAAAGTTTGGGAGACTTATCCAGCTTTTAAGATATAGTTAAGACCAGCTAAAGATGTATCAAACGCATTTTGCATTTTTTGCTATTGTGGAATTAAAGCAAGTCGTAGCAATTTATTGCAACACGGTCAAAAAAAAAACATCAAAAAGCGATAAAAATCATCCAGTACTTCTTTCCTGCAACCTGAGCTAACTTTCCAAACAAAGGAGGCTACGGAAAATCAAATAGCCCAAGGTACCTTGTGTTTATATATAGCATTACATTCATCTGTCTCCTGTATTGACCATTTGTCTCTGAAATTTGTTTAGACACCTTTTTGGATATTAAAGCCGTAAATTTCAAATTGTATCGAACAAAGTGCTCAAATACTCGTATTATAACCAATATTTTAGCTTCATTTTTATAGAAAATATTGTCAATGGGCGCCATGAAAAATGGGCCCAATGAAAAATGGCCCCAAATCGAAAATGAAAAATGGCCCCAAATTTTTATATAAAAAGCCACAACAAGAAAATTTCAGACAATTTTTCCTCTATTCCAATTTGGGGCCATTTTTCATTTAAAAAATTACCGCAAATTCTTCAAATATTTGGGGCTTTTTTCTTTTTTTTTGAATTGGGGTCATTTTGCATAATGAAAAAAGACCCCAAATTCAAGATTATTATCAAAGAAATAATTTTAAAATTCAAGATTATTATCAAAGAAATAATTTTAAACTTTTTCGAGGTCATTTTTCATTTTTCATAAAATAAGCAATGTAGTATATGTAGGAATATACTCAGCAATTTATACAAAAGTACTGGATTCAAAAAAATTGTTTATAAACAATAACACAAAGGCCCATAATCATAGTCAATCACTAAAGTCGGTTTTATTTAAAGTCAAGTTTAATACTTTAACCTGTTACTAACTGTTTCTTAACTATAGTCAAAATTAACATTAGCTTTAAGTTGAATGGGCTTTTTTGGGTGATTAGTAAAATGTTGAAGACTTTTCATACAAACTGGTGTAAATACTCAACAAATGGCATCTCTGCACAGCTGATAGATAAACGCGCAAAAATTGTAAACAAAAAATATAAAGTTATTTTGAATTGCACAAAGTGAACAAAAGGTTTGGCTCAATGGAAAATTTAGATAAGGTATTTAGATCTAATGTTCTTACAATTATGTTTCCTAGTTTTACACACATTAATTTATAAGTTGTCAACAGGATGAAAAGAAAATGGAGCGAGAGGCAAACTAGAGCACCAGCGAAAAGGAGTTTTTGGGCGAGTGCATTAACCACCTGTCCCGTGTTGAAAACAAATGCAATGATACCTCCATTATAAATAAAAAAAATGCTTGGAAGAACATTAAAGAATCAATGGCAGCTGCAGGTTTTAATCGAGATATCTCAAAACTTAAACTCAAATCGTCAATAATGGCAAAATCATTTTCGATATCCTCAATTGAACACATTTTTTATTATTTATAACACTTTTTCCACAATTTATAGAACAATTAAGATAACAATTCACTAAATTTATTTACGATTTTTGTTTTGTTTTGCTTTTGTCACTTCTTTTTTTTAAGAGGCAAACAGCTGATAGAGTTAAAGTGATGTTAATTTTGGTAAATTTTGATTTTAAAACTGACTTTTGCGGAAAAAGTAAGCTTTTCTCGTCTATAGTAGCTGTAAAGTAAACTTTTGAATAAATTATACTTAAAGTATATTTTTTTGATGACTATGATTATGGGCCAAAGTGTTTTAAGTCAAAAAAAATATTCAATCGGATTTTGCATAAAAAGTATCGGACGTACGCTTTTAACTACAACGGGATTTATTATCTGTTGTTTACGTTATTTGTTTTCTGTAAATGAAATTAATATTTTGTTTCTGACGAGTGTAAAGTGTAAAAAAATTAACAAATCGAAAGGAAAAAATAACTTAATTGAATATACGTCTAGATGAATTGTGAGCATATTGTTGGAAAACAAAAATTGGCAGTAAACTGCTTTATGGAAATGATCAGAAAATGATAAAAAAAAATCATCTTATAAAGACATTGCAAAGTGTGAAGTGTTGGAGAAGCACGTGCAAGGCAAGAGTAAATCTTTTGCGTGAAGGAAAATGTGTGTTGGCGAAAAAATTTATTGAACACAATCACAAGACCGAAGAAGAAGCTTTACAGGAGACAGCGGTTTCAAATGTTTGGTCACTTGACATGAAGCCCCCCATATTTATATGAAAAAAATTAAAAAAAACATTTCTAACAAAAAAACATAAAAACTTAAAATAAATTGAGATCATATTTAACATTTGTTTTCTCATTTAAATACAATTCATTGAAATAATAAATTGAAAGACTAAACTGTAAATTATAATTTTATATAATTTAAAAATGATAATTTTTTAGAAATAAATAAATGTTTTTGCTTCTAAATCTATTTAAAAATTATTCGATTTATCCGATTGATCCACGCGTACTGATGGGATTATTTGGTAGTCGAAAATTAATATTAATATAAACTTTTTCCCTTGCAAAACTTAAGATTTAATTTAAGTCTATTCAGGTTTTAAGGAAAAAGGTGAATTAGACGTAGACCTTAATCTGATGTATCAATATTCTATACACCTGAAGTGGTCTCGTAAAACATCTTTCATGAAATATGAATATATCTTCAGTCAATTTTAATCTGGCTGCTGAAAATGTGTTTCATTGCTCAAAAAAAAAAAAAAACATTGTGCCTCTGTTTTGTCCATTACATATCATATGCTTCCTCGGCGACCTTCTACTTATGTCTTGCTGCAATCAAAACATGCCTTTATTATATAATTATGCAATATTTTGTTACCCAAAATACTTACTAAGTATGTACGAGATAATTTTACGAGTTTGGTCTTTGCAGGCAACAATAACCAAAAAGAAATTACAACATTTATTCCTAATTAAAGTAAAGCCTTTAATATGGTCCGGTAAAATAAGAAAACTTGACCAGATATAATTATACTGAATATTTAACAAGAAGTTATAATGTCTGCAAAAGGTTTTTTCTTTGTTTCAGCTTCACTTTCTTTAAACACAACAGCATCATTTCCATTCTTATTCTATTCAAAGGTAATTATAATTTTATTGTTAACATAATTATGTAAATAATGTCTGTTGTCAAAAAAAAAAAAACAAAAAAAAATCGTTTTGTCTGTCTGTTTTTTTTAAATTCCTTAAATATTTTCTCTATGCTTCTAAATAATTAATGTTTTGTAATTAAGGACTAATTTAGTTACAACCATAAAAGGATAAATATTTTTCGTGTAATATTTAGAAACATTCATTTACAAATTAAGTCAACAGACTTTTGTGTCATTATTAGAATAATGAAAATTTAGATTGCTGTTGTTGTTGTTTTTAAATGAATAACCAAATGAAAACGTGTGTTTGTGGTAAAATCATAATCAAAAAAACAATATTCTTACTTGGCTAAGAAGCCATGATGATGATGATGATGATGATGATGGTTTTAAGATGTTTGCGGTTGTGAAAAGTACATTTTTGGTCAATGTTAAAATGTCGTTTCAAATGTTCAAAATTTTATTCATAAATATGCATGTATATGAATGAATATACATATGTACATACATACATGCATATATTATCTACGCATGTTTGTACGGTTTGTTTGTTGTGCCTATAATTGATGTGAGATGTGACATGTTTGTTTAAATATTCATAACAATTTTCGGCACAAGCCGTTTGTATAGTATGTATGTTTATATATATATATATATATATATATATAGATAACTATACCAAATATATCTACTAAATATATCGTTGTATAAAACTTACACGTACATATAAACTAATTAGCCCCGTCTGCCTGTTAACTGTTTGTCACTTGTTGTCGTTGTTTGTTATCATGTCTAAACAACCATCTTAAGGTTATTTTTCTAAACATTAACCCATTGACAATGCAGAAAGTTGCAAAAATTTGTTTAAATTTAATGTGAAAGTTTGTTTTCTTCTTCCTTCTATGTGAAAATTATATTCAAATCTATAATATTAATAGGCTAGGCGATTTCTTGTGACTGATGTTTTGTTCTACCGTTTTATCCCGATTTTGACCAAACATATATTATTTCAAAGGAATTTCTTTTTAGCCGTTTTGCAGATTTACAGATTTTTAAATTTATTCCTTTGTTTTCAGTAAATTGTATTTAAAGTTGCTACTAACACATACATAAAATTATAAAAAGCTATATGTGTGTTTATTAAATTTGTTAATGTGTTTGTAATAAAAATGAGTTTGTTTTTTGTGTTGATTTGTGAATTGGCTTTAACTGATTAGAATACTTTAAGGATCTTTATTTAATGAAAAAATAAAATTTCCTAGAATTTGCACTCGAATTTCGAGGGCTGGAATCTGCTAGTTAAAATAAATTGTTGCAAGATCAAAATAAACCGTGATATAGCATATTCTTACTAAGTAGTGCATTATGATTTGCTAGATAGTAGCTTGACAGCTACAGTGAGTGACAATATAATGGGAACTCTTAACAATTCGATCACAAAATAATTTTACTCATAAAAAAAACAAAGTTTTTATTAAAACTCTTTCTTTCCTTATGCATATGAGTTTTGAATCTATCTGTGACTGTGCATGACTTTGCGTGACTATTTTAAAATTAAGCTTTGGTCATAACAAGTCTATGGACCAAGTTTCTTATTGATTGGATGAGGGGAAGTGGGATTCAAATCACTTCGTGACTGGGCGTGACTTTGGGTGACTATCTTAAAACTAATATTTGGCCACAACAAGTCTATGGACAAAATTTCAGGAGTGAGGTTTTAATTTCTCTGTGACTGTGCGTGACTGTGCGTGACTGTGTCGAAGTTAATCTTTCTTCACAGCAAGTATATCGACCAAGTTAAAGATAGATTGGATGAGGGGAAACCCGTTTTAAATCTCTCCGTAACTGTGCGTTTCAGATAAATTAGATAAGGGGGAATGGGGTTGCCCCACGACAGACAGACAGACAGAGAGTATGAGTTTAAAGAAAAAGTTTAAAAATCAAAAGCATTAATTTTTATGCCTTTGACAAAACATTGAAAACCTTTTCTATACAATAATTGAGAACTTTAACTCTATTTTTTGTTGCAATATTTTGTTGAGAATCCAAAATAAATTAAATAAATTAGAATAAATTGTACTGCTTCACAATTTATTAAAATTTTTGCCACTTTGAACTAACTGAGATTTGTCTTGTTTGTATAATATCGTGTCCGTATTTTTTGATATACAATTTCTCATAGATTTTTTATGGTATTAAGATCTGGTGATTGGGCTCGCCATTCCAAAACACTAACTACATTAGATTGCAGCCATTTGGTTACAACTTTGAAGATGTGTTTTGAATCATTGTCGTGTTGGAACTTCCAGACCAGTGACATATTTTTCTCTCTGTATCCAATTCCAGTTAGAGTATCTTTTACTACATGAGTTGGACCAATTTCTTGGCCCGAAAAGCAATTCCATGCCATAATATTGTTACTGCCTAACTTAACGGTTTTATTTGTACAATTTGGGTCTAGTATTTTTCCTTTTGGTCGTAGTGCAAATGTTCTTCCAGTATGGACTTTTAAATAAAACTTTGAAGCATCTGAAAAGTTCATGTGTTCTTTAGCAAAATTAATGCGAGCCAGATAATTTTTCTCTGATATCATAGCTTTCTTCACAGAACAATCACAACCAATTGCTCGTTGGGAAGCAATTCGAGCACTTATTATACCCTCCACACCTCAGTGGCAGAGGGTATATATAGGCTTATCATTCCGTTTGTAACTCATCGAAAAACTAATTTCCGACCCCATAAAGTATATATATTCTTGATCCTTATCACAACCTGAGTCGATATAGCGAGTCGGTCTGTCTGTCTGTCTGTTGAAATCACGCTCATTCACAAAAAAGACCATTTTGCTGGGTAAGCTTACAATAATAGCATTTTCCATAATTCCCAGCAGGTTGGTATTGAAAATTGGTTAAATCGGGCATCACTGTGCTTAGATACGAGCAAAAATATGTAGATACGTCTAAAAAAAACATAAAACCCAGTGTGTTTGTTGTATATATTTTGGTGGTTGAACACAATAATTGTACAACAACATTCACAGTTCAAAAAGCCACCAAAAAAAAAAAATGATGCAATCATACCAACAAACACAACTATCATGCGCTATGTTAGTAGTATTGCCACATATTTTTTTATCGTTATCACGTTATAATAAAAAAAATCGCCAATATGAAAGAAAAAATGTAAACGAAAAATTAAAAATGGATAATGGAAAATGAAAAATGGAAAATGAAAAATGGAAATTGAAGAATGAAAAATGGAAAATGAAAAATGAAAAATGGAAAATCAAAAATGGAAAATGAAAAATGAAAAATGAAAAATGAAAAATGAAAAATAAAAAATGGAAAATGAAAAATGAAAAATGAAAAATGAAAAATGGAAAATGAAAAATGAAAAATGAAAAATTAAAATGAAAATGAAAAATGGAAAATGAAAAATGGAAAATGGAAAATGAAAAATGAAAAATGAAAAATGGAAAATGAAGAATGAAAAATGAAAAATGAAAAATGGAAAATAGAAAATGAAAAATGGAGAATGGAAAATGAAAAATAGAAAATAGAAAATGAAAAATGAAAAATGTAAAATGGAATATGGAAAAAGAAAAATGGAAAATGCAAAATGAAAAATCGAAAATAGAAAATGAAAAATGAAAAATGGAGAATGGAAAACGAAAAATGAAAAACGGAAAATGGAAATTGAAAAATGGAAAATAGAAAATGAAAAATGGAGAATGGAAAATGAATCCATAGAAAATGAGTGATTTAAAACCCATTTCCCCTTATGCGATTGAACTGAAACTTGATCGATAGACCAAGGAAAGACAGAAAGAATGCATAAGGAAAGAAAGAGTTTTAATAAAAACTTTGTTTTTATGGGTTAGAATATTTCTAGACTTCAACGATATCTCTGAAGCTACTGGGAAAATTTAAAACCAATGTAAGTAAGCTCGGCTTAAAGATAATATTGTTGATGAGTTTTGGATTTTTGTTTAACCGAATATGGTGAACCGTTTTCAAGTTATTCTAATATATGTAATGGTAATGTGTCCAAAAAAAACGTCCTAAATAACCTTAAAAAACATTCAGTTCTTGATCAACAACAACCTGGTTCCCTTATGTAATTTATTTTAAAAAACGCACTCTCCAGTATTCTACTTAAGTTGGCATGTCATTAATGCCGTTTTCTTTTCTGACCAAAAATGTCGCATTTTATTTGCACTTTTTTCGAAAAGTGTATTTTTTATATATTCTAAATTAAGAGCAACCTTATCTTATACATCAATCGAAAGATCTAACAGTCAAGCCCTCAAAGATCGCAAAAAATTGCAGCCATTGACTTCTGTCAGGTCATAGTGTGAGAATATTTCTCCATTGTTCCCCTTTTTTGAATATTTTCACCCTATGACTTCAAAGAGCATAATAATCAAAATTTTTTGCATTTTATGAACACAGCTCTTTGAAAGCTTTCGATTGATGTATAAGATAAGGTTGCTCTTAATTTAGAATATATAAAAAAATACTCTTTTCGAAAAAAGTGCAAATAAAATGCGACATTTTTTGTCAGAAAAGAAAACAGCATAAGGTAAATTCAAACTCTTTTTTTTAATTTTAACGCGATAATGTTTGATATCGCTAAATACTATTAGTCAAAATGTTTTAAAGGCAACTCTAAAAAAATAATATTCTCATTGCAAAATTTAATTCAAGGCACGAACTTGAGGTAAAAATGAGTACAAAAATAGCCATGAATGTTGTTATTTTTAGTGGGTTAATATATAATAGCTTTATCAGTTATTTAACAAAATATGGTACATTACAGAATATGGGTATTATACCAGTAGATATTAAGATACCTCTGCTTGATAGTTTTATGGTAAATAGTCCTGCATATGTAAGTCTTAATAGTTTTTTAAGCCCCATTTAAGATTCGCTGACACATGTTTTATGAAGTCAAGTGGCAATTGCCAATTTAGTCTCAACACTAAAAGGCATCCTTTTCTTAGAATCCTAACTAAAATTAAATACACATACATACATACATACGAACATATTCACTTATCCTTTGATATACATACATAAATATATTCATGTATAGAGTATTCATGTATTGGTATCATGTTTATAGTAAAGACAACAAACGGGTGGAATAATATTAAATCAAAGCTATCAAAAACATTTAAACTATTATTAAATTAAAATAACAAAAGTTGGAGTTTTAAAAGGGACAAACAACTATGGATGTATAGATACATATGAAAATCTATAAAGTAAAAATTATTAAAGCTGTGTTTTTTTTTAACTTGATTAATTTAGTATTTTTTTTTTTTTTTTTTTTTTTTTTGGTAGACTAAAAATGGGAATTACAGATATTATAATAATTTATTAAATATAACATGCTTTTTGCGGAGTAAGACAGTTGTATTGCTACATAATAATAACCAAAAACGTTTTATTTCTTGACTATTTACAATTTGTTTGCATAAAATCTTTAAAAATATTTGGCGTCGCCTTATGTTCCCCTTTTTTACTTTATTTTCTTTTCAGTTCAGTAATAGATGACCTCATATATTTGATGTGGCGCTAAAGTACACAACAGTTCAAACAGTAAAAAATTTGATTTCTTTAGCAATGATTTGAAACGGTTGCTCTTGTTGTTTGCAATATTTTGTTGGTTAAATACGCGTATGTATATATCTATAAGTAAATGTGTATGTGTTGTGTATTTTTATTGTTAGAACAGAAAAAGCCAAAAGGCAAACACTCTTGAGTCATAAAAAGATGCCTCAAGACAAACAATGCGGCAGAATTGGTAGCAAAGTAGAATCACATTGAAACTTAAAATCATACTCATAAGAACATAAAGATCAAATGTCAATACACAGAAAAAACAACTCCAAAATATACACAGGCATAAACATATAAAATACATACATAAATACTTACATACGTATGTGTGTATTTATATTTATACTTATAAAAAACTTGGTATTGTCATAAAAATGAATCGAATCCTTAAGACATTCAATAAGTTGTTTTTTTTTGTTTGTTTTTTTCTTTTATGTAAGAAAGTTAAAACCTTTTATCGCTTTAAATATGGTTATTTGCTAAAACACACACACACACACACACAAACGAAATAATAATTTCTTAAGGTTTGAAAAAAAAAAACAAAAGACTAAACTTTAATGTTTATAGCCAACAAATTATTTCAAAGGATACCAAAACACACATATCACCCATCCACTCGTACTCATAAAGCATAGTTAAATATATAAAATATGAGGTTAATAAAAAGGACCTTAACTAATACAAATACAGAAGATATGCATAATAACTTACATACAATTTCTTAAAAATTAATTTTTACCCATAAACATAAATCATGGCTAAAAAGAGTCGTTTAAATCCAGGCTAGGTAATATTGTATTATTATTAGTTCACATATTTCAACGACATATGGTGTATAAATAGCCAGTGCTAAAAAAAATATGTTTTTTTTTTGGGAGAAAAAGAAATAAAAAGTAAAAAATTGCTTTAAAAAAAGAAACTAAATAAATATGTCCCTTTTGTTTGACAAGTACATATGACGAGTATGTTGCAAATTCAATATTTACCCACAATTTTACATTTTCGTCACTTTTGTCAGAGTTCTCAAAAGAAGAAAACATTGACAAAAAAAAAATTTGTATAATCAGCACACAGTGGAGTAAATTAAATATTTCGGCCAACATTTAACTATAATCGAAAGTTGAACTTCTGTTTTTTGTGTTACAGTTTGCTTTAATCATGACTTATAACCAAAAAAATAGCCAATATTTAAATATTAACAATATATAAATATTAACTTATATTATTCTTAAATAAACAGATTGAATTATCGATAAATGCCAGCAACACTTGTCAGAACAGATTTTTTTTATTGCATGAAAAAAATTTGTTATAAATGAAAAAAAAATTTTATAAATGAAAAAAGTTCCTATTTATTCATATTCACATAAAAATATGCAATTTAATATCGTGATTCGGGAATTCGCACTTAACTGCGTTGCCGTCGAATTTTCACTTTCGATAATTTTAATACGATACATTCGATATATTATTCTTAAATAAACAGATTGCATTATCGAAATATGACACCACTTGTCAAAGCAGCTTCTTTTTTTTATTGCATGAAAAAAAAATTTTCGAGAAAATTGAAAATTTCAATTATTGGATATTAGTTTGCTTAGCAGAATATGATAACACACGTATGTTAATTGCAGCAGTATATAGATCAGCGAGCAGTACGGAGGCCGAATTTTAAGAAGTTTTTGATGAAATATTAGATGAAATCTGTGATAACAACTATGATATAATAATATGTGGAGACTTTAATATAGATTGGTCGCAAAATGTTTTTTATAAGAATAGAATTGAAAGCAGTTTAAATGATAATGGATTGAAACAAATCGTAAACAATTATACACGGGTAACAAAACATTCCAATACTATAATTGATTATGTTATAACAAATAGCCATAATGTGACGGTAGAAAATATTTTCAATAATAATATAGCAGATCACGAATCTTTGTACATAAATATTGAAAATAAATACATTAGTCAAAAGGAAACAAATATTAAGACTCAAGATATACATATGTATTTAAATATAATAAGAATTTATTCAACAGACAATTATATGCAATATTAAAGTATAACATAGATAATGGTGTAAATGAAAACGCAGTAGTGCTGGATAAATCTCTTGAAGAAGTGATCAAAAAATTTACTAATAAGAAGACAATACAACATACAAATGGTGCAAATAAGTGGTTTAATAATGAACTTCGTGTATTATAAAGAGAAAAAATTATAAAACAGCAAATCGCAAGGTATGAGAACACTGAGGAAGCGTGGTCAAATTATAGATCGATAAGAAATGTATATAAAGTAAAAATTTAAAATGAGAAAAACAAATACATAAATAATAAAATAAATAACGCAAAAGATCAAAAACAAATGTGGAAAGAAATAAAAAACCTAGTATTTAAAAAGAAACAACCTGTGATAAAAAATGTGATATTTAACCATATAGAATATAATGATAACAATCAGATAGCTAGGCATTTTAACAATTATTTTGTCAGTAGTATTAGATCAATAAGAGAATCGATTGAGAAAGTGCAATACGTTAACAACATAAAACCAATAACACACAAATTCAAATTTCGCGCAATAACGAATTTAGAACTTAGGGCCATAATAATGCAACTAAATAATAAACCAGACTATAACAAAATATCGAGAAAAATTATAATTGATAATTGGAATATAACGGGAAATATTTTGTTAAGTATAATAAATAATTCTTTAAAATATGGAGAGTTTCCGGAAAATTGGAAGGAAACAATGATAACACCAATTGAGAAGATAGCAAACACAAAGAAATGTGAAGAATATCGTCCGATAAATACATTAAAAACGTGTGAAAAGATTTTAGAAAAAGTGGTAAAAATATAATTAGAAAATTATATTGAGAAATACTCGTTGTTATCAAAATATCAATCTGGGTTCAGAAAAAAATTTTCGTGTGAAACCGCAGTTAATTATGTGATAAATCGGTGGAAGAAAATAGAAAAACATAATAAAATAATGGTAATTTTTTTGGACTTTAAAAGAGCATTTGAAACCATAGACAGGGAAATAATGTTAAAGAAACTTTATATGTACGGAGTACAGAACACCGAGCTAAAATGGTTTAAATCATATTTAACGAATAGGAAACAAATTACAAATGTTAATGGTATAAAATCCATTTCAATTGAAAATGAGTTTTTTAATATGATATGCCTAACATATTAAAAAAATGTGAAATTATTTTATATGCGGATGATACTCTCATATACACGGAAGTAGATAACGAGAACCAATGCCAAAACAATATGACGCAGGATATAAAGAATATTAATATATGGTTAAAAATGAATAAACTGAAACTAAATGAACAGAAAACAAAAATAATAGAAATAAATATGACTAGCAATGCAAACTTTATAATAAATGGTGAAATAATAGAAAAAGTGAGACAAATAAAATACCTTGGTTTCATTATTGATAAAGAAGTAAAACGATCACATAGAGTATATTTGTAAGAAAATCGGTAAAAAAAAATTGGTTGTTTCAAAAGAATTAGGAATAAAATATCACCAATGACAGCAATAAATATATATAATACCATGATAAAACCACACTTGGAATATGGTTCGACAATTATATATACATACATGTTGTAGAGCAGCACAACTGGACAGACTACAAAAATTGCAAAATAAGGCAATGCGGACAATTCTAAGATGCAACAGGTATACACCAATAGCTATAATGTTAGATGCACTCAAGTGGATGAGTATAAAGCAAATATTGGAATTAAATACTTTAATGTTTATACAAAAAATAAGAAATGGTAATGCGCCAGAATATTTAAGCGAGCAACTAAATTATGTAGGAGATGTAGAGCCATATAGACTAAGAAATGCCGAAAATTTTAGAATACAACGAGTCGCCACAACGGCAATGCAGCGATCACTTTTCTACAAAGGACTTTAATTATATAAGTTAATTCCAAATAATATAAAAAATGAGAGAATTGAATGTGTCTTTAGAAGAGAATGTGTAAAATTTATAAGAAATAATGTGTTTTTATAGAGCTAAAATTGAAAATTAAACTATTTATGAAATATGTAAACATTGTGAACATTAAAAGTATTAAAAATACTGATAAATAAGATTAATAAATAATTCCAAAAACATAGTTCATACAGCTTATGCTGCAACAGAGCTTATCCCGTGGTTCGTACCAGGGATGAGTAACCTCTAGCATATGCGGACCTATGCAGGGTGGATTTATTTCTATTATTATTATTAAAAAAAAAATGAAAAATTTTTATATAAATGAAAAATTTTTTTTATAAATAAAATTTTTTTTTTATATATGAAAAAAAATTTTTTTCTTTCATAAAAAAAAATGTTTATAAATGAAAAAAGTTTCCTATCTTATATATATTTACGCTGATCCCTGACTCACTGACTGACTGACTGATTCTGTAACGCTGAAATAATACACATAGCACTCCCTACAAAGCTATGCGAAATACACAAACAAAATTTAATCTTTCTCATTTTATACAAACCCACACACAATTTTCTCTCTTTTATGTTACCAACCAGTGCTGCTAATAAAATCTTCTGAAAATCGATAATTTTGGAAACTAAATCGCCAAAATCGTTATTTTTAAAACAAGAAATTGTCAAGAAAATAAAAATAAAACTCTACAAAATATTACAAAAGGAAACAATCAAATTTATTTATATCATTCATATTACGAATATTATTACAGCATTGGTTATTTCTAATGTATTAGTGGTGAAATTTCAACGAAAAAAATTTAACACACCAGTCAACTAAATAAATTTATTGACATGTATCGATAGCTGAAACATATAATATAGATTTAAAGTATCGCCGTAATTGAAACTTAAATCTTAAATAGAGATGATATTCAAGGTATTTCCGTTTTGAAACGACTTGACCCAGAATTAAATCTATACATACTTTGTAATTTCCATTTACACTGAACAAAACTATCAATTTTCGACAAACAACCCATTAATTGGTAACCCTTGAAATCGTAACTTTTATACTACTGATAATTTTAAATCTTCAATCATCATTTTTACAAATTTAACAAATCATTTTAACAAATTGAAAAATCGTCGAAATTCAATAAGTTGTCAAAATTGGCAAAATTGCAAAATCGTCGAAATTACAATAAGTTGTCAAAATTGGCAACACTTACTAAACTTATTCGTTTGTCTGTTTTGTTTTTCATCTCAAAATTGTTTTGTACTGTTAAGGCCCAGTTTTTGAGATGTCAGTTAAACTTAGTTTAGTTAAACCGAGAATTAAATTTTTTCAGACATGTCCGAATTCATAGAGGAATTGATGAATAAATTCTGGGTTTAACAAAACTTGGTTTAACTGATATCTTAAAAACTGGGTATAAGAGTACTTTCGCTCAGTTCATTGATGGCCAGCACTTACCAAAGAGCATGCTTTTTTTGATAAATATTTGAGAAAAAAGAGATCTTCAATGTAGATTTTGTTGTTGTCCAAAGTATGATTTCGTTTATAGCTCTGTATTGAAACGCCTTTGAAAAAATAGTGCAATATTAAGTTTAAAATTTAAATTATTGTAACTTTGCATAATTAAATTACATTGTAATTTTAGAAGAGAGGTATGAAAATAAATTTTTTTTCACTCATTATATTAATTTTTGCATAATATGCTTTTAAAAAAATTTGAACAAACATAAATTACGTAAAAAGGTATATTTAAGATTTTAATTTGAATAATTTATTGAAATTATCATGGAAGAATTAAAAGCGATTTTTTTTTAAGTAAAACTAATACGCGCGCATTTTTTATTTTTTTCTTTTTTGGATTTATAGATAACTTTGCAAAAAATATAGTTCTCTTTTTTTTCAGTTTACATGTATGAAGAAATATGAAATATTTTTTTCTTTTTTGTGTACGTTGGTGTATTGGTGTTTGCATTTCCTTAAGCGGTGGTAGGTTTTAAAACCTTTTTTTGCATTTCTCTTCCTGAATGCACAACATGTCGAGAGTGTTGTGTCAAAATTTTAAGTAAATCAGAGCAAAACTTAAGAAGATACAGCGTTTCCAGCGACCGGCCTCATACGGTATATAGTATACAAATCAGTTTTTAAAAAACTTTAAACCGATTTTCTCGCAAATAAATGTTCGAAGTCCGTGAACATCTTCTTGACCGATTCATTTGAAATTTTAGACACTATATCTACACAAAAATCATCAGGTAACCACGAAGTTTTTTTTTTAATTCCATTTTCTTCCCCATTTTTTAACAACAAATTCCCGAAATTGTATAGCAAAAATCGTTTTTCACTTCAAAATGCTGCAAAAAAGAATTGAAAAATTCTTCGTCACTACTTCAGGAAACATGTCACCTTTTAAACGCATTTCAATTTTTTTTTCACATGGTCCGGTAATGAGTTATGATGTTCACCGCAAAACAACAACGCCTCCGGATATTGGCTGTCACGGACTTATTTATTTAAATTTTTAGTTGAAAATTTTTTCAAAGATTCTTTAAATGTTATGCTATAACGTGTATTCATGTCTTCAAAAAAGAATTATGCAATTAATTATTATTATTAACTTTTAAAACCTTTAAAACCCCCCCGCCCCTTAAGAAACTTTTAGGAATCTTGCTCTAAAACTTTTTTTTCTATGCTATTCTATTTTTTCTACAATAAAATGGAGTTCAGTTATAACGAACTCGGCGGGACCGGCCAAATTAGTTCGCTATAGACTAAGTTCGTTATAACCGTAGTATTTTTTGTTTGTTTTGTCCGAAAGGTTTAAAAACTTTTTTTATTAATAACTTCTATGTATAGAAGCAGAAAATATAAAGCAAAGGTTGGCTACTGGCAAACTTATGCGAAAATATACATAAAAGGACCTTTTACAATCCACTAGTTTCTTTATATTCACATAAAAATATGCAATTTAATATCGTGATGCGGGAATTCGCGCTTAACTGTGTCGCCGTCGAATTTTCACTTTCGATAGTTTTAATACGGTACATTCCAAATAAACACATTGATTTATCGATATATTTTTTGTTACCACTGCTAAAAACAGATGTTTTGAGAAGCTTAATGTTATGAAATGATATTATTATAACTGAAAAATGTTTATTTATTCACAAAAAAAAAAAGCGGAACAGAAATATTAAATTGTTAATATACTTTTTTTTTATTTAAAAATAATAATATGTTCATGATTGCAAGCTAAAAATATTTCTTTAATACAGTCGCTTCGAAAACTGAGTGCTCACCACCAACTTTTATTTTTTTTTATTTATTTTATTTATTTATTTAAAGTCTATGGAATTACAAATGTCCTTGCAGACTAATTTATTTAGTGTAGAATAATTTTACGTTTCAAAGATTGTTTATTTTCGGACAAATCTATGACGTGGTAAATTCCATTAAATTGCTCACATAACCGGCGAAATGGATCATTATTAGCATAGTTAAATCGAAACTAATTAATATTTAAGAGCTTAAAGTTTCTTGTAGGTTTCGATGGTATATTAATTTTAATTCTACTTAACAAGTAAACTGAATAGAAAGGAAATACTAAGCATTCTTCTACGACTTTTAAGTGTCGGTAACTTGATTAGAGTCTGGATTCATAAGAGGGTAAGGCACGGAAGTTCTAACCAAGTCCACGTAGACAGAATAAAAGAAATTGTTTATTGTCAGATTCGACGAAATTTATATGAATAATGTAACACGGATCCCATGTTTAGAACCATATTCTAGGATGGGACGAACCAGGGATGTATATAGCTGTTTGGTTACATATGGGTCAGAAAATTCTTTATTCCATCGCTTAATATATCCAAGAACGCCATAAGCTTTGTTTATTGCTGAATATATATGCGGACGAAAGTTCAATCTATGATCTAATAAAATGCCAAGATCTGAGAATGTATCAACGGATTCCAATTCACTTTCATTCACAAAATAAGTAGTGTGTAGAATATTACATCTGTAAAAGGACATATGCTTGCATTTATTTTTTTGAGCTCCATAAAGTTTACATTGCACCATCCAGAAAAATTATTTAAATCGGATTGTAGCAAAAAATGTTGAAAGTAATTTTGAATAGAGGAAAATAGTTTGACATCATTTGCATATAAGAGAATTTTAGAGTGTTGAATAATTTACAAATGAATATTTTTATTAAACAATTATATTTTTTTCAAAACTTTCTTTAAATTTTTTTATGTACTCTACAATAATGTTCATTATTATGTACTTTAACATTTAAAAAGAATTTCATAATTCTCAATTTTAAAACAAAAAGTAAATAAAATTTTAGCTCCAAAATGTGAGTGCTCACTTGTATTTAATACTTGTTTTGCTACTTACTGGATAAAAATAACGATACTTTTAAGAAATAAAACATAATAAAATTAAAATAACAGCCTTTCTAAATATAATTAATAGCACTTTTGTGACTTACATTGAATGAAATTGAACTATTTCGGGAGTAATCTTTGACATGCCTCCAAAATGAAAAGATACTACCGAATCCGAAAAAATATAATCAATAAGACAAATTATAGAAATAGTAAAAGGACCATATTCAAACAAATTATTGATAAATATGTGGTTTTCTGGAATAACCGCGTTTGTCCATTTTTGTCAGTTTTGAGTTTACGATGCCAATTATATTAATTTTTAACGCTCAATTTTTTTAAAAAAGATATTGACCATTTCTGAGATTTTTCTTTAAATAACGACGTAACTTAAATGTTTATTACATTAATTTGCAGCACTAACGACGTATGTCAACCTACGTTTGATCGCTGACAAATTATTTTCTCAGAAAACAACACATAGCGACATACGTTGTTATTAATAAAAAAAAATGAAAAATAATTTTTAATTGGTTTTCAGTTTGTAACCACTTGTAAAAACTTTTGTGTTTATTTCTGTTATTTTTTGGCACTATTATTTTTGATACGTTGTTATATTGTCATTCTAAGTCCCGTTAACTTTTTGTTGACGAACAAAAAAGTCAATTTTTCAAGCAACAACAACTTATGTCTACATGGGTGGTAGCATTGATAGTTTTCTTTTTCAAAGAAAACGACGTTTGTCGACTAAGTTCTTTTATCTGCACACACTTTAAGTGTAATTTACATATTGTTTTTTCGTCCTTCTTCAGGATCCATTCCTCTGAAGATATTTGACTCAAAATTATATATGAAGTATTTATTGTCCATACCTACAGGACTGTTAAATAAAAAGCTCTAAAATCTTTATATCGAACCCATAACTTCAAAAATAACGTTTTTTGGCTTCCCGACGTATGAGCCTAGCTCCGGGCAGCCCCATTTATTGTCTGAAGCTCAAAATCGTTATATAGTTCGGAAATTAAACAAAATAGAAAATTTTCGGCTACAAAACTTACGGAAACCATAAATATAAAGTTTGGTCTCAATATTTTTGTAAATACAGTCCGCAATGTACTCTATGGAACTGGTTATCATGGTCGGATTGCTAGGAAGAAACCATTTATAAGCAAAGCGAACAAGAAAAAACAATTTGAGTATGCTAAAGGCCAATGAAAAATTAGGACATAAAAACCGATGTTCCACTTTTAAATATGGGAGTGGCTCAGTATTGGTGTGGAGATGTATGAGTATTGATGGTGTCGGGCATTTGCGTATAATCGATAGAATTTTAGATCACAAAAAATATATCGACTCATTACAGCCCCAGTGTACAAAAAATTGGCCTGTCGCCAAAGTTTATCTTCACCCAGAACAACGTCCCAAAACATACGGTCGCCAATACTAAGTTATGGCTTCTCTAAAATACTTCAAAATAGATGGAAACACCTCCCTAGTCTCCGAAAATTAACCCGATCGAAAATCTCTGTGATCATTTGGAAAAAAAAGGCCAGAGAAGGAGAAATTCGCAACAAAAGTGATCAGGTCAAAGCTGCACAGGAAGGATAGGCAAAAATTCCATACAAAAAAACAAAAAACTCATTTTATTATAAATATATTATTGTAATTCTAGCACAACAAGACATAAGTCTTATATATTATAGTGCTAGAGGATAGTTGACAATAGTACTGAAGATTAACAAATACAAATATTAATATTATGTATAACTATTTTGAGTACATTAAATATAAAAAACATTAAAAAGAAATAATTAAGAAATAACAATCATTATAATAATATAAAATTCCAGCGGAGATAACCCAGAACCTCAAACTAAGTATTAAATTATAAAAATGTATGTGTTCTAACTAATTTTTTAAGAACAATCCTAAGTGAGCACTCATTTCTTTGTTGTTTTTGTTATTTGGGCAATTCACAACAGGTGTTGTATCGTTGTATCTGTTGTATCGTGTATTACTTTACAATAGTGTAAAATTGTTATTGGTAATTTTCATTGAAAAATCTGATACAGCGATACAACTTCATTTACTATGTATAGTAAATGTTGTATATTGTATCACAACGTATCAGTCCCAAGTGAATGCCAGCTTTTATGAAAAAGAAAAAACAAATACAATTTTAACAGCATAAATAATTATAAAATATAAAATGACAAATAATGCAAATAACGAAAAGTTTATTTATATAAAAATTAATGTTTATATTTTTAGTATGTATTTTCTCTTTCAGTCTCAACCAAAACATGTTAACTTTTTTTTTGTATTCTAAATTAAAATGGAAGAGGTACGTAACTAAAATGCCAGTGTATATCTTATGACAAAACGCAAACACCGACACGTGCTTTTTCTTGTACGAAATAACAGAAGTGACGAAGCGACCTTTCCTCGTTGGGTCGATAATTACTAAAGAAAACGTTTTGCATTATGAAAATACAACTAACTGTTCACAACAAATGATTGTATTGTGTATTTTAATACAAAATACAACATACAACATCCGTTGTGAATTGCCCAATTGTATATAAGATTCCGAAAACCATTTTAGTTTCTTAATGCATAATATTTATTTATTTATTTATAAATATATTATACTTATAACTAAATTATTAGTATAATAAAGAGAAGAGCTATGAGCTATGGAATTGTAAAGGTTACTTCGTTTTAAGAATTTTATTATTAGTTTGGAGTTATCGTTTGTGATTGAAGTGTCGATTAATTGAAAAAGGTCTTTATTGTTTAGTATTGTGTTTTGGAATTGGTTCATATGTGGACAGTTTGAAAAGAGGTGATCAATGTTAACTGGATTAAAGCCACAAAAGGGACAGGATTTTGATAAGTTTTTATCCATAACATATGAGTGGGTGATTAGGGTGTGACCTAATCTTAAACGTATAATTTTTATTTGGTCTTTTCTTAGAAAGGTGTTATTGTTGATATTTTTAAAAATGTTGTTAGCGTTGAGTTTTTTTGGGTTAATTTTCTTGTACCAATCAGTAGTTTGAGTCCAGTTGTGAAGTTTTTCTTCTCGATATTTTGATTTAAGGAACTTTTTTATATCTTCTGAACCTTAATGCATAATATAAAAACGTATATTTTAAAGAATAAAATGACATATTTTAAGTTTTAAAAAAATATAAAGTTGTAATAAAAAAATTGATTTGAAAATTAAAGTTGGCGGTGAGCACTCAGTTTTTGAACCGACTGTAGATTTTATAGCTAGCGACAAACGTTCTTATGTCTGCAATAATTCTTTTATTCCCAGATTTGTTTCGATATGTATTTCAAGTACAGAAGGATTTTCTTTAATAAGAAAAGAATGAAGCTCATGTTATTTTTAATACAGATTTTATTTTCAATTTAATAAGTTTAACTAGCAGAGCCCAGCCCTCGAAATTCGAGTGCAAATTCTAGGAAATTTTATTTTATCATTCAATTTATTTCTTTCAATGTTTTTTAATCTATTTAATTCATTAAGTTTATTTCATTATAAATATTTGTTGAACACACAGAAATAAAGTCCACCTTGTATGCCACCTAAAGCTATTCAAATTTTTGGCAATTCACAATTGAACACAGGGTATGTGTTATGCAATTATTGTAATGAAATCTGTTTCTTAACTTTCGTGTTGCATAATGTAAAGTTGATTGTGCACGCATAACTTTCCTCAAACTCAACGAATTTAAGCAGTTAATAGCTCAAAAGAAAGAGCTTGATCCACTGAGTGTTCTGAGAGTGATCATTAGAAGAGGAGCTATGAGAATTCGAACTGCTTGAGTGAATGTATCCCATAAAAAATGTACAGGGAAGAATCGCGTTTGAGTATATCTTGAGTAAGGTGGGAGTTGAGTAAATTTAAATGATTGATGACATATCCGTGTTTAAATACCTTTCATAAAAAAAAAATTAAGGAAATCGGCCGAATAGAACGGCCAGACGGACTGACTTTAGTTTTCATAAATTTTTGTAATATATAAGATTTTATTTCACATAATACTGTCTTGGTCTGATCTTATTAAATAATAATCTATTGTAAAGCCAACGTGTGAACAATATTTTTTGTTTCTCTATTTTAAAGTTGCTACTAACACATACATAAAATTATACAATACTATGGGTGTGTTTATTAAATTTGTTAATGTGTTTGTAAGTTTGTTTTCTTCATTCACAATAATATTAAGCCAAAAAAGTGTAGGTTTGTGAATTGGATAAGTTGAAAAAAAGTTGCCTAGAATTTGCACTTGAATTTCGAGCGCTAGATTCTGCTAGTATAATATTAATACGCGAGGCGATTTTTTGTGACCGATGTAACTTTGTCAGTTTTACCCTGACTTTGACCAAACATACCTCATTCGAAAGGTATTTCTTTTAAGCTGTCCACCATATTTACAGATTTTTACACTTTTAATTTTTTTTTTTGAGTAAAGTTTCTACTAACACAGACATAAAATTATACAATGCTATGTGTGTGTATATTAAATTTGTTAATGTGTTTGCAAAAATTGTATATGAAAAGCCCTGTGTTGAATTGAAAAATAAAATTTGGACATAAACCAATAACGACGATAACGCCATCTCATTATTATAATTGCATATCCCACGCCCTCTGTTGAATTGAGTTGCATACCTTTAGGTGGCACAAAAGATTGAAAGAAATAAATTGCATGAATAAATAAAATTTCCTAGAATTTGCACTCGAATTTCGAGGGCTGAGCTCTGTTAATCTAATAATATTAATAGGCTAGGCGATTTCTTGTGACCGATGTTTGGTTCTACCGTTTTGTCCCGATTTTGACCAAACGTATATTATTTGAAAGGTATTTCTTTTTAGCCGATTTGCAGATTTACGGATTTTTAAATTTTTTCTTTTATTTTGAGTAAATTGCATTTAAAGTTGCTACTAACACATACATAAAATTATACAATGCTATGTGTGTGTTTATTAAATTTGTTAATATGTTTGTAATAAAAATGAGTTTGTTTTTTGTGTTGATTTGTGAATTGGCTATAATTGATTAGCATACCTTTAGGGTCTTTCTGTAATGAAAAAATAAAATTTCCTAGAATTTGCACTCGAATTTCGAGGGCTGGGCTCTGCTAGTTTATATAAATATATTAAATATTAAAATTTCATTAGTTGTTATTATATTATGGAAGATTTTATATATAAAACAGTATTTTCTTAATCATAAGTTGAGGTAAAATTTAATATTAAGCAAAAACCACTGTGCTACAAATGTCCATAGGAACAAATATATTCGCTCTATTGTGGATAAAAATGCCAAAATAAACAACAAAATATACAAACAACTCAATGTACTCGCCCATATACAATGTATGTATGTATGTCTGTATGTAAAATCTGTATTGTGTATGGATGCAACTTCATATAAAAATCATTCATATGGATAAAATTTAAGTAAATTTGGCGAATAAATGTGAAAGATATTAAGGGTATGAATAACAAAAAAAAAGGAAAATAAAACAACAACAACAAAAACAATGTTAACATGTCCTTTGTTTAACGAATCGTACAAATACGGGCAACAAGCTTTACTTTCGTTGGTGAATATTTCCTACGTACCCAGAAAATAATTTTAAAACTCATAAAAAAGTTAAATGTTTTTTAATAAAATTTTGTTGTTATTGTATAAGGAAAGGCGCCAGAAAAACTACTTCACAAAATATTTTAACAGTTTAAATCCTTTATAAAATTTGGAGAACTTTTTTTATGACAAAAAAAATCTCTGTCCAAAATGTGCCATAAAAAAGAAATTATAATTTCTTTTATTCCAACAATATTAAACGTACCACAATTGTGGCCCAAGAATTTCACACTTAAAATCATGCTCAAATCACCAAAAATTATGCTGACGGCTATAATGTAGTCTTTTGCAAATAACCACAGGCAATAAAAAGTCAAAAATTCCTTAGACAAACTGCTGGTACAAAAGAAAACTTTCTTTATATTCCGCAATTTACCAAGAAAATGATTATGCTAAACAAAAAATCGAAACAAAAACAAAAACCTCTTTAATTAGCTCAAGAAACAAAATATTTTTGTTGTTTTTTTTCTATTAATATTGTTGATGTTGGTGTTTTTGTTGTTAGTAGTATTTAACCTGCTCCCTTAGAGGAAAACACTTCGTTCCAACACCAAAATGTGATAAGTTCTGTTAGCAAGTTTAAGAGCTAAGGGGCTGAAATTAACTGCTATAAGTACTCCCACTTCTAACACGTTATGGTTTTTGTTGTTATTTTTCGTTTAGTAGAATAATCACTTTCAAACAACTTTGTATGATTGCTGTTAATATCACCGTTATACACGATAGCATTAACCTCTACTTCAAACACCTAAAAAAGCTAAAGAGAGAGAGAGAGAGAGAGAGAGAAAGAAAAATTGTCTTACAATTGCCTCCATCGCGGTTTTGGCTGGCGGTTTCATTCTTTGTGTCCCTTAGGGAACCATTTGAAGAAATCTAAAGTAAAATCAACGATTTACAATCATTTTTTTTTTTTTTTTTTTTTGTAAATGGTAAAAGTTTTGCATTATTTTACGTCTAAGCAAGCATTACACTTTAAATTGTTTTAATGGTTTTTTAAGTTTAACTTTTTGAAAATTATTTAGACACAAAAATTATTTAACATGACGCCACCATTGAAAAAACAATAAAACATTTAAGAGTATTTTTAGTTTTTGGAGGGAGGGGATGAGGTGAAATTGTTCTTCAACCACCGCGAAAGATAAAATAAATATTTAACTTTAACTTCTTACTAAGAAAATTAAATTTGAAATAACAAATTAAACAAAAAAGGGGTTTACAATTAACGGTAATACACTCTTATTGGTGTATTTAATAATTTAAGTATTTTGCTTGAAAACTAAGAAAGGGGTTTTTGATCATATATTTAATCAAAAATTAAATTTTTGTATGAAGAAACTTTAAAACTAAGCATATCACATATTGAAATGCAATTTTCACTAACACTAATCTAGAGAGAGATATGATAAGAGAGGGATATGGCATCGCAAACAAATAAAAAATGCTTAAAATCCATTTATACAGGAAACTAGCAGTAACCCGATGCGCTTTGCTACACCCATCGTAGCGAAATAAAAACTGGGAATACATTTTGTAGAAAACTATTTTATTTATATTTAGCGATTTTTGATTTTGTTGATTTCTGTTATTGCGATTTTCGGTTTTATCGAATTTTGATTTTGGCGTTTTTGCTTTTTGCGATCTTCGTTATTCGCGATTTTCGGTTTTGGTGATTGTTATTATTCGCGATTTTTGGTTTTGGCGATTTTTGGTTTTGGCGATTTTTGGTTTTGGCGATTTTTGGTTTTAGCGATTTTTGTTTTCTGCGATTTTTGATTTTGGCCTTACCGATTTTAGTATTTAGCAATTTTTGATTTTTGGTTTTAGCTGTTTTTTGATTTTGCCGATTTTTGACTTCAGCGGTTTTTGTTTTTTAACGATTTTTGATTTTGGCGATTTTTCTTATTCGCTATTTTCGTTGTTTTTTACGATTTTTGATATTCGCAATTATCGGTTCAGGCAATTTTTGTGTTGGTCGATTTTTGTTTTTTTGCGATTTCTGTTTTACGCGATTTTTGGATTTGGCAATTTTAATTATTCGCGATTTTTATTATTCGCGATTTTCGGTTTTGGCGATTTTTGAGTTTGGCCATTTTTTTTAGCTATTTTTAATTTTTCCGTTTTTTGATTTTGGCGATTTTTCTTATGAGATTTTTGTTATTCGCGATTTTCGGTTTTGTCGATTTTTGATTTTGGCGTATTTTGTGTTCTGTGTTTTTTGATTTTGGCGATTATTGTTTTGTGCGATTTTTGATTTTGTCGATTTTTGATTTTGGTGACTTTTGATTTTGGTGATGTTTGGCTTTATCGATTTTTGTTTTTTGCGATTTTTGATTTTGGCTATTTTTGAATTTGGCGATTCCGCCCATATTTTCACAACTACATACATTGGTAAGAAATGTACTTGTCAAAAGTTTCAAGACTGCCCTTTTTGAGTAATTCATATTTTTTTGTATACGAGATGCCACGCCCATTAGTCCGATCTCGCCCCTTTTTGGGCAACACAATAATAACTTATGAACTCAGACAAAATCCCAAGGTCTTTTCTATTATAGTACCCGAGTTATATGATATTAAATATTTACTTTGTATGTAGGTGACACGCCGATTGGTACGATCCCGCCCATTTTTTGCTAGACTACTCAGATTATAACTCATGAACTCAGACAGAGATCCAAGGCATTTTCAAAAAAATCCTTACATTCCTAGTGTCAAAAGAAAGCGTACATTTAACCCTGCTGTTAGTTTAGGCCCATTTGGTCCAATTTTGGCTTGTTTCCTTTTTAACTTTTCAACGGGGAGATATACTCACTTAATTATTCAGCTCGCGTGGTCTTTTTACAAAATGATGTTATGTGCAAAAAATAAATTTTCTGACTTAACCCAGGACTGAGAAAAATAAAAAATTACGAATCTTAGGGACAATTTGGTCCATAGAATATTTTCTTTGATTTTGTTAACATCTATTTAAAAAAAATAGTGTTTATTGGTTTGTTTAAATAAAGCAAAAACATTGGCACATTTGTTTCAAAAATTGATCTATATTCTGCATGACAGGTTATGCAGGAAGAGTCACTAACCCTCATCAGTAACCAAAAGCAATAGATAATTTGTTTGGTAAAAAGTTAAATTCATATATATTTGCTGAGAACAACCAAATGAGAATTCAAACAAAAGTTATACTATTTAAAGCCTCTTCCAATATAGCAAACTAAAATATAGAACAACTTTGAAACAAATATGTTTGTATACGAGTGCACATAATAAAATTAAAACAAGTAAGAAAATTATAGTCGGTTTAGACCGACTATACGATACCCTATACCATGCGTTTGGAAACCCTATCTCTTAGGCCCAACTAACTGGACATAGAAAATAAGCAAAAACCAAATTTGAGTGGGATTTTTATTAATTTTTTTGGCTGCAGATATGAAAAAGTTCATATCGGATGCTATATCTATATGGGGACTAGGTCCAAAAATGGACCGATCCTGACCATGGTTGGTAACGTCTCTTGTATTTTGCAAAAACATATACAAACAAAATTTGAGAAGAATCAGTGCAATATTTTTGTTTTTTAATAGATTTAAGTGAATATCGGGAAGCAGCTCTGTATGGGGCCAAAGGGATCATTTTTGGACTACTCAGTAATGGATGTAATGAACGCATACAAACCCAATTTGAGTAAGATCTCTATGACAATTTGGATCTTATGGCAATTTATGTCGATTTCATAGGGGTAATTTGTATGGGGGCTAGGTCTGAACATGGACCGAATTTCACCAATTTCAATAGCGTTCATCCCATGGCCGGTAAAAGCTTATATACCAAATTTCATCAAAATATATTCATATTTGCGACCTGCACTTTGATTACAAGCTTTACATGGACACACAGACGGACGGACGGACGGACGGACGGACATTGTTAAATCAACTCAAAAAGTGATTCTGATTCGATCGGTATAATTAAAGATGGGTCTGGGTCAAATATTTTGGGTTGTTACAAACAGCAGCACAAAGTCATTATACCCAAACCACATAGTGGTATAGGGTATAAATACGGAGGGCACGCCGCGGACTATAATTTTTTTACTTGTTATGGGTTAGATTATTTTTTAAATAATTTGGAACTATTGTGGTTTTGATTTATAATTTCAAATTTTCACAAAATATTTAGAAGTTCTGTTTTTATTGTTATTTTTAAAAAGTGGCATAATAATTAAAAATTCGGTACAACTATACATTTTTTTTCTTTCTTTGGTATTTCCAATAGTATTTTAATTCATGATATTTCCTTTCGGTTCCAAATACCAACACAGGATAAAATTTTGGCTTTCTGTTACTTCAACCGAAAAATAATTCTTAATAGAAATTTTATTTATAATATTTTATCCAATATTTTGTAGCAACATTTGTTAACATATTTTCGGTTTAAATATAATTATAATAGAATTAGTATTTGCAAAAACAAATCATCAAGAGCGTACAAAACTTTTTATTAATAATTTCTGGCGACAAAAATTTATATTGTTTTTTTACAGATACTATTAAGCGGGCATCACGATGTTTAAGGGTTCTCATTACGGCTGGCATAAGTTTACGAGAACCCTTAAACATCGGGGTTCGGTTATGTTTATGGCAATAAGGCAATTTTGGATCATCAACAATTTGATTTAATAATAAAACTTATGAATAAAACCTTACAAAATTTCGGTTCGAAGGACCAAATGTTTTTTCTTAACATAATTCCCTCAGTAAATTAATAAGAAAAATAAAAAGAAGAGTTAGAATTTTTTCTAAAAACATTATAAACTATATGTAAAATATAAATAATTTGGGGGTTGTAAACTTACCTTTGTTGTCGGGTGATACCCCAGTATTAACTATTGTTATCTTAACAAAACATCTCAAAGCAAACGAATGAACACATTAAGAAAAACGAAAGAGTTTGCTTAAGCTAACAATAGGTGTGTTCCGTCGCTTTACGCTTGAACAGATAGCTATATTTTAGAATGACTATGTTTATATGATTGTTATTGATGAAAATCAATGTATTTTTAAATATTCAATATTTTTAATAAAAATTTGTATTCTAGTGGTAACCGATCTTCAACCAAAATTTTTTTAGTGTGTATTTTATTTATAGTACTCTCTATAAAAACTAAATTGCCAACACCCCGCTTCGCCATACTTCCCCATACCATAACCGAATCTCATCGTGCTTAACTTTGGATGTTACATTTTGCTCGACCAATTCAGAATTTTTGCTCCTCCAAATTTTAAAAGCTAAAAGTGACATTGTTCCAGAATGAGTTGTCATTATTTTCGTACTTTTGGAACTCTCGAAACTCGACCATGTAGTCCATTAGCATGAAGTGCTCGACGAACTGTATTTGCGCTTAAATTTCCGAAATTTCTTCGGATATCTTGACGGCACTTTGACATGGGTTATTTTCACAATTCTTGCAATGGAACGTGTTTCAGCCGTATTAAGTATTTTTGGTCTACCGGATTTGGGTAAATTTTTTAAAACTTTTAATTTGTTATGCTTGTCAATTACTTTTTTTTACAGTACTATGACTTCTGGTAATAATTGAAGACATTTCGCGTAATGATTTTCGTTAGTTGTGAAACATAATCACGAGCTCACGAGTATCCAAAGATGTTTGTCTACCCAGTTTGGAAAAAAAGTTTACTTCACGAAAAGAGTGTAAATTAAAATGATAACGAACAAAGCTAGATTATTATTACTGATTTAATAATATTGTATTTTATTCAACTTTAAAATAAATTAATAAAAATAACGGTAGTTTTTACTGTATAAAATTTCTAATAACTTAGAGAAAATATTGAACACTCTTTACTTAAGGTGATAATTAGGAACTTAAAAAAAATTATTAGAGACATGAGGCAGAGTATTGGAATAGCTATTTTAGGAAATTAAAAATGAATAATATGAATTATAAGAAGATTAAGGGTTTCTGTGGTCTAAATAAAAAGTGTGCCTTGGCTGATATAGTATCCCCAAATGGTGATTTGATTTCGGATAGTGTTTGTGTTTTTAGTGTTCATAAGCAAAATCATGATATAGGAATGCAGTCATTTTTCAATTCCGTTGAAACTGAAATCTTTGTTTTAAAAAATAATTCCCCTATAATTAATTTTAATGAACAGTTTACTGCAGATCGAAAATCTACATCCAATGGAAATGTAAACTATAAAGAATTTATTGGCAGTGATGAAATGAAGGATGCCATACTCTGTAGAAATAATAAGAAAAGTTCTGGATTTGACGGTGTTTCTAATTTCGTTTTAAGAAAAACAAGTTCACTTTTTTGGAATTTTCTAGCTATTTTATTTAATCAAGCATATAATTTAGGTTATTTTCCCTCAATTTGGAAGTGTGCAAAAATTATTCCTGTTCTCAAACATAATTCTGATCCAACTTTAGTGAATAGTTATAGACCAATATCTTTACTTTCTAACATTAGCAAATTTTTCGAGTATATTATTTTGAAGAAGATTAATAACCATATTTTAGATAATCCTGTATTTAAGGACTACCAGTTTGGATTCAGACGGAAGCATTCCACTATACATGGTCTCACAATGCTATCAGACTATATTTCTACTAATCTTAATAATAGAAGTGCTTCAATAATTCTTAGTTTAGATTTTGAAAAGGCTTTTGATACAGCTTGGCAGGAGGGAATTGTTTATAAAATGTTTAAAACTTTTAGGTTTAATAAACTTTAAATAAACTTAAAACTTTAACTCTGATAGTAGAGATGTGTCGGCCGGAGTTCCTCAGGATTCTATTTTAGGGCCAATTTTATACAATATTTATTTAGCAGATATCCCTGAACGTCCTGAGGGAGAAAATATTATATCTCTAATATATGCGGATGATATTTTAATTGCTGCTTCCAATTCGAAGATTAAACGAGCGAATATATTGATAAATTCTTGCTCTGTTGAATTGACACAATATTTTGACAAATGGAAATTAAAATTTAATATCAATAAATGCTTATTTTCAATTATTAAGGGTAAAAAAAATATTTGTTTCCAAATGCTAGGAAATTCATACCGAATATTAAAAATAAAAATTAATTAGTTTCCTATTTCGATAAATTTAAATATTTAGGAGTATTTTTTCAAGAATCGTTTACTTTTTATAGACATATTGACTACATATTCGAGAAAGCACAAAAAACATTTTTTTTCTTATTGTAATTTTATTAGGCGAAATAAAATGGTCAAGACTATAAACAAATTATGCATCGTTTTTTAACATATGCTTATCCAATTTCGTTCTCAGTTTCGTCTCATCAAATGAAATGGAATTGATAATTTTTGAACGCAAAATTTTAAAAATATGTTCCGGACTAAAAAATATAAAGCTATATGATGGTTCAATTAAGAAAGTTTCTAATAGAAACATTTATAAAAAATGCAAAATGAAAAGGATTGATAACTTTTAAATTAACTTTGGTCTTAAGTTTTTAGATGGCTGTAATAATATTGAGAATGTTCTTATTTCTAAATATATGGAAAAGATTAATATTATTCTCCACTACACTTTAAATGACAATAACTTTTTACATGACAATAACGCAGTTTTTAATAATTCAAAGACTTTATTATATTACAGAAGATTTAATTCTCTAGATATAAATAACACAGTTTATAATACATCACAATATATACCTAATGTTAGTTGATGCATTCTATTTAATTTATTACTATTATATTTTTTTTCTTTTGTTTGCTTAGTTTGTAAGATTTCTTTTAAACAAAATTAGTTATGACAATGATACATTTTCCCCCCCATTTTTGATGAATTTTTTCTTAAATATTTATTTACATAAACATGTCATTAGCTATAAATATTTAAAAAATTTAGTTTTCTTAACGCATAATAATCCTTGATAAATACGATTTGTATATAAGGAATTCTGTTATCTTTTAAGTTTTGTTTATTTTATTTTTAATTTTTATAAGAATATTTTTGGGATCAATAAATTTAAAAAAAAATTGAACACTCTTTTGATGCTATAAATATGGTATTTTATTAGTTTTTGTTTTTAAATATTTGTTATTGTAAAATTTTTGTTGTTGTTTTTTTTTTTTGTAATGAGAGTATAAAAAAATATAGTCTTAAAAGAGCGTAATATGTAAACTTAAATTGTTTTAAAAAGACTAAAAAAAAATTGCAAACACAAGACAATAATGTGTACACTTTCAGTTCGATTGTTTATTTCAGCTTTTTGGTAATTTTTTTAATGCGAATAAAATGCTTTTTTATTCCATTTTCCACCGACGTTTCGTCTGATTTTCAGACATCCTCAGGGTGTTTTACTTTATTTAACTAAAAACAATTTTGGGTGAAATTTTTTTTTTTTTTTTATACTATATATATTAAAATGCACTGAAAAGTTTGTCAGATACTTAAAATTACGTTAAATTAAAACATTTATAATGAAACAAAACATAATAAAATCAAAAAATCAAAAAAACTACAACCTAATATCACAGACATCATACTGAATAGACAGAGTTTGTACCATTTTTATTTTCTTTGGAATTCATCGATACGTCATCTGTTTGTTGGATCTAGACTTGCTCTCTTTTCTCTCGATGTTAAGTATTTTTTTACCCTATACCACTATGTGGTTTGGGTATAATGACTTTGTGCTGCTGTTTGTAACAACCAAAAATATTTGACCTACACCCATCTTTAATTATACCGATCGAATCAGAATCACCATCTGATTCGATTTAACGATGTCCGTCCGTCCGTCTGTGAGTCCATGTAAAGCTTGTAATCAAACTGCAGGTCGCAAATATGAATATATTTTGATGAAATTTGGTATTTGATCTTTTATCGGCCATGGAATGAACGCTATTGAAATTGGTGAGAATCGGTCCATGTTCAGACCTAGCCCCCATACAAATGACCCCTATGAAATCAACATATATTGCCATAAGATCCAAATTATCATAAAAATCTTAGTCAAATTGGGTTTGTATGTATATATTACATCCATTAATCAGTAGTCCAAAAATGATCCCTATTGGACAACTCTTAGTCATAAGCCCCATATAGAACTGCTTCCCGATCTTCACTTAAATCTATCAAAAAACAAAAATTTTGCACTGATTCTTCTCAAATTTTTATACCCTATACCACTATGTGGTTTGGGTAAAATGACTTTGTGCTGCTGTTTGTAACAACCAAAAATATTTGACCTACACCCATCTTTAATTATACCGATCGAATCCGAATCATTATCTGATTCGATTTAACGATGTCCGTCCGTCCGTCTGTGTGTCCATGTAAAGCTTGTAATCAAACTGCAGGTCGCAAATATGAATATATTTTGATGAAATTTGGTATGTGAGCTTTTATCGGCCATGGGATGAACGCTATTGAAATTGGTGAGAATCGGTCTATGTTCAGACCTAGCCCCCATACAAATTACCCATATGAAATCGACATAAATTGCCATAAGATCCAAATTGTCATATAGATCTTACTCAAATTGGGTTTGTATGCGTTCATTACATCCACTAATGAGTAGTCCAAAAATGATCCCTTTGACCCCATATAGAGCTGCTTCCCGATCTTCACTTAAATCTATTAAAAAACAAAAATATTGCACTGATTCTTCTCAAATTTTGTTTGTATATATTTTTGCAAAATACAAGAGACTTTACCAAACATGATCAGGATGGGTCCATTTTTGGACCTAGTCCCTTTATAGATATAGCATCCGATATGAACTTTTTCATATCTGCAGCCAAAAAAATTAATAAAAATCCTACTCAAATTTGGTTTTTTGCTTATTTTCAATGTCCAGTTAGTTGGGCCTAAGAGATAGGGTTTCTAAACGCATGGTATAGGGTATCGTATAGTCGGTCTAGACCGACTATAATTTTCTTACTTGTTTTCTCTTTTAGTCGTCGTAGTGTTTCGTCTAATAGATCATCCAGCACAATATTAGCAATCGTCGGTGATAGTGGGTTTCCCATTGGCATACCAAATGTCTGTTGGTACATTGTGTCTTCAAATTTGAAATAATTGTTGTCCTTTAAGCAGAATTGGAGAATTTTTAAAAATTGTGTTTTTGGTATGTCCGTAGATGTTTCAATTTTGCTCAATTTTTTCATAATTATACTTATCGCCGTGTTGACAGGTATATTTGTGAATAGTGCGACTACATCATATGAGATGAGTATCTCATTATCTTCCAGTTTTATTCCCCGTAAGCTTTCTTTCAACTGATATACGTCTTTTATGTTATATTCGTCGGAAATCATGTTTTTTAAAATTTTTCCCGTATATTTCGCTAAATTGTTTCATTTGACGCAAAATATTAATATGTTTTTTAATAGGCAGCGAAAAAATTGTTTTTGTTTGCGGAAAATTATGAGTAGTCCCAATTTCTGGAATTTAAAAATTTTTTGTTTTCTTGTTTGTCATTTTTTCACTATAAGATCCCCCACCATGAGATAAATTCAGTTTCCCCAATATACAAATTATCATGTTTATTTAGATTTATTTTGTTGGTGTTTTTCTGTTAATAACAATTTCAAAAATACAAACAACCAAACATGTGAAAAAAAACGTTAAAATACACATGCAATTACATTGATTTAATGTTATTAACATGCCAAAAGACTACTACTAACACCCCTTTAAAAAAAAAAACCTACCGAAAAATATAATTTCAATTTGGTTTTTATATAAATAAATATATATACTCATATTTATGTACAAACCGTTAGTTATAATGGTTGGAAAAATTTGCGAAATGTTTTTGTTTCTAGAGGATGGGCTTAAGTAAATGTTAGTATTTCATAATGTAACCTTTAACGTCAATTTTATGCAAATTATATTGTTTAGTTCATGTTCATCTGAAGATGAAAAAAAAAATAAATAAATAAAAGAATCTCCAAATAAAGTTTGAGTTCTACCAAACGTATGCGTAATTTTTTGGTATTCCTTCATTCTGAATTTACAACGTATACGTAGAGTTTCCGTAACACCACAAGTTTTTCATATGCCATTCATTCACTGCCAGCTTACCCCCAGCTTCAATTTTGATAAAACTTATTTCTTATTCAATAAAACATTTTTGTTTAAACTTAACAAAATGTGAAGAAAGTGCAAATAATAATCATAATAATAAAGAGTACTTATTGTTTGATTTATGTGTCTGTGTATACATAGGCAAATGAATCTACAAACAACAAAATAAAACAAAATTTTCCAAAAATTTTACATATTCCAATAATACATTTAAATACTGCAAAACGAAGCCACCGTGTATCAAGTGGGATCAACAAATTATGATGATACGTCTTTTGGTGGTGTAAGAAGTTTTAAAGTGGATGGATTTTAAAAAAAGTTTTTTGTTTTCAAAATAAATTTAATTAAATAAAATATTTAGGTAGTTTATATAAATACTCGTACTAAGTGAAAGTTGTGTTAAAGTTATTCTGCTATTTAAAGAATGCATTTTAGATAATTTATGTCGAACATCGTATGACTCTTGACGTTTATTAACATTGCGTGAATTTTTTTGCAAATTATTAGAAATATAAATAAACAATCACCTCCATTCGATAATAAAACTTTGGCTCGTTAGGAATTTCAATTTCGCTAGTATAAATGCGATAAATTCTAAAGTATATGCGATGACTTATCGATATATACTGCAAAGTTTTTGTCACCACTTGCAAAAGCAGCTGTTTTGAAAAGATAACAGCTGTAAAAGCTGTAATTTTAATTGCAGCGCGCAACAAAAATAGAAAAATTATAAAAAAAAAATTAATAATTATCGATCGGATAAGGGGAAATGGGTTTTAAATCAATCCGTGACAATGCGTGACTGACTTTGCATGACTATGTCGGAGTTAATCTTTCTCTACAGCAAGTATATCGACCAAGTTTAAGATTGATTGGATGAGGGAAAATCCGTTTTAAGTCTCATAAATCCATGCGTGACTGTTACAAAGTTAATCTTTTTCTTCACAGCAAGTGTATTTGGTCCATTTCAGATCGATAAGATGAGGGGGAAATTACATTTAAATCACTCCGTGACTGTGCGTGACTATGCGTGACTACCCCAAAATTAATCTGTAGTCATAACAAGACCATTGGCCAAGTATCAGATCAATTGGATAAGGGGGAATGGGGTTGCCCCACGACAGACAGACAGACAGACAGAGAGTATGAGTTAAAAAATTTATTTGTGTCGATAGTAAATTAAAATCTCTTTAGTGCACTTTTTAAATCTAAATAATCATTTATGCAGTTGATTCAAAAAGTGAGTGCTCATAATTAGAATTAAAATTTTAATGGATTTTTGTACAACAAGAATATATTAAAAGAATGTCAATTATACTATCGATATTATGTTAGTGCTCATTTACTACAGTATTTGTTATTTTTTTTTTTTTTTGTCATGCCTATAAAAATAAAGGTTGTTAACAACGAATTATTTTAAAATATTATCTAATAATGGAATATATGATATTAATAGCCAAGGCGATTTCTTGTGACCGATGTTTTGTTCTACTGTTTTATAACGATTTTGACCAAACGCATATAATTTGAAAGGTATTTCTTTTTAGCCGTTTAGCCGTTTTGCAGATTTACAGATTTTTAATTTTTTCCTTTATTTTGAGTAAATTGCATTTAAAGTTGCTACTAACATATACATAAAATTATACATATGTTATGTGTTTTATTAAATTTGTTAATGTGTTTGTTAATGAGTTTGTTATCCTCATTCACAATAATAATAAACCATAAAAGTGTTGGTTTGTGAATTTGCTAAGTTGAAAAATAAAGCTGCCTAGAAATTGCACTCGAATTTCGAGCACTGGAATCTGCTAGTATATTTTATTGAATAATAAAAACCAAATTAAAGAATTTTAATAATTTTAAAAATAATGTTTAAAAACTTATTTGAAATATGAGATGAGAGTGAGCACTCACTTTATGAGTCAACTGTATATTTGGTAATGCAGTATAGTTTTCAATGGTGAGATCGTTTTTTAAGAAAACGAACTGCTGAAAAAATACTCCACAAATAGTGGGTACAGGGATTTCATAGCATTATATCGCCGCTTTTAGCAAATTTAATAAATAAATAAGTCGCAAAGGAAATTTTTGAGATATGGCGATTTGAGCGATTTTTCGCGAAGACTTAATAGTATTTTTGGCGGTTTTTTCGTTTTTGTCTTTTCACTTTTTTTTAAACTTTTTTTCGATAACAAAAAAAAGTTCGGCTGGAAAGTACTCAATAAGCTCTATTGGAAGGAAAAAAAAAAAGAAAAAATCATTCCAGCGGTATTTGGTTTTCTTCGTTTTATGTTCGTTTATAATTGTTTTTTTTTTTAAATAATTTTTTTTAATTATATGGTATTCTATCTTTTATATATATATATATATATATATATATATATAGTATGCATTTGTTGTTTGTTATATGCATTTGTTGTTTATTTCTGTAATTCATTTTAAATTTACATAAATAATAAATAAAAATAATAAATAAATCAATAATAAATAAATAAGACGATTTCTTGTGACCGATGATTTGTTAAACAGTTTTCTCGCGATTTTGGCCAGACGTATCTTATTCGATAGGTATTTATTTTTAGCCGCCCACCAGATTTACAGATTTTTACATTTTTAAACTTTTTTGGAGCAAAATACATTTAAAGTTGGTACTAACATATACATAGAATTGTACAATGCTATGCGTGTGTTTATTAAATTTATTAATGTGTTTCAAAAAAAAAAAAAAAAAGAAGTTTGTTTTCTTCATTCACAATAATAATTGTATTGAATTGAAAAATAATTTTGGACACAAAGCAATTACGCAATTGATATGTAAAAAGTGTTGAATTGTGAATTGTCTTATAAAATAATTTATTAAAGGAAAAAATAAAATTTCCTAGAATATGCACTCGAATTTCGAGGGTTGGGCTCTGCTAGTTATATTAAATATATAGCTAATTGTATATACCAACAACTCCTACCAACATTTCCGCATAACGAGAATCACCAGGTGTTCACTTAAATCTTTTAAATTTTTTTGTTATCGAAAAAAAAAAAAATTGACAAAAAAGTAAAACAAATAAAAAAGTCATAATTTGTCTAGACCGACTAATTGGACCAGAAGTGAGAAAGTTCATATCGGATGCTATATTTATATGGTGACTAGGTCGATAAATGGATCTATCCTGATCATATTTGGTAGTCACTTATATTTTGAAAAAATATATACAAACAAAATTTGAGAAAAACGTGCAATATTTTTGTTTTTTGATAGATTTAAGTGAAAATCGGGAAGCAGCTTTATTTGGGGGCTATGACTAAGAGTTGTCCTATAGGTTTTATTTTTGGACTACTAATAAATGGATGTAATAAATACATACAACCCAATTTAAATGAGATCTCTATGACAATTTGGAACTTAATGCAATTTAAGTCGATCTCATATTGGTCCTTTGTATGGGGACTAGGTCTGAATATGCACCGATTTTTACCACTTTCAATATCGTTCGTTTTATGATTGATAGAAGCTTGTATACCAAATTTGATTAATGTGTATTCATATATGCGGCTTGTAGTTTGATTAAAAGGTTAACGTGGACATACAGAGGGACAGACGGACGGACATCGCTAATTCGACTCAGAAAGTGATCTAAGTCGATCGGTATAATAAAAGTTATATAGTATAATAGCACAGGCTATAAAAATAATAACACAAAAAAGCCAAAAAATCGCCAAAGAAAACTATTAAATCTTCGCGAAAAATCGCTCAAATAGCCATCATTAAAATTGCCTTAGCGATTTCTTTCCTTTTTTGTTTTTTTTTTTTTTTGAAAGCGGTGATATGGTGAAACGTTATACTCACTTTTTGTTGAGTTTTATGCCGTTTTCTTTTCTGACAAAAAATGTCGCATTTTATTTGCATTTTTTTTCGAAAGTGAATTTTTTTTTATATTCTGAATTAAGAGCAACCTTATTTTATACATCAATCGAAATGTCTCAAAGTTGAGCCCTCGTAAATCGCAAAAAATTGCAACCATTGACTTCTTTCATGTCGTAGTTCAAGAATATTTCCCCATTGTTTCCCTCTTTTGAGTATTTTCAACCTATAGCTTCAAAGAGGATAATAATCAAATTTTTTTTGCATTTTATGAACACAGCGCTTTGAGACCTTTCGATTGATGTATACGATAACGTTCCTCTTAATTCAGAATATATAAAAAAATACACTTTGCAAATAAAGTGCGACATTTTATGTTAGAAAAGAAAACGCCATTATTTTATTGAGAGCAATGGAAAAAAATTTTTAAATCTCTTCCTTGCTGAAGTGTCATTTTATATTTATTGTAACTAGCAGATTCCAGCGCTCGAGTGCAAATTCTAGGAATTTTTTCATTTAATAAAGACCCTAAAGGCATGCTTCCCAATTCAACTCATTTGAAATTAAGAAAACAAACTCAACACATTAACACAAATACTTTAACAAATTTAATTAACACACACATAGCATTGTATAATTTTATGTATGTGTTAGTAACAATTTTAAATGATCATAACTCCAAAAAAATGTTCCAGACGATGAAAATTTGTAAATCTGGAGAACAGCTAAAATGAAATACCTATCAAATGATAAATTTTTTGTCAAAATCGGGGTAAAACTGTGAAACTAACATCGTTCACAAGAAATCTCCTTGCCTATTAATATTATAGATTTAGACTTCTGAAATTAGCTCTTTTATAGCAAACAAAAAATTATATTTATAGCAATTTAGACTAATTTTGAAATTTGCTTTTTTATAACAAACAAAAAAAAAATAAAAATTATAATTATTTTATGAATTCTGAACTTTAAGTTTTTTCTTAATGTGCGAATAATTTGCAAAAGTCAACATGCAAAATAGACAACTGGCCATTCGTTTCCATATTTATTGTTTTTAATTTGTGTTTTAAACAAGTTAAACTTTAACAAGTCTTTGTCAAGTGATATTTTGTGACAATAGCAGCAGTAATGAAACAAAGTAAAATATAATCTCTACGTATGTTGTACATATGTATGTATGTATGTATGTGGTTGCATGACTAAGCTTTTTCATTTTGTCTACACTCTTTAGACCATTTTAATATAAATATTTTTTTTGTTTTTTTTTTGGTAATAAAATATAGTTATTGTTGTTAGTTAAGCTTATGTGGTTATCAAAAGTAAGCAAACATATACATATGTATATATGTACTCGTGTATATGGTTAGTACTAACATATATGTATGTTTTCATTAAAATAAAATAAAAAATTGTGTCCATAAAATAAAGTTTTCTAAGCAGTTAGCTCAATCCGCTTAAATGCTATAGTTACTATATTTTATAGTTGACCAAGCTTCATTTGTGAATCGTAGGTATGTATTGTATAAACAGACGCATGGGTTAGTAAAACGTGTAGACAACTGATAAAATAAAACAATGATTTATTTTTTTATATGTAGAAAATATTTTATTTATTTTTACATATTACAAATCTGCCAAAAGGCAATTTTTTTTTTATTTCATATCCTTTTACATATTCTTGAGAATAAAAAAAAGTTTGGATAGAAATTTATTAATTTAGTTAATCTAATATGAATGAATCCTTTAAAAAAATTTTAAAAAATACACAATTTTTTAAATAATTTTTTAATCAAATATATTAAGAATTTTAGTGATGTTTCAATTTTTCGAAATTGTAGGTATATTTGTTCAATTAATCATAAAACAAAAATGTTGGTATTACACTGTCTTCAAAAAATTATTAATGTAAAAAAACAGTTTTCAGAATATGGCAATTTTAAGCAAAAGAGGATTAATGTAAATTTAAGTCGGATATTTAATTTTCGCTTAAACATTGGATGAAGACCTAATTAAAAAATTTAGTCACCCATAGCACCATAGAACGCACCAAAGCACTGTAGCTGAAATTTTGATTTCATTGGCCAAAAGTCAAATTTTTTTTGTCACCGATTTTTACAATTTTAACGCCACTTTTTAGCTAATATATCCAGATTAAGGTAGCCAAAAAATTAGGTTAAACAATTGCTAATTGTGGGCGTGGCATGCTGTCAAACTCAACTGTTTGTTAATCGCAGAAAAACGTGATTTTTTTGTTTTTTAACAAAAATAATGGTTACAGCCCTACCGGTTAATATAAGGGGCGTTATGAAATATTTATTAAACCACTATATTTTTGTCAAATTTCAACTTTAGTGGAATAAAACTTCTAGGGAACAAAAGGGAACAAGAAAGGTATACCACGTTGAGAAAGCTGAAAATGTCCTCTTTAACCATATATACACTTTTGTACCCGCCTCGTTCCTCCGGTAGAACACCTTTTTCATTTCAATGAAATTCCTCAAAAAAATTTCATATTACGGTAAATTAAACAGCAATATAAGTATACAATGGTGTATTAAATTTGTGCTTTAGGTAGTTTATAGCTTATTATCATCTATAATATTGATAGGGTAGGCGATTTCTTGTGACCGATGTTTTGTTCTACCATTTTATCCTTATTTTGACCAAACGTATATTATTTGAAAGGTATTTCTTTTTCGCCGTTTTGCAGATTTACAGATTTTTAATTCTTTTCCTTTATTTTGAGTAAATTGCATTTAAAGTTGCACTCACACATACATAAAATTATACCTATGCTATGTGTGTTTTATTAAATTTGTTAATGTGTTTGTTAATAAGTTTGTTATCTTCAATCACAATAATAATAAACCAAAAATGTGTTAGTTTGTGAATTGGCTAAGTTGAGAAATAAAGTTGCCTAGAAATTGCACTCGAATTTCGAGTGCTGGAATCTGCTAGTTATGATTATTTGTTCTATTACCAATAATGATATCTGCTTACAAAATACACCACCCTTTTTATATTTTTGTAAGTAAGAATGTCAATGGAAACACAAAGTTAATTCTTTTTTGTAAATGTTCCCTAGAAGTTGTATTAAAGTTGAAATTTGACAAAAATATAGTAGTTTAATAAATACTAGCAGATTCCAGCTCTAGAAATTCGAGTGCAATTTCTGGCAATTTTATTTTTCAACTTAGCCAATTCAAAAACCAACACTTTTTTGGTTTATTATTATTGTGCATGAAGATATCAAACTCATTAACAAACACATTAACAAATTTAAATGCAATTTACTCAAAATAAAGGACGAAATTAAAAAAATCTGTAAATCTGATGAACAGCTAAAAAAAAATACCTTTCAAATAATATATGTTTGGTCCAAATCGGGATAAAACGGTAGAACAAAACATCGGCAACAAGCCTATTAATGTTATAGATTTCATAACGCCCTTAATATTAAACGGTACGGCTGTGTCCACTTACAACGACTAAAGTTTACAAACCTACCAACCTTGTAAAAAGGACCGCAGGTCATTTTCGATGATAACCTGTGAGTAGTAACCATTTATTTTTGATTAAAAAAAAAAACAAAAAATCACCGTTTTTGAAATTAAAAAAAATAATTAAGTTTGACAGCATGCCACGCCCATATTTAGCAATGGTATAATCTAATTTTTTGGCTATCTTAATTGGGAAATATTAGCCACAAAATGGCGTTAAAATTTTAAAAATCGGTGACAAAAAATAATTAGACTTTTGGCCAATGAAATCAAAATTTCAGCCACAGTCCGGCCCAGTTATTGCGACAGCTTAGTTTTAGGCATTACAGATTCTATAGTGATGACAGTTGAAAAAAAGGTCTATATTCGCGACTTTTATTTTTCTTCAAATTGTAATAGGAATATCCACATCCCTGGTTTGATTCCCACATTTTTTAACTCAATGTAAGCAGTAATATGGAAAAACCCCTAATTTCGTACATGAGTCTCTTTGAAGAACTTTGGTGTTTCATTTTATCATTTTACTTTTGTCTGTTGTGGTGTTTGCAGTGCATTATTTAAATATGGGGAAAGTTAAAAATATTTTAAAGCCTACGATTACTCAACAGTGGAGATTCCGTAACATCCATAAGAAAATGCACTTAAAAAATTCGTACGCTCAACTGAAAGTGGCCCTAGCAAACGTTGCAATTCAAAGAAATCAGAGTACCCGAGAATGTAAAAAATGCCTTATAAGTGGATTTTAAAACAAAGAAAGAGCAATGTCTCAATATTAGCAGAGATATTTCGATCGAATGCCATTCCGTTGCATTCCAAAATTTATCAAACCAATTCAAGTTTCAAGGCTAGTGATGGATAGTTTAAGAAGTGTAAGCGTCAACTTGGAAACCACATCTCCTTGCAAGAGTTTGAAGATTACGTTGATAAGAATGACCTTTGACCAAATCTACAACAACGACAGTTTATATTATCGGATACTTCCGAATCACACTCTTGCCACATATAGAGAAAATCGAAAAATCCACGAGCTCTTAAAAATTTTATCAATAATCCATTAATATAAATCCTGTAAGAACGCGTGGGTGGCATCATTCATTTTCAAGGACTGGTGTCATTGCGAATTTATTGCCCATGTATGTGCCTAGCTGAAATTCAATAGCGATTGCAGCGAAGAAAACAATATGCCAATAAATCTTTTACAGACTAAAATTCGGAAAAGAAAACGTAGAGCTTTCAACCATTGGTGCATTTATTGCTGAGATTAGTCCGGCACATAACTTCACAGGGGTTGACATAAACGACTGGATTTAAGAGCAATTTCCCATATAAAATAATGAGGAGCTAATATAAGAAAACTATATTAAACTAGACGATGATATTATATCGCTTATCATGAAAATTCAGTTTCCGCAACTACTTTGATTTTTTATTAGTCGTGAATACCGAGCGTATTAATATTAGATGAACTGCAATGAACAATTTCATTTCCGTCAACATGGACATTTTTGCACAATATATATATGTATATATATCTTTAATATTAATAGGCTAGACGATTTCTTGTGACCGATGTAAGTTTCAGAGTTTTACCCCGATTTTGACAAAAAATTTATCATTTGAAAAGTATTACTTTTTAGCTGTTTTACAGATTTACAGATTTTAATCGTCTGGAACATTTTTTTGGAGTTATGATCGTTTAAAGTTGCTACTAACACATACACAAAATTATGCAATGCTATTTGCGCGTTTATTAAATTTGTTAATGCGTTTGTGTTAATGGCTTGAGTTTGTTTTCTTCATTTAAAATGAGTTGAATTGTGAAGCATACTTTTAGTGTCTTTATTAAATGAAAAAATAAAATTTCCTAGAATTTGCGCTCGAATTTCAAGCGCTGGAATCTGCTAGTATATTTATGTATTATCTAAATGGATAAACATATTTGAAGTCATTCTTAAAGAATGATTTTCATTGATTCCAAAGGAAGAACTTCTATCTAAGTGGTATAAAACTTGCAAGGATGTCAATAAAAAGTTATTATGAAAAGTTATTAACTCGTTCTTTGTTTAATTTGTTTCAATTTGTTCAATTATTTATACTTCGCTTCGTGTAAAAAAATACCTGCTACTACCTGGCATTTTGTAAAAAGCCCATGCTAATCCATTACCTAATAAAGAAATTCCCAAAAAAAAAAACCTCCTTTCACCAAAGTCGCTACTTTCAGTTACCTGTATCAAAAAAACCAACGTTTTTATTGCAATAAAATATTTCCTCAATAATGAATGAAAAATTCCGTCTATAATAATTTTTTGGCTTATAAATGGAAACAACATATTTATAAGGTTGCCACTTTTCACAAGAGTTAATTATGTCAGGTCGGATTGTTCTGGGACCGCCCCCATACATCCGCTAAATATTAAAAAAAGTTCTTTATTTTAAATGACTAATTTTTTTCTTTTTCTAAGAATTATTGAACATTAATAAGCTTATAATGGGTATTGGTTCTTGGGATAATTGATTGAGTTCATTTCATTTTTTTTGTTTTTTTAATAGTTTAACACTCAGCAGGGTATACATGGCAACAGGAAATTAAGATTAAATAAACAGGATACTACGAGCATGATACATTTTTTATTCAGCTCTATAATATATTTGACCACATACAAATTTTTAGAAATTTGTTAAAGCATTAACTTAATGTTAATTTTTGTATTTTTATTCAAGCGTGTAAAGCGATTAGCCTTGGCGAAATGAAAGATAAAAACCAAGTAACAAAAAAAAAAAACATTACCAACAGCATAACCATATACACATAATAAAATCAACTACAACATTTAAATGACCAAAAAAAAAAAAAACAATAACAACAAACAAATATACGGTATCTTATAATGTAAACGCAAATAATAAACTCGCTTTTAAAAATGCCCACAACATGTACGGCAAACATCGACATAACCAACATGCAGAGCATAAAGAAAGTAGTCCTTTTTCAATATAAAAAAAAAAACAAAACAAAAATTTGGGAAAAAGGAAACTAAGAAATACCAAAGACCAGTTAACGAAAAATAAAACGATGATTACGCTGATAATGATACAAAACATGTTGGGGCATATAAAATGAATGAAAATAAAACCCTTAGTTTTATTAGCTTTAACCCGTCATCAGTAGATGTGTTAGAGACTACCCAAAGAATGCTGGTCAGCAGCTAAATTTCATACAGTAAAAACTAGCGAAGGCGGACAATCATTAGATTAGAGAAAATAATAAAAATAAAAACAACGAACCATCGATATAAATTACTGGTTGTCATGTTTCACTGTTTACACAAGTACGTTTTTTAGCCGATCATTCTGCCAACTGCATAAAAAACATTGTGTTTAGACGTTTTACTTCATATCTTTAATTTCGATTGTAGTTGTTATTTTTCTCTGTTTATGTACAGTCCGACTGTCACTGACAACATTACAACTCCCTCGGGTGCTATCAGAGCCAATTAGGAGTAGATATTTATTTGTGAACAGTGCTTAGTTATGCAAATTATGTTATGTTCTCGCATTGTGTGTGATACACGAGTAGATTATATACATAGTATGTATGTAGCAGTAGCGTATCTTATGACTTGTTAAAAATCATTTCTTTTAAGCTACCCTACGAGGAATTTTATGTTCGTCGAAAGGTCTGCAACATGATGTATTAATTTTTCATTCAAATATTTTATGTAAACTACTCCTTTTCCAATTGTATTTCAAAAAACCTAAATTGATATTCAGAAATAATCAATTGTATTTTAAAAAACATCAACGATCAATTAATTTTTAGAAATTATCAAATGAATTTCAGAAAGTATCAGAATTTCAGAACTTATCACTCTCGTTGTCTACACCGAATTGATCATGGCCACAACACAAGGCAACTTTAATAAAAGAAAAATCTAATGAAAAAGAAGTAAGAAAATTATATTCGGTCTAGACCGACTATGCGCTACCCAAACCATGCGTTTAGGGAACTGGTCTTAGGTCCAAATAATTGGCTATAGAAAATAAGCATAAACCAATTATAAGTGGAATTTTTATTAATTTTTATTATTGTTAGATCTGAAAAAGTTCATATCGGATGCTAAACCGAGAAGTGGACCGAACCTGACGACATTTGGTAAAGTTACTTATTTTTTGCAAAAACATACATTAACGAAATTTGAGAAAAACTTGTACAATATTTTTGTTTTTGATAGGTTTAAGTTTAGATCGGGAAGCAGCTTTATATGGGGCTATGTCTATGAATTGTCCTACAAAGCTTATTTTGGTCTAAAATTTAATGCTTATAATATATGATGATTGGGATCTTATGGCAATTTAAGTCGATCTCATTGGGGTCATTTGTATGGGGACTAGGTCTGAATATAGAAGTCAATATGCAGCTGTGAATCACATTCGACGAACACAAATATCTCCATCGATTGCCCCAATATTACTGAAATTTGTGAAGCAATAAAATCACTGAAAAATAATAAATCGCCTGGTATAGACAATATCTCCCCAGAGTTGTTAAAAATTGATGCAACAACGAGTGCCCATTTACTCACACCAATTATAAACCTATTCTGGCGCACTCATCCTCCGCAACTCCTCCCAGAGGGAATTGCTGAAGGTATCATCATAAATTTACCAAAAAAAAAAAGAAGATCTAACAGCCCGTACAAATTGGAGAGGTCTTACGCTTTTGAGTATGATGAAGAAGGTGATTGCACAAATAATAAATAAAAGAATTTCAACTTCCATTCTTTCTGAGCTTAGGAAGGAACAAATCGGTTTTCGTGCTTACAAATCCTGGGTCGATCATATTAATAGTCTAAGGGACATTATTACAACTTGCCAATAGCTAAAGTTAGAATGTTATCGGGCAGATTATTAGTTTCTCGTTATTACAACTATACTTTAAGCTAAAAGTGACCGATAAGCTAAAGGGAAGATATTGTTGCCTTTAATTTTTAACGTGAGGTTTATGTATTTAATGTTGCCATATTTTCTGATCTATGAAGAAGAAATTCACACCAATTTAGTTTTGGAAATAAATTTATTTGCATATGTATAGTTTTTAAAAAACTTTATTACACATTTAGAACAATTATGTAACTTATAATAAAGGCTTTTAGTTTTTATTCTATTGTTTGTTTGCGAACAAATAAAGGAACGTTGCCACTACGTATTTTATAAAGCAATTCATTTGGTCAAAAGTAATCGGTGTTTCCTTTGGTGTTGCCACAGTATCAAAAATATTAATTTTATTTTACTGGGAAGTTGTAATAACGAAAATAGGTTAAAGGTAACTTTATTTGTCACTTTAACTAAAGTTACCCTTAACTAACATTTACTTTAAAGGTAAGTTGTAAGAATGGCCCTAAGAGTGATCATATAGCAGTCTGTAGAATGGTGATCGCCTTTATACCTAACGTTTATAGACTTTGAGAATGCTTTTGACAGCCTGAATCACGCATCCATATGGAACGCATTAGAATGTAAAGGTGTACCTGCCACTCTAATAAATCTCATCAAAGGTCTATATGAAAACGCTACCTGTAAACATTAACGCCATTGTACGACAAGGGGTGTGTATTATCTCCCCTGCTATTTAACTTGACGTAGTAATGGATAAGGCAACATCTCATAGAAGGGGAATCACTTGGGGTCTCCAAGGCAGACTGGAGTACCTTGACTGCGCTGATGACATTTGCCTACTTACTTACACCTTTTTTGACATGCAATCTAAGTTATCACTAGTCCAAGAAACTGCATCTTACGTTGGCTTGAAAATAAATATCAGCAAAACTAAGATAATGCGAATAAATGTAAATAATGAACAAACAAACATTAAACGTTCAAAACCAATCGCTTGACGAAGTCGATTCATTCTGTTATCTGGGAAGCATATTGGATAAAAGTGGAGGTTCCAAAGCTGACATCTCCAGCCGCATGAACAAAGCCCGGCAAGCATCCGGCCAACTCAAATAAGTGTGGAACTCGTCATACGTATCAAGAAGGACGAAGCTAAAGATATTTAATTGGAATAAAAATCCACACTGTTGTATGGATACGAGACGTGGAATTCAGCACCACGTGACATAAATTCCATACAAGTTTTTGTAAATAAATGCCTGAGAAAGATTCTTCACATATTCTGGCCTAGAACAATCTCAAATTATCGTCTCTGGTCAGAAACTGGTCAACAACCTATCCAAATTGAAATCCGCAAACGCAAGTGGAATTGGATTGGACATACACTGCGTAAACAGCAAAACGACATTGGTAAACAAGCCATAGGACTGGAACCCGCAGGGCAATCTTCGTATTGGAAGACCATCACACACCTGGAGACCGCAAATTGATAATGAAATATCCCATTTCAACTGTGTTGAAATGAAATTAAACATCGTGCATCAGATCGAATAATCTTGTGACGGCCCTATGCTCCTTGCAAGATTGAAAGGAACAAATATATATATACAGGGTGTTCCAAAAACTTTCCGAAAAAATTAAATGCGCGATAGTTTGGATCAATATGAATATTTTTTGTTCTAGCACCACTGTTCTAACGGCTACCGTTTTCGAGCTATAGCGTCTTAATAAATAATGCATTTCTAAATACATTTAATTCATTTTAAAACAACTTACTTTTTTTTAAACATTTTTATCGGAGTTATGTGTAAAAAAAAATTGTGAAATTTTTTTTCCATTTTTTTGTGTTTTCGTGTACCTTTATATTCGATACGCGATGAAATTTTCAAATTCTGAGTATGCGGATTTCGTTTTTTATTATGGCAAAGCTGATGGGAATTCATTGGCAGCACAACGTAATCTTTCCCCCAAAGAGATGTTCTCCACCACACCGTCTTCAACAGTACGTTTGATCGTTTACAATGAAGAAATAATTTCATGCAATCAACTTAAACGCAAAATAAACGAGGCCTTTCAAACCATTCAGGAAGAAATAACGCTGGATGTTACTACCGCTGAAATTAGGCGACGATATGTAAAATGCACCACCATGCATGGCTCTCATTTTGAGCATTTGTAAAAAAAATAAAGAAAAATTTTTTTTAACAATTAATTCAAAGAAAATTTATTTAAAAATTTAAAGTTGTTTTTGAAATCTAAGAAATGCATTCACAAATGCATTTATCTTTGAAATTCAATAACTCATACCGTCTTCGAGTTATATGGGTCTGAACATGCATCGATTTTTACCAATTTTAACAGCGCTCGTACTATGGTCGATAAAGCTCACATACCAAATTTCATCAAAATATTTTCATATTTGCGACCTGTACTTTGATTACAAGGTTTACATGAACACACAGATGGACAAACAGACAGACGGACGGATATCAACACAGAAAGTGAATCTGAGTCGATCAGAAAGTGATTTTGAGTCGATCAGGAAGTGAATCTCAGGCGATCGGTACAGGTCTAGGGTCTGACTACACAGTGGTATAAGGAATAAATACTTTATAGAGACATAATGAATTAAATAATCTAAACCATTAAACAAAGTTTTCATTAAAACTCTTTCTTTGGTCACAACAAGTCTATGGACCAAGTTTCAGATCAATTAGATGAGGGGGAATGGGGTTGCCCCATGGCAGACCGACAGAGAGTATGAGTTAAAAAATAGAGTTTAATATTCTAACCCATAAAAACAATGTTTTTATTAAAACTCCTTCTTTCCTTATGCATACGAGTTTTGAATATCTCCGTGACTGTGCGTGACTTTGCGTGACTATTTTAAAATTAATCTTTGAGCACAACAAGTCTATGGACATAGTTTCAGATCCATCGGATGAGGGGAAGTGGGATTTTAATCTATCTGTGACTGTGCGTGACTATGTCAAAGTTAATCTTTTTTCACAGCACGTCTATCGACCAAGTTTCAGATCGATCGGATAAAAGAAAATGGGTTTTAAATCACTCCGTGACTGCGTGACGGTGTGTGACTGTGCGTGACTATGTCAAAGTTGATCTTTCTTTACAGCAAGTATATCGGTCAAGTTTCAGATCGATCAGATGAGGATAATGACCTTTAGATCACTCCGTGACTGTGTGTGTCCATACGTGACTGTGCGTGACTAAGTCAAAGTTAATCTTTTTGTCACAGCAAGTGCATGTACCAAGTTTTAGATCGATCGGATGAGGGGAAATTAGTTTTAAATCACTCCTTGACTATGCGTGACTACCCCAAAATTAATCTTTCTTCACAACAAGACTATGGTCCAAGTTTCAGATCAATTGGATAAGGGGGAATGGGATTGACCCACGACAGACAGACAGACAGAGAGTTTAAGTTAAAAGAAAGAATTTAAAGAGGAATGTGGCTTCCTTGCGGACGGCATTCAGTGGTGGTTTTTTTAACACTATGTGGTCAGGGTATAATGACTTTGTGCTGATAATTGTAACTACTAAAAATATTTGACCTGGACACGCCTTTTGTGATACCAATCGACTCATTATAACTTACTGAGTCGATTTAGCAATGTCCGTCTGTCCGTCTGTCCGTCCGTCCGTCCGTCCGTCTGTGTGTCCATGTAAACTTTGTAATCAAACTACAGGTAGCAAATATAAATATATTTTAATGAAATTTAGTACATAAGCTTTTATCTTCCACAGGATAAACGCTATTGAAATTGGTGAAAATCGGTTCATGTTCAGACCTAGTCTCCATACAAATGATTCCTATGAGATCGACTTAAATTGCCATAATATTCAAATTATCATATAGATCTCGGTCAAATTCGGTTTGTGTGTGTTTATTAATCCCATTAATCAAAAATAAACCCTATTGGACAAAAATAAACCCTATTGGACAATTCTTAGTCATAGCCCCATATAAAGCTGCTTCCCGATCTTCCCTTAAATCTATCAAAAAACAAAAATATTGCAGATATTTCTCAAATTTAGTTTGTATATGTTTTTGTGAAAAAAATAAGTGAGCTTGACATATATGATCAGGATCGGTCTATTTTTCGAGCTAGTCCCCATATAAATATAGCATCCGATGTGGACTTTCTCATATCTGGTTTATGCTTACTTACTGTATCAAATAGTTGGACCTAAGAGATAGGATCTCTAAACGCATGGTATAGGGTATCGTATCGTCGGCCTAGACCGACGAAGTTTTATTCTTTTCAGGTGCTGAAAACTGCGAAAAACATGCTTCACAGTTTAAAACTAGCTATTATGGCCGAATCAGATTTGATTTTTCCCCTTCATTCTTTTTTTTTTTATAAATTTCTCATGCAATGATTTCGAAGATCTCATAATTTTTTACAAAAATGATTTGAACGAGCTACATCCAATTATTTCAACTGAACTATCTCTTAGGATTGAGTTTTTGAAAGATAACGAAGAAAAACCTTCTAACCCATTAGATACCAATGGTATGTGTGATGAAAATGTTTTTCCAAATATATTTATTTTGTTCAAAATTTTAATTTTCATTCCTGTCACAACAACTTTCGTAGAAAAAGTGAATTAGTGAATAAACCATAATCTGGAGTAAATTATATTTCTAATAAAACAACAAAATCTATTATCGGTTGAAAACCAGCCAAGTTATATCAAGTGCCCCTGGTATTAAATGCGCCGCAGACCACTTGATTGAGAAAATCGAGGTCACATTTTTAAAGACATTGAAATAATTTACAACAACAACATTTTTGCCTTCCTCTGATCCCAAACTGATCTTATGTAAAGTAGATTGCATCTCATCTATTGTTATGCCGTTCTAAATTAATGTCAAAGCGGTACTTATTTTTTAGCACTATTTCAAAATCTCCAATTTTACTTTTTCAAAAATTTTGTTCAAGAAATTTACCGAAATCAACGATTGAACTTTAAAACAAATTTAATGTATTCATATAATTCCTAAAATTTATTCGTTAATTTATGAAAATATGTGAAATATATGAACTTAATTTTGCGCACTAACGTTTTAGATCCAGTGTCGCAATAATCCGACCCGCACACCTTAAAATTCGACCAAAAATTGTTTTTCATACAAACCGCTGTCACCCTAATGAACATAAATAAATCAACTCTGCTTATTATCTAATTCGAATTGGAGATAGTAGCTCCGTTTTGAAGGTTAAAAACAATTTTAAAAAAATATCTTCCGAGAAACTATAATATTCGTGACGTCCCTAATAATAAGTAAGTTTTTTATTTTATACATAAGGAAGACTTCAACAATAAATTTTTAAATAATTTAACTATGAAAGAATATACAAATCCTTTTTTAAATATATGACGGAAAACAAAAATAAAAAATTGCTGAAAAAATCAAATACCTGCCTATGTCCCTGGATGGCCTCGCCTAAGAGAGATTGCTGGGCGAACATTTACGAGCCTGAGAACCATATCACCAACTCATGGTATAGGGTATCGTATAGCCGATTTAAACCGACTCTATAACATATTTTGTAGTTTCTTTTTTTCAAAAACCATGCAGATGATGTGTGTGTATGTTAAATGAATGTTTATTACAAAATTAGTGTAAATATCTGTTTTAGATGCATCTAAAGATAAATAATTCATTTAGTTAATATCCTAAGGTGTTCTCAGGGTAAATATATTTACTCATACATATATTCATATGAACATATTACAAAATTGTCAATTAAAACAGGAAATTATAATTTCCTTTAAAATTTATTTAAAAAAAAAAATATTTTCTTTTCTTTATGAAGGTTAATATGAGAAACCTTAATGTTTGGCGAAAAACGTTTAACCTCGCACCAAGTGTGCTGTATCTCCAGGGATTTGCTAAGAGAGCCATTTATCTTCACAGAACCTCTTGCGACAGTTTGACAAGACTAACAACACTTCCGCCCTTACCGCCAAACTAATGACGATACAATCATTTATACAACCACCCAAATAAAAAAAAATTCCCTTTCGTTGGATATCGACAAGAAAACGATTTATATTTTTAGGAATTCACATTACTGCTGCCTGACATTTGCTTTGCCAACTACAATACTCGTACTTAGTCGTAAGTGGAGAAAAACCACATTTTATTTAGCTTTGCATTATCGAAAATCATCGATACTTCTATGTATACCTCGACCAAAATAAAGAAAACAACAATAAAACATGAATTACTGAAATAACAAAACAAAACACTATAACAATAAGTAGTAAGTAAATATATGGTATTTATAAGAAAACTCCTAAAAAAGAAATGGAAGATTTCTATCTTTGATGCCCACCTAACCATCATCGTATATCCAAGTGCGGTACTGGAAGAGGTGTGGCTGCTATTATGTATTGGCGTTGAAACAATTTAGTATTACAATATCAAAAAAAAAAAAAAAACAACATCAACAATAAGAAAATAAAAAACGTAAAAACAACAAATGAAAGGAAGTCGTTTAAAAGTACAAACGGACATTATTTATGACTCAAACCAACTAGTTTTCAAATCGATGTAGATAAAGTTTTCACTCTTACCAACTTGTAGATTTAAGCCAACATCGAAGATAGTAAAGACATTGCCTTTTAAATGAGCGTATTCCCCTCAAAACGGAGAAGGTAATGCTTGAAAGATTTTTAAGCACAGTAGGCTAATAAAATGCTAAATTTTTAGTTTCCCGATAAAAATAGTTTAGCCATTTACTTTTTTTTAATAATATTTAATGTTCTTAATGATGTACAAACATTTCATTTCTATCACAAAATTTTGAGAAGTCACAAGCGCTACCGGATTATCGATAATAAATAATTACTTGAAATAAGAGGTAAAAAAAACTAACCCATAAAAACCAAGTTTGAGTGTCTGAAAATGAAACATGTCTAGAAAAATATCTATGTCAAAAATCCCAAAATCGTTAAAATTTCGAAAAAAAAAATCGTGTTCTTTCAAGATTGGGTCGAATTAAGCTATAAGCTCCATAATTTTTAAGAAATTTCATTGTTGTCTTCATATAACTTTCGGAAGTTCCTTTCAATGCAAGTTGAAGTGAGCCGTGTAACTTAATGATCTTAAATAATCTCTATAATACATTTCGCCAACGTAGTGTATTTTCAATCATGAGTTTTTGATGTGTAAACATCTATACGCGCAGGGGGGTATTTTTTTATTGCACAATACAATCACAAAAACAGTGTAACATGTGAGCGTAAGACAATTGTCTTAAGATCGGTGTGATTATGATTGTATTGGTGAAAAAATTATGTTTGAAAATAAAAAATGAAAAATGAAAGATTAAAAATGAAAAATTCTATACGAGTACACATTACATACTACAATATACACGTTTGTTTTTGTCATATTTGTTTCAAAGTTGTTCTATATTTTAGTTTGTTATATTGGAAGAGGCTTAAATAGTATAAATTTTGCTTTAATTCTCATTTAGTTGTTTTCAGCAAATATATATGAATTTAACTTTTTACCAAACAAACTATCTACTCTTCCCGAAACAGCTGTATAACCTGTCATGCAGAATATAGATTAATTTTTTGAAACAAATGTGCCAATGTTTTTGCTTTATTTAAAGTAAAAACATTTGATCTTGAGCCTGAATAATTTTCAAACTCAATCATTAAAATGATAACGATCGAAAATAAAATTTTTTATTTTTAAAAAAATAATAAAATTAAAAATTAAATATAAAAAATAAAATTTAAATGAAAAACAAAAAATTAAAAATAAAAAATTAAAATGAAAAATAAAAAATAAAAAATGAATCATTAAAAGTGAAAAATGAAAAATAAAAAATGAAATATAAAAAATTAAAAATAAAAAATTAATGAAAAAACTAAAAATGAAAAAAATAAATAAAATGTGAAAAATGAGAAATAAAAAATGAAAAATAAAAATTAAAAATAAGAAATGAAAAATAAAAAAGAAAAATGAAAAATAAAAAATGAAATGAAAAATAAAAAATGAAAGATAAGAAATGAAAAATAAAAAACAAAAAATAAAAGATTAAAAATAAAAATGGAAATGGAAAACTAAAAATTAAAAGTGAAAACTGAAAGATAAAAAATTAAAAAATGACAAATAAAAAATTAAAAATGAAAAATTAAAGATGAAAAATAAAAAATGAAAAATTTTTAATTAGAAATGAAAAATAAAAAATAAAAACTGAAAAATGGAAAATGAAAAATGAAATATTAAAAAATGAAAAATTAAAAAATGACAAATAAAAAATTAAAAATGGAAAATAAAAATAAAAAATTAAAAATAAAAATTGAAAAATAAAAAAGAAATATAAAAAAATGAAAAATAAAAAAAAATTAAAAATAAAAAATAAAAAGTAAACAAGTAAGAAAATTATAGTCGGTCTAGACCGACTATACGATACCCTATACCATGCGTTTAGAGACCCTATCTCTTAGGCTCAACTAACTGGACATAGAAAATAAGCAAAAACCAAATTTGATTGGGATTTTTATTAATTTTTTTGGCTGAAGATATGAAAAAGTTCATATAGGATACTATATCTATATAGGGACTTGGTCCAAAAATGGACCGATCCTGATCAAGTTTGGTAAAGTCTCTTGTATTTTGCAAAAATATATACAAACAAAATTTGAGAAGAATCAGTGCAATATTTTTGTTTTTTAATAGATTTAAGTGAAGATCGGGAAACAGCTCTATATGGGGTCAAAGGGATCATTTTTGGACTACTCATTATTGGATGTAATGAACGCATACAAACCCAATTTGAGTAAGATCTATATGACAATTTGGATCTTATGGCAATTTATGTCGATTTCATATGGGTAATTTGTATGGGGGCTAGGTCTGAACATGGACCGATTCTCATCAATTTCAAAAGCGTTCATCCCATGGCCGATAGAAGCTTATATACCAAATTTCATCAAAATATGTTCATATTTGCGACCTGCAGTTTGATTACAAGGTTTACATGGACACACAGACGGACGGACGGACTGACGGACGGACGGACGGATGGACGGACGGACATTGTTAAATCAACTCAGAAAGTGATTCTGATTCGATCGGTATAATTAAAGATGGGTCTAGGTCAAATATGTTTGGTTGTTACAAACAGCAGCACAAAGTCATTATACCCAAACCACATAGTGGTATAGGGTATAAAAATAATAAATAAAAAATATAAAATAAAGAATAAAAAATAAAAAACAAAAAATTAAAAATGAAAAATAAAAAATTAAAGATGAAAAATATAACTTGGAAAATAAAAAATAAAAAATTAAAATTAATAAACGAAAAATAAAAAACTAATAATAAAAATGAAAAATTAAAAATAAACAAGTAAGAAAATTATAGTCGGTCTAGACCGACTATACGATACCCTATACTATGCGTTTAGAGACCCTATCTCTCAGGCCCAACTAACCCAAAATAAGCATAAACCAAATTTGAGTGGGATTTTTATTAACTTTTTCGGCTGCAGATATAAAAAAGTTCATATCGGATGCTATATCTATATGGGGACTAGGCCCAAAAATGGACGGATCCTGACCATGTTTGATAAAGTCTCTTGTATTTTGCAAAAATATATACAAACAAAATTTGAGAAAAATCAGTGCAATATTTTTGTTTTTTGATAGATTTAAGTGAAGATCTGAAAGCAGCTCTATATGGATTCAAAGGTATCATTATTGGACTACTCGTTAGTGGATGTAATGAACGCATACAAACCCAATTTTAGTAAGATCTATATGACAATTTGGATCTTATGGCAATTTATGTCGATTTCGTATGGGTAATTTGTATGGGGGCTAGGTCTGAACATAGACCGATTCTCACCAATTTCAATAGTGTTCATCCCATGGCCGATAAAAGCTTATATACCAAATTTCGTCAAAATATATTCATATTTGCGACCTGCAGTTTGATTACAAACTTTACATGGACACACAGACGGACGGACGGACGGACATTGTTAAATCAACTCAGAAAGTGATTCTGATTCGATCGGTATAATTAAAGATGGGTCTAGGTCAAATATTTTTGGTTGTTACAAACAGCAGCACAAAGTCATTATACCCAAACCACATAGTGGTATAGGGTATAAAAAGGAAAAATAAAAAAGGGAAAATGAAAAATAAAAAATAAAAAAGAGAAAAATTAAAAATAAAAAATTAAAAATTAAAAATAAAACTGAAAAATAAAAAATAAAAAAAATAAATAAAAATGAAAAATAAAAAATGGAAAATAAGAAATGAAAAATAAAAAAAAACGAAAAATGAAAAACGAAAAATTAAAAATGGAAAATGGTAAATTAAAAAAATAATTAAAACTGTAAAATGAGAAATGAAAAAAAAAAAATTACATATAAAAAATTAAAAATGAAAAATAAAAAATTTAAATTAAAAAATGAAAAATAAAAATAAAAAATTAAAAGTTAAAAAATAAAAATAAAAAATTAAAATTGAAAAATTAAAAATTAAAAATGAAAAATAAAAAATTAAAAATTTTATATGAGAAATGAAAAATAAAAAAATGGAAAATAAGAAATGAAAAATAAAAAATTAAAAATTAAAAATTAAAAATAAAAATGAAAAATTAAAAAAAAAAAGGAAAAATAAAAATGAAAAATTAAAAATCGAAAATGAAAAATAATAAATAAAAAATTAAAAATGAAAAACGAAAAATGAAAAATGAAATATCAAAAAAATTAAAAATGAACATGAAAAATGCAAAACGAAAATTAAAAAATAAAAAAATAAAAATTAACCGGTTGAAATAATAAATAATTATATTTTTTTGATTGCTATAAGTGATACATAGATGACGCTTTCTATTTGATTTAAAGAAAGTGCATTAAAAAATCATTAATTAGTAGATGTTTACAAATCTCCCCTGTGATCGGCTCACATGATTTTTTTTTTATTAAGTGAGTCGATAGTTCTCTTTTCGTTTAATCTTCTGACCAAGTCCTTCCAAGTCCTTGATATACATCTTAAGTCTTTTGTTTTTTTAGTGATCATTCTTAGAATGCGTACTCGTACTCGTACATATGTATGAATTTCTCTTAAATAATGAACAAATAATCTGCCCATAAAAACAAAGTTTTTATTAAAACTCTATCTTTCCTTATTCATATGAGTTTTGAATCTCTCCGTGACTGTGCGTGACTTGGCGTGACTATTTTAAAATTAATCTTTGTTCACAACAAGTCTATGGACCAAGTTTCAGATTGATTGGATGAGAGGAAATGTGGTTTAAATTACTCAGTGACTGCGCGTGACTATCTTTGAGTGACTATGTGTGACTATTTTCAAATTAATCTTTGGCCACAACAAGTCTATAGACAAAATTTCAGATCGATCGGATGAGGGGAAGTGCGGTTTTAATTTCTCCGTGACTGTGCGTGACTGTGCGTGACTGTGCGTGACTATGTCAAAGTTAATATTTTTTCGTGGCAAGTCTATAGCCCAAGTTTTAGATCGATCGGATAAGGATAATGGGTTTTAAAAAAATTAATCTATACATAGTTAAATTAATCTATAGTTACAACAAGCCTATGAACCAAGTTTCAGATCAATTGGATGAGGGGGATTGGGTTGACCCATGGCAAACAGACAGACAGACAGAGAGTATGAGTTAAAAGAAAGAGTTTAAAAATTCGGCACAACTGAATTTAACACTTCTACTTATTTGTAACTAAAACTTCACTTGTATCAAAAGCAGAAAAAAATTCTGAGTATAAAATTAATTTTTTAAGGATAAGTATTTTTCTTTAATTGCTAGAATAAATAAAAATAAAAATTTTGAACTGAAATTTGTTATTTATCCCATAGCTAATCAGATCCTGTTAACCTGATACTTTTGGGGTTTTTCAATTGGTAAATGTTTGCAAGTAGTAACATTTGTATGCCTCACTTGCCAAATCAACCAAATCCAATTTAATAAAGTGGTATTATTAAAATGTTCATATATCAGAAAGTGGAGTTAATCCATTTGGCAAGTGAGGCATTAAACCATTCCTTAAAAAGGATAATTTTGATTAAAATGATTTAGACTCAATGACTTCACAACAATGGTTTGACTCCAAATACACATTTATAAAAAATTTAACTTCATAAAACATACAAATCCCACTGTGCTTCGTTAAGAGGGTAATGTTTATTGAGATATGCTGGCTGACTGTTTAGTCGCCCTTAGTAGAAAGTAGCATTGTTAGTAAATCCCGACAATACTTCAATTGAGATAAACATCGACATTCTAATGATATCGATTGATTTTTGGTTTTCTTCTTTTCGTTACTTTTTTTTGTTTGTTTCCCAACAAAATAGAATTTGCGTATTTATTCTATACAGACATACACATGTTAGTAAGTAAGTAAATGTATTTAATAGGTTGTCGTAATTTATGTGGTGGCATTAAAAAAAATTAGTTTCTTTTGTCTTTACGGGTATTTTTGTATTGAATTTTTGAGTCTAAACCAATGTCCAAAAAATGGTATAATTTCTGTTTATTTTTTTTTTTTATAAGAAAATCATGTCATTACAGCCATTTTATCGCCCTAAACCACTTAACTGTCAGCAGGACAGTGACAGCGGTCGGTTTAAGTTTACATTGCTGAATTGGTAGGTGGATATGTCGTCAGTTTCTATTCTTTCTTTTTTTTTTTTTTTGAACAGAATGTAAAAATCCTTATTATGTATATCTTTACTACGGTGTAGAATATGACACTTTTTTGTGCCTGTTTTTTATTTTATTTTTATTTTTTTTTTTTGTATCATTTATTTTCGTCTTGCAGATTTCTTGCTTTGTGTGCAAAAATGTTAATCTGTAATAAGGGTATTTTGCTAGTATTTCATTTGAAATGTAGTAGAATTTGTGATAGGATTTGTCCACTTTGTTCGTTTAGTTGTTGTGTGGTCAGTTTCCATAATAATGTGGCAAATTTTAACACTGGTTCTTTTATAGCAACACATCCTCGGAGGAAGCATGTCATTTGTATTTCGTTCGGTTTTTTCACAGTGGATTTATATGATATTGGGTGACCATTTCAAACGTTGATCCTTTTAAGTATGTATTAATGTATATGCATGTGTTTGTCTGTATATTGGTGTTTGTTGCCCCATGTCTGTTTGGTAAATGATAATGTTAATATTTAGCCATGAGTTATGATTTGGTCATTATGTTAGAAATAACATAAAAACAATTGTTTTTTTTTGTGTGTGAATCAAGTTGGTAGTTTTTTATGAATGTCTATTCAACGAGGAGCACTCATAATAAAATATCTGTAATATTCATTTAAAATTATTTAAATAAAATGGTAAATGAACTAAGATACGAAGATCACATATTTTGATTGCAATAAAAAGCATTTTACCTGGGCAGAGCAAGATTGAGCAAATAATGTTGAAACAAATTAATATAATTTTTATAAAAAAAGTACTTTATTGAAAAATTTACTTTCAAAAGAAGTACTTGTATAAAAAGGTACTTTTATAAAAACGTTACTTTTGTAAATATGGTACTTTTGTAAAAAAAAGTTAATTTTGTAAAAAAAAAAACTTTTCTTAGAAAGGTATTTTTTGAGGTGTACACGCGCGGGGGGGGGGGGTAAATTTCTACTTCACAATGCAATCACAAAAGCAGCGTAACATAACATAACGCGTAAGACAAAATTGGTGTGACTTATGATTGTATTGGTAAAAAAATTATGATATGTACGAGTAATAACCTGTTTGAAAGCGAAAAATTAAAAATAAAAAAATAAAAATTAAAAATATAAAATGAAAACTGAAAAATTAAAAACAAAAAATGAAAAATGAAAACTGAAAAAAAAAATATTAAAAATGAAATATTGAAATGAAAAATGAAAAATGAATAACGAAACATGAAAAATAAACAATGAAAAATAAAAAATGAAATATAAAAATTAAAAATGAAAAATTAAATAAGAAAAATAAAAACAAAACAAAACAAGACAAAATCGGTGTGACTTATGATTGCATTGGTGAAAAAAGTATGATATGTACAAGTAATAACCTGTTTGAAAGCGAAATATGAAAAATTAAAAATTAAAAATATAAAATGAAATGTGCAAAAAATGAAAAATAAAAAATAAAAAATGAAAAATGAAAACTGAAAAATAAAAAACTAAAAATGAAATATAAAAATGAAATATAAAAATGAAAAATGGAAAAAGAAAAATAAAAAATGAAAAATGGAAAATGAAAAATAAAAAATTAAATATAAAAATTAAAAATGAAAAAAGAAAAATAAACAATGAAAAATGGAAAATAAAAAATGGAAAATAAAAAATGAAAAACGAAAAATTAAAAATTAAAAATTAAAAATTAACAAGTAAGAGAATTATAGTCGGTCTAGACCGACTATACGATACCCTATACCATGCGTTTAGAAACCCTATCTCTTAGGCCCAACTAACTGGACATTGAAAATAAGCAAAAACCAAATTTGAGTGGGATTTTTATTAATTTTTTTGGCTGCAGATATGAAAAAGTTCATATCGGATGCTATATCTATAAAGGGACTAGGTCTAAAAATGGACCGATCCTGATCATGTTTGGTAAAGTCTCTTGTATTTTGCAAAAATATGTACAAACAAAATTTGAGAAGAATCAGTGCAATATTTTTGTTTTTTAATAGATTTAAGTGAAGATCGGGAAGCAGTTCTATATGGGGTCAAAGGGATCATTTTTGGACTACTCATTAGTGGATGTAATGAATGCATATAAACCCAATTTGAGTAAGATCTATATGACAATTTGGATCTTATGGCAATTTATGTCGATTTCATATGGGTAATTTGTATGGGGGCTAGGTCTCAACATGGACCGATTCTCACCACGGACGGACGGACGGACGGACGGACGGACGGACGGACATTGTTAAATCAACTCAGAAAGTGATTCTGATTCGATCGGTATAATTAAAGATGGGTCTAGGTCAAATATTTTTGGTTGTTACAAACAGCAGCACAAAGTCATTATACCCAAACCACATAGTGGTATAGGGTATAAAAATTAAAAATTAAAAATTAAAAATTAAAAATTAAAAATTAAAAATTAAAAATTAAAAATTAAAAATTAAAAATTAAAAATTAAAAGTTAAAAATTAAAAATTAAAAATTAAAAATTAAAAATTAAAAATTAAAAATTAAAAATTAAAAATTAAAAATTAAAAATTAAAAATTAAAAATTAAAAATTAAAAATATAAATAAAAAATTAAAAATTAAAAATTAAAAATTAAAAATTAAAAATTAAAAATTAAAAATTAAAAATTAAAAATTAAAAATTAAAAATTAAAAATTCAAAATTCAAAATTCAAAATTCAAAATTAAAAATTAAAAATTCAAAATTCAAAATTCAAAATTAAAAATTAAAAATTCAAAATTCAAAATTAAAAATTAAAAATTAAAAATTAAAAATTAAAAATTAAAAATTAAAAATTAAAAATTAAAAATTAAAAATTAAAAATTAAAAATTAAAAATTAAAAATTAAAAATTAAAAATTAAAAATTAAAAATTAAAAATTAAAAATTAAAAATTAAAAATTAAAAATTAAAAATTAAAAATTAAAAATTAAAAATTAAAAATTAAAAATTAAAAATTAGAAATTAAAAATTAAAAATTAAAAATTAAAATTAAAAATTAAAAATTAAAAATTAAAAATTAAAAATTAAAAATTAAAAATTAAAAATTAAAAATTAAAAATTAAAAATTAAAAATTAAAAATTAAAAATTAAAAATTAAAAATTAAAAATTAAAAATTAAAAATTAAAAATTAAAAATTAAAAATTAAAAATTAAAAATTAAAAATTAAAAATTAAAAATTAAAAATTAAAAATTAAAAATTAAAAATTAAAAAATAAAAATTAAAAATTAAAAATTAAAAATTAAAAATTAAAAATTAAAAATTAAAAATTAAAAATTAAAAATTAAAAATTAAAAATTAAAAATTAAAAATTAAAAATTAAAAATTAAAAATTAAAAATTAAAAATTAAAAATGAAAAATTAAAAATTAAAAATTAAAAATGAAAAATTAAAAATTAAAAATTAAAAATTAAAAATTAAAATTAAAAAATCGTTTTATCCCGATTGTAGCCGTTTTGCAGATTTAGATTTTTAAATTTTTTCCTCTATTTTGAGTAAATTGTATTTATAGTTGCTTCTAACACATACATAAAATTATACATATGCTATGTGTGTTTTATTAAATAACTCATTAGCAAACCTATAGGTGGCATAGAACATTGAAAGAAATAAATTGAATGGAAAAATAAAGTTTCCCAGAAAATGCACTCGAATTTCGAGGGCAGGGCCCTGCTAGTTTTGTATAAAAAAGTTACTTTTATAGAAAAGTTAATTTCATAAAAAAGGTACTTTCATAAATAAGGTACTTTTGTATAATATTATAAAAAAAGGTACTTTAATCAAAAGCACTTTTGTAAAAAAGTTACTTTATAAAAAGGAACTTTTATAATAAAGGTGCCTTTATAAAAAAATCTTTTATAAAAAAAATACATTTAAAGAATGCCTCTTTTGAAGTAGAAATTTTTTAAAGGGTAAATCTATTTTTTAAACTCTTTCTTTTGACTCATACTCTCTGTCTGCCTGTCTTTCTGTCTGTCGTGGGGCAACCCCATAGTCTTGTGACTACAGATTAATTTTGGGGTAGTCACGCACAGTCACGGAGTGATCTAAATGTCATTTCCCCTCATCCGATCGATCTGAAACTTGGTCCATACACTTGCTCTGAAAAAAAGATTATGTTTCACTTAGTCACGCATGGTCACGCACAGTCACGGAGAGATTTAAAACGGATTTTCCCTCATTCAATCAATCTCAAATTTGGCCGATATACTTGCTGTAATGAGAGATTAACTTCGACATAGTCACGCACAGTCACGCATAGTCACGCACAGTCAGGGAGTGATTTAAAACCCATTTCCCCTTATCCGATTGATCTGAAACTTGGTCGAAAGACTTGCTGTGAAGAGAGATATTAAAACCTCACTTCCCCTCATCCGATCGATCTGAAACTTTGTCCATAGACTTGATGTGCCCAAAGATTAATTTGAAGATAGCCACACACAGTCACTCATAGTCAAGAACAGTCAAGGAGTGATTTAAACTCCATTTCCCCTCATCCGATCGATCTGAAACTTTGTCCATGGACGTGTTGTGGCCAAAGATTAATTTTAAGATAATCACACACAGACACGCATTGTCACGGAGAGGTTCAAAACTCATATGCATAAGGAAAGAAAGAGTTTTAATAAATACTTTGTTTTATGGGTTAGATTATTTTTAATTTTTATAAGTTTTAAAAAACTTTTAAAAAAGTTTTTGAAAAGTTCTAAAATAATGTATTTAGTTAAACTAGCAGATTTCAGCCCTCGAAATTCGAGTGCAAATTCTAGGAAATTTTATTTTTTCATTAAATAAAAACCCTAAAAGTATGCTAATCGATTAAAGCCACTTCACAAATCAACACAAAAAAGAAACTCATTTTTATTACAAACACATTAACAAATTTAATAAACACCCACATAGCATTGTATAATATTATGTATGTGTTAGTAGCAACTTTAAATGCAATTTACTCAAAATAAAGGAAAAATTTTAAAATCTGTAAATCTGCAAAACGGCTAAAAAGAAATATCTTTCAAATAATATACGTTTGGTCAAAATCGGGATAAAACGGTAGAACAAAACATTGGTCACAAGAAATCGCCTAGCCTATTAATATTATAGATGTTGTTTATGATTTTAGATGTTTTTATGGATGTTTTTATTGTTTTAGGTAGGATTACAATTATATTAAATCCAAAATAAATAGATCATTTAAAAAAAAATTAGCAATATATCAATTATCAAGTTTTTGACTAAGTTTTTTTTGGGTGTAGGATGTATTTGCAACGTGATGATACATTGTATTTTAGAGTCAGAAACCAGTAGCAATGATATATGCACAGTCATGTGTGACAATGACAAAACATACATTCATATATTCAGATTTATACTAATGAGCTGGCTATTATTTACATTCATGTCTCGAAAAATTAAAAATAAACTGAGAAATAAGAAAAAAAATAGTAATTTTTTCAAAAAAAAAAAAAAAAAATATATCAATTAACATTTTTTCCTTTTTTGTATTAAAGGCAAACTTTTATAAAATGGACATATAGAAAATAAAACTTTAGAATTCAACTAAATATGTATAAGTAAAACACAATTGCTCCTCCTGAACCCGTCTTCCTTTTCATTGATAAGTACGCATAGCTGGTTCAAATTAAAAATCTGTGACAGTTTATTTGTGAGAAATTGAAGTCAGAACTTTGGCATACCTTTTTTTTTGAACATTTTTTTTCATTTTATTTGTATTTCTTAATACAAATTTATATATGTATATACATATAAATTTATATTGAACACAATACATACAATATTTCATTCCAATTCACTAGAATTCATTTCCATACCACTTCATTTTCATTATTATTTTTCATCTCAAGTACGGTCCATTCATTCACAATCGCAGTCACACAAACTGTCTTATAAAATCACATAATGAAAATACGACATTTGTGTGGAATTGTGGTTTTGTTTACAAAAAAAAAAAAAAATAGAATGGAAATGAAAATGAAAACGAATATTTATACCCGATACAATTCCTCTTCATTTTGTATCCCTAAGGTGGTGTGATGTGATGGTGGGAGATTGTTAAATTAAGTCGATGGTGTGAAAAAGTTTGAATTTGTCTGCATTGGCGGAGACATTTATTGTAACAGATTTCAATTGGAATTTTATATATTTTATAGATATACTTAGGGTTTATTTTATTTTCACTTTTTTTTTATTTTATTTTATTACATTTCACATTTTTTTCCGGACAGGAAAATGGACAATTTGTGTTTGTGGCAATTGATTGGCAAATATTGTCTGTATTTATAAGCGGGGTCTTCGATAACAGAATGAAAAAGGATAGAATTTTGATTAATATTTGTATGAGTTTATTATTGAAAGTAAAGGTTAATAAACAATATTAAACTTTTTCGTAAATAATTTAAAAATAAACACATGCCAATAAAGCGACATTGAATTTTAAACCTTATTTAGTATGGAATAAATAATTTATGGTATTATTGCTTGGGAAGGAACAAAATATAAAAAAATAGCGACAAAAACAATCAATGAACAGATTATTTTTTATTGTTTAGTCAATTGTATGTAAATGTGTTGGAAGTAACAAAAACAATAACATTTAAATCACTTACACACACATACATATACATATACATACAAATACAGACACATACCTTACAACTAACTTAACATTCAATATTCACATCATTCGATTGGAAATTTCAAATTTGTAACATTTCTATTTGCTTACTTTAGCCATGTATCTTAGAATTCCCCAGACTCATATAAAGAATATCGTGTTTTGTTTTTCTCACATCTGAGATTATCATATGATGAGTTTTATTGTTAGAATTCCTTCATATACTCACTCACACATCCATATGTAAATTTGTCATAAAAACGACAATATTTATTTGTTGTAGTAGTTATTATAATGTTGATGTGTTTTTTTTTTTTATTTTGTTTTTCTTTCCAAACTTGAAAGGAGTAAAATAATCATAAAAAAAAATTCCATAAACAACCATTGAATCCTGAATTGAATTTTTATTTGTTTTTATGTATTTACATGGCAATCGTGGCAATAAAGTAACAATGTCAATGTTGTTGCTGTTATTATAATGTTTGTTGTTGGTTAACATAGAAAAATTAAAATTTATGAAAATGTTTAATTTAATTCTACTAGAAAACGCAAAATAATTTTAAATTGTTATTTCATATTGTTATCGTTCTTTGGATTTTATCAGAATCATGTTGTTGAAATTTTGAGGTTTTTTGAAATTTTTAATGTAGAATTATATAAAAATGTTAACAATTTCAATTTTATAAATATATCTCTATAGATGTTCTCGGCATTTAATCTTATAACATGTTCAGACGGCAAAATGAACTACTCGATTCGCTCTCTGAATCACGATTGCGAACCTTGGTGTTCAGACGAGTGTTCATTTTGACTTTTAAATTTTTTTTCCAAATATTTGAAGACATCCATCTACACCTTACGTTTCACTATTTCATTTTTTCCGTTTTTATTTAAATATATATATATATGTAAATATATACTTTTTATTTGTTAAATGTTTCTATTTATTTTATTGCACACATTAATTTTTCGTTTTTTCTTTGTATATATAATTTTTGACAGCTAGTTCAGATAAACTAGCGATAACTTTTTATCAAAATTGGAGATAACACTCAATTTTTCTAGGTTCACAACTAGTTTAAAAATGAACCAAGTAGGTTCGCTCTCAAAATTTTGTATGGCGAATCATGTAGATTCAATCATGATTCGGGCGCGAACCGTGAATAAGAGAGCGAACCGCGAATATTGTTGTCCTGTTCACACGGATTATTATTTTTTTATTTAATCTTCCAAATAAATCAGTGAATCAAAAATAAAAATTAATCTAGCGACAGGCGTTTGTGAAGTAAGCCCTTTGGGAAGAAAAATCTATAAACCATATTTTGTATGTGAAATTTTTAGCTTCAACAGTTATTTTGCGTATTTTTTGCATTTGTTGACCAAAATTATTTTCGCAAAAATATTTTTTTTTTATTTTCTAAAAAAAAAAATGTATTTTCCTCTTTAATGTTTTTTATACCTTCCGCACCAAAGTGCAAGGGGTATATATCAGTTTGTCATTCCGTTTCTACGCATCGAAAAATGCATTTGCGACCAGATAACATGTATATACTCTTGATCCTTATAACAACTCGAGTCGATATAGCAAAAACAGTCTGTCCGCATGTCCGTCTGTCTGTCCGCCTGTCTGTTGAAATCAAGCTCATCCATAAAAAAACCATTTACATGAGTAAACAATAGTATTTGCCATTATTTCGAGCAGGTTGGTGTTTAAAATGGGATAAATTGATCGTCATTGTGCCAAGATGTGATCTAAAATATAGTGACACCTTTAAAAAAATTAAAAAATTCAGTGTTTTTGTTGTAATAATTTAGTATTAACTTTATCAAATTGTTTACTTTTCTAATATTTTGCTTACATTTGTTATAAATAGAATAATAAGTCCGGATATTCATGAAAACGTAGAACCCATCTGAAGGATATCAAAGATTCGTCATAGCCGAAGTTAGCTCTCTTTTAAGAACGTCGCACTGTGGACCATATTTTGAGAAAGTGGCCAAAAATCATTTTTTATGGTAATCGATTTTAAAGTTATGTTATTCATTTCAAAGTAAATACCAGTGAACCTCGGGTATTTTTAAATAACTGTAACTTTTTTGTTTTAAGACATTTTAAAGTAAAGTAAATTTTGTATAATTTTGTAACTTCTAAGCTGTTAATGTTACAAATATGGAGTCACTGAATCGTTCAGAAATTAAAAAAAAAAATTCCCACTTATAGAGCATAACTCCTGCCCATCAAAAGCCATCACAAAAAAATCTTCACTCCTATGTAGCCCAAACTCTCTCCTACACTCGTGTACCCCATTGTATATCCGCCAGTTTCCGCCGTGTGCACCAGAACAATTTTTCTGACCCATGGTCAGATATTTTGTGCAAAATTTATGAATACAAAAGCTTTCCACTATGCGGATAGGGTATAATGAGCTTGCCCTGATGTTTGTAACTACCAAAGATATTGGACTTATACCCATCTTGTGTTCTACGGTTCGACTCAAAATCACTTTCTGAGTCGATTTAACGATGTCCGTCCATCTGTGTGTTATGAATACAAAAGTTATTTATTTATTTATTTTCGGTCTATGGATACAATATTATCCTGTTTTTTATTCTGACAGCAAAAGGAAACGGTATAGTTGACACGACTTGTTATATACTTATAAAAAAGGGTGGAAATCTTTTTTAAATGTTTTTTATTTTCACAGGTACATTTACATAGGTATTTTTCAATAACATTCATAGTGTTTGTAGCAAATTTAAATAAAATTTACTCAAAATAAAGGAAAAAATCTGCAAATCGGCTAAAAAGCAATACCTTTCAAATAATATATGCTTGGTCAAAATCGGGATAAAAGGGTAGAACAAAACATCGATCACAAGACATCGCCTAGCCTATTAATATCATAGATGTTTCCACAATTATTATTCATTACAGTTTGAACAATGGCTAAGTACTGTTATAGAGATTTTGCGGATATTTATTTTCAACAAAAACGATATAATTTTGCACATACTGAGCAATCATTTCTTTAAGAAATTGAAATACACAAAGAAAAAATTACAACTTTTGCATCAAATTTTAAAAAACGGTACATTGAATACTCTCATAGCAAGGCAAAGATGTAGAAACGTCACGAAGGCTGGTTATTAAAGAAACTTGAGAGTTCAATGAAAGTGCAAAAAAGGGTCAACCAGCAAAACCAATTGACAGATGTAGTAAAAGATCTCTAAGGCATAATCTGGAGAATATAAATGAAGAAATTTCTTAAAGAATTATTAAGGATTCATTTTTGCACCAAATTCAACCAACACAAAATGACAAAAAAAAAATTTGAAATAATTCAAAAAATAGTAGCAGCGAGCCCAAGGCACACAAAGAGGATTTTGAAAAGCATTCCTACACCAATTGAAGATAAGAAATTTACTCCAGAAGAAGCGTTCGCCCTATTTTTGGATTTGAAGTTGAGATTTTTCCGGAGTATCTAGATTTATTTTTTGCCAAAAAAGAATGCTTACCTTCACAATCTGCTGTTAGTGTCACTTCAAGTTCAGCAGAAATAAAATTGCAAGATCGCCTTGAACATGCTGCAGAACGATTGCAAAATACGCTTGATACCGATCTATTAAGAAAAATTGGAAATGGCAGCATTACTTTAATTTCCAAATGGGGTTGTGATGGATCCTCTGGTCAGAAACAATACAAGCAATATAATGCCGAAAATTCATCAAATGCTAATTTATTTATGGTATCTTTCGTTCCATTGCGCTTAACAAAAATTTTTAGCGGCTTAGAGCCGTCAACTAGTAGAGCAACAGAAATTGATATATGTAAAAAGAAATTCTTTCTTCAACAAAGTAATGCAGACCAATAAAATTTGCATTCAAAAAGGGTACCAAGTCAGAAATTAATAAATTTAGACTTAAGATTTATTGTAATTTTAATTATAATAAATATCTAAATAATAATAATAATAATAAATTTATAAATATAAATTAATTAAATTAATAAATTATATTTTAGCTCGGGCTCTTTCAAAAAAAAAGAGCCTAAAAACTTTATGGGGGCCAAAGTTTGGCATTGACTAGGCGTGACTGTGCGTGACTAGGCGTGACTTTGCGTGACTATCTTAAAATTAATCTTTGACCACAACAACTCCATGGACAAAGTTTTAGATTGATCGGATGAGGGGAAGTGAGTTTTTAATCTCTCCGTGTCTGTGCGTGACTATGCGTATCTGTGCGTAACTATGTCAAAGTTAATCTTTTTTCACTACAAGTCTATCGACCAAGTTTCAGATCGATCGGATAAGTGGAAATGTATTTTTAATCACTCCGTGACTGTGCGTGACTGTGCGTGAATATGTCGAAGTTAATATTTCTTTACAGCAAGTTTCAGAATGATTGTATTAGGCGAAATCCGTTTTAAGTCTCTCCGTGACTGTGCGTGACCATGCGTGACTGTGCATGACTAAGTCAAAGTTAATCATTTTTTCGCAGCAAGTGTATGAACCAAGTTTCAGATGGATCGGATGAGGAGAAATGACATTTAGATCACTCCGTGACTGTGCGTTACTATGCGTGACTGTACGTGACTACCCCAAAATTAACCTTTTTTCAAAACAAGACTATGGGCCAAGTTTCAGATCAATTGGATGAGGGGCAATGGGGTTGACCCACGACAGACAGACAGACAGAGAGTATGTATGAGGTAAAAGAAAGAATTTAAAAATAAGACGTTATATAAAAAAAAAAAAACCTTTTTGAACCTTCACCTTCACTTTTGGACTAAAATTCAACTTAAAATGAAAATGTATTTTAAATCCTCCATATTATCGGTCAATATTTACGTTTTATAGCAAAAATTAAAGGCTAAAGTCCCACCTACCAAAAAGAACCGCATATCAAAATTCCAATCCAATCAAAAGATATGAATTTTTGACCGTATTCTGAAATGGTCTACTGTGCGTCGGTCTGGACCGAATATTCAATTCCCTATAACATGCGTTTCGAGAGAGGGTCGTGGATCAAACTTTGCTGAGGCAATAACACGATATTGAAAAGAAACATAAACCAAATTTGAGTGGCATTGTCACTTATTTTTAGCAAGACAGAAAACAAATTTGAGAAAAATCTGTGCAATATAAAGTTCGGGACAAAGCTTTATATGGGGGATATGACTAAGAATTGCTCTATAGGATTATAGTTGGACTACTGATTAACAGACAGACGGATGGAAGGATATTGCTAAATCGACTCAGAAAGTATATTAAGTCGATCGGTATAACTAATAAATGGTGGGACAAGGTCAAATAATTTGCGTAGTTACAAACTCATTATAGCCTCACCACATAGTATAACGTAAAAAATCCATTAATTCAAAAAAGTTGAAATAGTTTATTTTCAAAAAGTGAGATATATAAAAAAAAAATCATGTGAGTCCGATCACAGGGGAGATGTGTAAACATCTGGTAATAAATAAAATGAAGAAAACAGCGACAAAAAGGTTATTACATATCATAATTTTTTCACCAAACAATCATGTCACACCGATTTGTCTTAATGCTTACATGTTACGCGTAAGATCTTACGCTCACATATTACGCTGTTTTTGTGATTTACCCCCCTGCGCGTATAGATGTTTACACATCAAAAAGTGTACAAGGCGTATGCCGACTAAAGTTCACCAAATTTCAACTTTTTCATGCGTTTTAGGCTTTTAGCTGCTAATCAACTGTTGTTGTTTATTTGCGAATGTGAAAACCAATAAATAAAACAAATAACAAAACAATAGAAAACAAGCAAGAAAATTATAGTCGGTCTAGACCGACTATACGATACCCTATACCATGCGTTTAGTGACCCTATCTCTTATGCCCAACTAACTGGACATAGAAAATAAGCAAAAACCAAATTTGAGTGGGATTTTTAATTAATTTTTTTGGCTGCAGATATGAAAAAGTTCATATCGGATGCTATATCTATATAGGGACTAGGTCCAAAAATGGACCGATCCTGATCATGTTTGGTAAAGTCTCTAGTATTTTGCAAAAATATATACAAACAAAATTTGAGAAGAATCAGTGCAATATTTTTGTTTTTTAATGGATTTAGGTGAAGATCGGGAAGCAGCTCTATATGGGGTCAAAGGGATCATTTTTGGACTACTCATTAATGGATGTAATGAACGCACACAAACCCAATTTGAGTAAGATCTATATGACAATTTGGATCTTATGGCAATTTATGTCGATTTCATATGGGTAATTTGTATGGGGGCTAGGTCTGAACATGGACCGATTCTCACCAATTTCAATAGCGATCATCCCATGGCCGATAGAAGCTCACATACCAAATTTTATCAAAATATATTCATATTTGCGACCTGCAGTTTGATTACAAGGTTTACATGGACACACAGACGGACGGACGGACGGACGGACGGACGGACGGACGGACGTTGTTTAATCAACTCAGAAAGTGATTCTGATTCGATCGGTATAATTAAAGATGGGTCTAGGTCAAATATTTTTGGTTGTTACAAACAGCAGCACAAAGTCATTATACCCAAACCACATAGTGGTATAGGGTATAAATAGAAAAATATAAAATTGTGGAATGAAAAAAAAATATTGAGAGCAAAAAAAAGACCGAAAAACAAAAATGAAATAAGTTTATAACGCGTGCTATGTAACTTACCGTGTATAAAACGCAAAAATCTTATAAAGCTCAAAAAGCGTTGCGCTAAAACGCGTTACGAAACCTTAAGTTCCATAAAAAATTTAGAGTGTGTTTCCGCCCGGGATCGAACCGGGGGCCTTCCGCGTGTTAGGCGGATGTGATAACCACTACACCACGGAAACTACATATTAATCGATTTCCACATGAATCCATAGTGGAAATATATTCAAAACGGATTTTAATATCTGTGGTCACAAGCGATAACCGCCTAACTCGACTTAAGAATGATTTGAGTTATGTATGCTATCGTATTCTTCGTGAAATCCACATTTCTCTATCACTTTTTATTACAAAGTTATCAATGAAAACATGCTGACCTAAGTCGTAATGAAGTATCATTACATTTATATAAAAAGTTATTTTTCTCGAGAGCATGATTTTCGACATAGGCGGTTAATGCTTGTGAACACAGATATTTGTAATGTGATAATATTCCATGCCATTATCACAGATAAGTTTAAACTTTATTTTGATATCGTTAATAAAAATTTGTAAAAAAGTAAATTTGTGTTTCCGCCCGGGATCGAACCGGGGGCCTTCCGCGTGTTAGGCGGATGTGATAACCACTACACCACGGAAACAGTTGAGACACAAATTGCTCTTAAGAAATTTATTTTCTTTAAAAATAAGTTTTAAGAATAAAAATAAATTAAATAAATTTTTTTATCTGTACATTTATATATATTTATTATATTAATTATATTTATATTATTCGTATTTACATTAACTTTAATTATTTTCAACACTTTCCTCATCTTTGACCTAACAAGATGAGCAAGCAATTTCTATACAGTTTTTTTTTTTTTTTTTGTTTTGGTCATCAAAACAAATTTATATTAATATAATTAGATTGGCGATTGCGTTTAACCCTCTTAAAACCATTAGTAAAGAAAAACAAAACAGAAACAAATTTTCAAATTGAGTCTTTTACTATCCACCAAGCCAGTCCTTTCTCTTGCTAATGCCATCTACATCACCCCCCTTGGCACTCAAGGAAAAACTTTAGAAAAACACTATACCGTTGAACAACATTAGAAAAACAATAACAACAAAGTGTGTTGCTAACAAAAACAAAACAGAAAAAAAGCACTAAAAACTTTGTTCACCAAGTGCTTACCCAAGCAGCTTTCTTTTTCACAATCAAATATATTGAGGTATGCCATTAAAAAAGCAAAAGAAGAAGAAGATGATGTTGATGGAAAAAGGGATACTTGAGCTAATGTTATTCTTGATTTTTTTTTATATATAATTTTTTTTCTTTTTTGTAACTTTTAAACATGCACTCATGGAAAATCTTTTGTCTAAAATAATTATGTCCATTAAATGTGTATTTTATCAGGTCTGTTACAGATTCCGTTCGGAATGGTTTTGATTAAGTAGTTACCATTGCGATAGATTTTGTGTTAGGTTCTTTAGATTCCGATCGATTTTGTTAATTCCTAAAGTTCCACTTTTCCGATTTAATATTGCAACTTTATATAAAAATCAAAACAAAAGCATATGTTTTTTTGTAAACAATGTTATTAAAAAAATTGTGAAAATTTGCTATTCTTTACCAAACTGCAAAAATACTGTTATTAAATTGATACATCATATTGAACAACATAAAGTACAGTATCACCAGTGATGAATAGACAAGCTTAAGAAGACGTAGATACCTGGACTTAAATGTGCATGGCGAAAACGACGTATGCGTAAATCTTGGACCTGTTCCAATTCCAGGGTGTTGTAATGCAGATGAGATGGTGGATAAAGTTAAAAATCATTAACTTAAATTAAAAACAAATTTTGAAATTGATATTGTATATGCACTACTCATGATGGGGCTTCAATGATGTTAAAGTCCGGGAGAACTTGCCCAGCTGAAATGGTTATATGTTTAAACCACAGCATACACTTAGGCGTGTGTTATCTATAATATTAATAGGCTAGGCGATTTTTTGTTACCGATGTAAGTTCCACAGTTTTACCCCGATTTTGACAAAAAATTCATCATTTGAAAGGTATTTATTTTTAGCTGTTACCCAGATTTACAGATTTTCATCGTCTAGAATATTTTTTTGGAGTTATGATCGTTTAAAGTTGCTACTAACACGTACATAAAATTACACAGTGTTATGTGTGTGTCTATTAAATTTGTTAATGTGTTTGTGTTAATGTGTTGAGTTTGTTTTCTTCATTTAAAATGAGTTGAATTGTGAAGCATACCTTTAGGGTCTTTATTAAAAGAAAAAATAAAATTTCCTAGAACTTGCACTCGAATTTCGAGTGCTGGAATCTGCTAGTTTGTATAAAAAACATGAACTTGCTACTGAACCTGAACCATTAAGTGAAGTTGAAGACGTTGATAAGAATGAAGATGATTTTCAAGATTCTGAGGATGACCCGGAATCGACAGTTACGAAAATATAACTATTTTTGAATACTTGAAGCTAGTTAGGAAAATTGTGTGCTTTTTCATATATTCTCCAGTACGCTACAACATCCTGCAAAATCATTAAAAATTAATTTTAACGTGAGTATGAACTACTCCTAGATATAAAGATTCGATGGAACTCAATTGTACACATGAGACAGAAATTTTTAAAAGCTTTAACAGATTTGAATGCTCATTATTTGATGGAAAAAGTTGACCTGGAGCTGTTAAAAAATCTCAATCATTCTCTACAGCCTATAAAACTAGCAATGGAAACATTAAGTCGAAAAGCTGCAAATATTTTTGGTACTGAGGGCGTTTTATGTTTTTTGAAACATAAAATGGAAACAATCAATAAGTCGCGATTGTTGAATTCAATTACAAATCGAATTGAATCGAGAAAAAATGACAACTTCAACAAATGGTCCAACAAAATCTATTCTTAGTTTTGCTACAACTCTTATGAAAAGACTTTTCCCTACTGAGACTATGCGGTATTAGGTGGCTGAAGAACTGATTTCATACATTTCAAAAGCGTCCAACATTAAAAAGTTAGGAACATTAAATGTTCTTAGGAACATTAAATCTTTAAATCAAGATTTCAACATCTTCAACACCAAATCTTGAATTGCTTTATATAGCATTAAAACAGCGAAGCCGAATTCAACAGATTCGAAGTGAACTTTTTCGGTTTCTGGAAACTTCTGCACAAAGATCAGATCTCGTCTCTCTTGTGCATTACTTAATGTGTTAGTGTTTCTAAAATACTATTATTAAAGTGAAAAAAATCAAGGAATATAATTTTAATTATGAATAAAAGTAATTTGTGTGAAGTTCAATAAAAAAATTGTTTTTTTACGGTTATCCGGTATCCGCCGGATAATTCCAAAATGTCTATCCGATAAGCGCGGTTTCAGAAAATCCGGATATTTTAAAACCCTATTCTTAAGTAATTCTTTTGATATTCTTATCTTACTTTTTATGTTATTTTTCTTCCTTTTTATGTTATTTTTGCATTATTGAAATTAAAGATGTACAAATTAAAAATAAAATTTAATTTTTTGAAATTCTCATAGTGAAAAAAGTAGTGTAGGGAAAAATGTAGGGAGAAAAAAATTGGGTGTATGGAAAAAAGGGATTTTTTTCATAAGCGTAGGGATATCTGAAAAAAAAAATCTCCCGGCATCACTGGTTCCAACATGACAATGACCCAAAACACAGCCCTCATATTGTATTTTGGAATAGCCAGCTCATTCACGAAATTACACAAGCAAGACAGATGTCATAGAGACAGTTAATTCAGAGTGGCAAACATTTTCAATGGATATCAATAACAATTTAATTGACTCTATGCCCCGGCGTTGTGAAGCATTACTAAAAAATAATGAAAACCCAAAAAAATATTTTTTCTGAAGTTAAACTATTTAATATTTTATATTTTTACAATAATTAAAACATACAAATTATTAAATTAATAAAAGAGTTTTTAATTGTATGATCCAATTTTTTGGTATTTACTGGTCAATGCGTCAAAAATACATTATGTTAAAAGTTTATATTGTCTTGTCACTTACTGTATATGTAACGGGTGATTTTTTTGAGGTTAGGATTTTCATGCATTAGTATTTGACAGATCACGTGGGATTTCAGACATGGTGTCAAAGAGAAAGATGCTCAGTATGCTTTGACATTTCATCATGAATAGACTTACTAACGAGCAACGCTTGCAAATCATTGAATTTTATTACCAAAATCAGTGTTCGGTTCGAAATGTGTTTCGCGCTTTACGTCCGATTTATGGTCTACATAATCGACCAAGTGAGCAAACAATTAATGCGATTGTGACCAAGTTTCGCACTCAGTTTACTTTATTGGACATTAAACCAACCACACGAATGCGTACAGTGCGTACAGAAGAGAATATTGCGTCTGTTTCTGAGAGTGTTGCTGAAGACCGTGAAATGTCGATTCGTCGCCGTTCGCAGCAATTGGGTTTGTGTTATTCGACCACATGGAAGATTTTACGCAAAGATCTTGGTGTAAAACCGTATAAAATACAGCTCGTGCAAGAACTGAAGCCGAACGATCTGCCACAACGTCTAATTTTCAGTGAATGGGCCCTAGAAAAGTTGGCAGAAAATCCGCTTTTTTATCGACAAATTTTGTTCAGCGATGAGGCTCATTTCTGGTTGAATGGCTTCGTAAATAAGCAAAATTGCCGTATTTGGAGTGAAGAGCAACCAGAAGCCGTTCAAGAACTGCCCATGCATCCCGAAAAATGCACTGTTTGGTGTGGTTTGTACGCTGGTGGAATCATTGGACCGTATTTTTTCAAAGATGCTGTTGGACGCAACGTTACGGTGAATGGCGATCGCTATCGTTCGATGCTAACAAACTTTTTGTTGCCAAAAATGGAAGAACTGAACTTGGTTGACATGTGGTTTCAACAAGATGGCGCTACATGCCACACAGCTCGCGATTCTATGGCCATTTTGAGGGAAAACTTCGGAGAACAATTCATCTCAAGAAATGGACCGGTAAGTTGGCCACCAAGATCATGCGATTTGACGCCTTTAGACTATTTTTTGTGGGGCTACGTCAAGTCTAAAGTCTACAGAAATAAGCCAGCAACTATTCCAGCTTTGGAAGACAACATTTCCGAAGAAATTCGGGCTATTCCGGCCGAAATGCTCGAAAAAGTTGCCCAAAATTGGACTTTCCGAATGGACCACGTAAGACGCAGCCGCGGTCAACATTTAAATGAAATTATCTTCAAAAAGTAAATGTCATGGACCAATCTAACGTTTCAAATAAAGAACCGATGAGATTTTGCAAATTTTATGCGTTTTTTTTTAAAAAAAAGTTATCAAGCTCTTAAAAAATCACCCGTTATTTAATAAACTTAAAAAAGTTATGAAATTTAATTTAATCTGTATTATTTTTTAATTTTAACTTTTCGTTAAATTTCATACATTCAAACATAACGCACATGTACCTCTAAAGTGAGTCAACTCAAAAAATTTCAATTTTCACTTTTTGCAAGAAAACGATGCACAGTGGTCATATCTATCCACTGTAAAAATCTTACATCGGTTTTTCTAGTCTTTCGCAAAAAAAAAATTCATTTGTAACCCTCTTTGTGTTATAAGAGTAGTTTCATTAGAATCCACTAAAAATACATATTTTGAGTTGCACCCAAAAAACTTGTTATTTTTGATGGTCACTGAAAAAATCGTAAAAACAACTACTGTTGTATACTTATTATTCGCAATTCTTTACAATGAAACAACTGTTTTTAAATTTTATAGCAAACATTAAAAAAACCGTTTTTTGCCTCTACTGAAAACTTGTAAATTTTGAGTTGACTCACTTTAGAGGTACAGGTGCGATATCCGTGACTTTTAGAATGAAACACAGTTTTTTTGCAAAAAAAAAAATTATTTTTCAACATAATCTCCTTTTAGCTCAATACACTTAGTCCAACGTTTCTCCAATTTTTGTATCCCTTCCAAAAAATAGGATTTTTCGAGGTCCATAAAATAGGAATTTGTTTTATCAATAATTTCATCGTTGGAGCTACATAAATCTCTTTCCACCGAGCCATTGCCATATGAAATGTCTATGGCATCAACAATCTCACGCACTTTTACTCGTTTTGATTGGCGGTTTTTTTTTCCAAAAAATAATGATTAATGAGCACTGATGGGAGCAGTGTTGCATTTCATATAACTACGAGGGAAGTTTGAAAAGTCACGGACTTCTTGATCCGCCCTCGTAGAAAAACCTCAACAGTAATTTTTGTAGAACCGCTACAATTGACATAATTTTTTTAGTTTAAAATTTAATGCTCATCCTTACGAAGGTAAGGAAAAAGATAATGAAAAAAGCTGCGGGGATTTTCAAGTTTAATTTTTTTATTTTATTGTTTAACTTTTCCTTTTTTAATTGTAAACATTTTGTTGACATATTGTTGAAGAATTTTGTCTTTAAGAATTTTTAACAATTAATAAAAATTATTTAAATATTTATTTAGTTGCGTTATACAACAAACGCACATACATAATGAATTATTTCAAATTTTAACCAGTATATTTAAAAAAATACAAACATAAATATTGTTATTGTTACGTTCTTTTATTTTACATTTTTCGCATATTTATGCTATTTTTCAATTAAAATCAAATTGTTTTTCTGTCTGCATATATTCTTTTTTTTTTCGTTTTGTTTATTTAGGACTTGGAGTATTATTTTTTGGGTGAAAATTTTTCGCAAAAATTGTGCTAGATGATGTTGAGGAACAAAGAATACATTTTGAATGTTGGTTTAAAAAAACATAATAGTAAGCAACTAACTTGGCAGGGAGAAACAGAGACCACTGGGATAAAAGGAACGGGTTAATAAGAGGGACTTAATTTTCTATGGTATTCCTTCATATGCTTAAAAGGTTTTTAAACTGTTGTTATTTTTTTTTTTTTTCAAAATTAATACATACATTCATTCATGTTTCATGTTTAGTTGTTTAGTGTGTTGTAGATCGTTGTCTGTCTCTCCCGTCCGTCCGTCTTTCCGTCTGTCGGTATGCATTAAATAAAAAACACATCGACAAAACACTTGAAAAAAAATACTAAACAAAAAATAAAGTGATATGATAAAAGTTTTATATTTAGCACCACATAAATCTTTTATGGTTTAACGAATACATTTTTGATTTATAACAGCGTGAAACAAGACGGTTGGTTACAACAAAAACAACACACACAAAAACTTTCATTTCATTTCATTTCAGTTTTTTTTTTTTTTTTTTTTTTTGTGAAAAGTTTAACAAAATACTCGTAATTTTTTGTTTCATTTAAATAATTGACACTCTAGTACTTTTTGATTAATACGATTTATGCTGCTTAAGCCAAAAAATAAATAATACTCGTAACAACTAAACTTTGGCATTTATGTATGTATATTTTTGTAGAAAAGAAATTTCATTAGTAATTACTGCTGACTCAGTAAAACATTTTACCAATTAATTGAAAGAAATTTAAGTTAATTGTCTTCTTTTATTTTTCTTATTTATGCCCTGCTCACAGATTTGAAATGGGTCAATGTAAAGGATAATTTGTACACATTTTTTAGATGGTATATTTAGCCTTAAAGGATGAGCCTTTTATGATGGCAAAAATCTTATGATGATAATATACAAAGATATCATAACTTAAATTTCATCATTTATTTTATTGTTTCTTGCGTCTTCTCATTAAAAAAAAGGGTTAATTTTAATAAAAGTTTTCTTTTTATTAATTCTAAAAACAAAAAAAAATAATAAATGCCTTACGACGAAAGCCTTTAAATAATTAAAAATCAATAAATCAAAAACTTAATTGGAGATGCGGGGCATCGATCCCCGTACCTCTCACATGCTAAGCGAGCGCTCTACCATCTGAGCTACATCCCCCTGTGAAAAACAAAACAAATATTGTTGCTTGAAAAAACATGCTTGTGCGTGTTTTCAACCCTGTAATTCAATATTTTAAAATTTTAATTTAAAAATACAAAACATTTCAATGAATATGATTTGAATTAAAATGTTGAAAGAAACATTTTTAAAACTATTTATTGAAATCTTTAACAAACTGATCGTATGATCGCTACTACCATACAAAAAAATTGCATGTGAGTACGAGTACATGCAAGTAATTTGTTGGGTCAAACTATCTCCAACAGCAACCACACCTTGTGTAATAGGCTGTCCCGATAATTTTTTTTAGATTTCCCTAATGCAAGACTTCCTAAAATTTGCATAATTGATAGTAGATTACCAAAATGATTTTAAAAATAAAACGAAACTACATCTTTAGGATTCTACCGATCTTCAAAGTTTTGAAAAGTAGTTATTTTTTACAATTATATTTCGCTATCCTTAATTTCGACACCTAAACTAAATATGCCACGACTATATATCTGTGGTTTTCTAGAATAACCGCGTATGTCATAAAATCAAAATGTTTAGGGGAGCCAAAAAACGTTATAATTGAAATTATGGGCTCGATATAAAGTTTGTAGAGCTTTTTATTTAACAGTCCTGTAGATATGGGCCATAAATACTTTATATAAAATTTTGAGTTAAAAATCTTCAGAGGAATAGATCCTAGAGAAGGACGAAAAACATTATGTAAATAACACTTAAAGTGTGTGCAGATTAAACAACTTATGTCGACAAACGTGGTTTCTTTGAAAAAGAAAACTGCCAATGCAACCACCCATGTAGACATAAGTTGTTGTTGCTTGAAAAATGGATTTTTTGTTCATCAACAAAAAGTTAACGGGACTTAGGATGAGAATATAACAACGTATCAAGAATAATAGTGACAAAAAATAACAAAAATAAACACAAAAGTTTTTATAAGTGGTTATAAACTGAAAAATAATCCAAAATTATTTTGCATTTTTTTCATTTCGATCAAACGTAGGTTGACATACGTCGATAGTGCTGCAAATTAATTTAATAAATATTTAAGTTACGTCTTTATTTAAAAAAAACTCAGAAATGGTCAATATTTTTTTTTTTTTTTTTAAATTTAACACATGTAAAGAGCGTTAAAAATTAATATATTTGGCATCGTTAACTCAAAACTGACAAAAATTGACATACGCGGTTATTCCAGAAAACCCCAGATATAACAACTTCACTTTACCGGCGACTACGAATTTGCTAGACACAGTGGAGTTCGTTCATAACGTACACCGGTTATAACGAACTTTTTTATAAAAAAAAAATTCTGGAAAAAATATTTTTTCCGGACCCAAAACATTCACTTTCAAATTATATACCAATTATTACGGTTATAGCGAACTCTTGATTATTACGAACCAGTTTTTAAGTTCCTTTTATAGTAACAGCTTACTCCCTAAAATATAGAACAAAAAATAAGAAATATAAAAAATAAACACTTCAAAATCTCCTGTTATATTTATTAATACCAAAATACGTAAATTGGGTTTTCCCCAAAAAAGAAAACTAAAAAAACAAAAACTAAACTAATTTATAATACATAAGTCAGTTGCGATAGTTACAGTATTAAGAGCGGTGTTTGTGATTTTTAAAAAATGAGTTCGAGGCGTAGTGAGACAATTTGTGTTATAGTGGGACCATATAAGGAACTTGATGATCGGCAGCTACCAATTATAAGAGACGTCATTAAATATATTTTATTTATCAACTATAACATGAAATTGAAGTATAATGGAAAAGATCCATCAAATTCAGATATATATGCGATTGTTTTTGTAGAGATTGACAATATTTGGACCAAAGCTTCGATTCCAATCGTAACAAAGGAACGAGTTATTCAGTTACTCAAATCCTATTTCAAAAAGTACCTTAATTTTAAAAGTACCCCAAAAGCATATGAAAAAATGGTTTCGAAAACAAACTAAAGTGTCATCTGCTTGCAAATGCACTTCATTTGAATTTTGTTCTTGTTTAAAACCTAAGAAAGTTCCAATCAGTGAAAAAAGTTTTTTGTTGGATCAAAGAAATTTCAGAAAAATGGTTATATGTGGAGTTGATAAAAAAGAAACAGCTCGATTAATAAATCGAAAGCAGAGACAAACTGAACATTCCATAAGGGCAGCAAAAAAGGCGCGTTCTACTCAAGGAACCGATTCTATCCCAGAAAATTGTGATGAAGTTTCACTGTGTGAATCTTCCCTAGAAACGTATCCGATAACGGAGGCATCTCAAACTAACACACTTTTGACAGATACACCTTCGACTTCAACGACGAATCGGAATACATTGCCGTTGCCAACAGTCGCTAAGGTCTGTGATAGATACGGTTTATCAACTCGTTCTGCTACTGCTGTTGCTTCTGCGGTTTTGACTCACTTCAGCTTAATTTTTATCGAAAATTTAACTCTGGTAATTGATAAAAAGAAAATGCACAGAGCTGTATCTAAAGTCCGGAAAGAAACTCCAAAATACATTGGATGCATTGTTATTAAAAGCATTTGCTTTGATGGACGAAAAACAAGACTCTGATAAGTGAGAAAATAGGGGATCGTTACCATCGCAAAGATATTTTAGAACACATCTCAATTTTAGCAGAACCTGAATCAATTTATTTGAGTCACACAACGCCAAGTCGTGGCACTGCAAAGAGCATTCTAACTTCGATCACAACTTTATTAGAAAATGAAGGTTGGAATTTAGATGACGTGATTTGCATTGGATGTGACGGAACTAATAATAGGAGTATTTGAAGAGATGGTGTGTTTGTCTGCTCCATGCCAATGAGTTACCCATTCGTCATTTATTCTTGACTTTAAATGGTTGTACTTAGAGACCTAGAGAATATTCTGGACTTATTGGAAAACAATTAGCTACTTGTGATAATGCAACTACGGTGTCTTTTTGTGTGGTGGCTGGTAATTTGCCTGACTTGCCGAAAAATGTGGTCAATGAACTAAGTACGGATCAAAAATATCTTTATGAGATATGTAAAGCTGTACAAACTGGTTATTGTAGTCCTGAGCTGGCAAACCGTAAACCTGGTAAAATTGCGTACTCGAGATAGCTTACCTCTGCTAATCTTCTACTCACAGTTTACGTAAGTACCCTTAATCCATCAGAAAATTTTCAACTGCTTATCAATTACGTTGTTAAAGTATACGCCTATTGTAATAACAAAGAGTGATAAATTAATAGTGATAAATTAAAAGTATATCAAATTTTAAATATCTATAGTTTACTTTGCATAGTTATAAAAAAAATAATAATTATATTCAAAACATTTTCTGAATAAAATAACACATCTAGAAAAAATTATTTGTTAATATTCGTATAAGAATGATAGAATATTAAATCATTCTAAATTTCGTCACTTTAGAAAATATTAGGTGGATTGTACTTCATTTCAGAACGTCGCGCTGTGGCTGAAATTTTTGCTTCATTGGCCAAAAGTCAAATTTTTTGTAACTGATTTTAAAAATGATAACGCCATTTTGTAGCTAATATATCCAGATTAAGGTAGCCAATAAAATTAGGTTAAACCATTGCTAATTTTGGGCGTGGCATGCTGTCAAACTCAACTGCTTTTTTTTTTATCTCAGAAAAAGGTGATTTTTTTTGTTTCTTCTTTTATCAATAATAAATGGTTACTACTCACAAGTTATCATCGATAATGACCTGCGGTCCATTTTACAAGGTTCGTAGGATTGCAGTCTTTAGTTGTTGTAAGTGGTCACAGCTAGGCCTCATAATCGACCAACCAAAACAAGGAGGAGGAAACTCAAACTCAAGTCCGATCCAGAGACTGCAGCATCAATCACAAGTGTAAATCATGAATTAATAAGACGATTCAAAATCATATTACAAGTTCTAGCATGCAGCAGAAAGATAAATGCAAAAATATATCGAGAGTATGCCAATAAAACAGCTATACTTTATGACGAAAAATACTCTTGGAGATATATGCCATCCACAGTTCATAAAAATTTGTACCATGGGGAACAAATAATTCACAACAACAAGATGCTACCAATAGGAGATCATCTGAAGAAGCGCAAGAAAAAAGGAACAAGGACTACAGATTCTTTCGCGAGCACAACACAAGAAAAATATTCAGATGTTGCACTAATGAAGGCCTTATCACTATTTTGTTGTGCACTTCAGATCTATATGTATCCAACATTCTACAAAAATGGAAAACTACCTCTATTGAATTACACGAAGAAGCTAAACAACTTCTAGAAGATGAAAATTAAGGCTATTTAGAAAAAATATTTACTAACATTGTTTAATTTAAAATAGTTTTTCAGTATACTAGCAATAAGTTATACTCTTTTTTATATAGTTAACAATTTTTGTTGATTTAAAAATTTATGTATTTTATAAATTTACAATAAAAATTGATATAGAAATATTTAAAAAGACAATAAAAACATTTTTAATTAAAGTAAAAACGTACGAATTTTTCATTGAAACTTCTCTATCTTGAACCAAAATTTTACGTTCGCTGCTTAATAAATTATATGTTAACTCGAGATCTTTCAAAAAAAAAAAAAAGAAGCCAACTTTGGCCCTTGTAAACATTAGGACTAAAAAGTTTACGGGGGCCAAAGTTTGACATTTGCTGACAAAATTTTTAAAAAGTATTAGTTGTAAAATTAACTGAAAAAATAAGACATTATATAAAAAAAAAACTTTTTTAACCTTTTAAGACTTCATTTTTGTACTAAAATTCAGCTAAAAATTAAAATGTATTTTAAACCCTCCATAACTTTTTGTATTATTGGTCGATATTTACCTACCACACAAAACAAAAAAATCCAATCCAATAAAAAGTTATGGATTTTTGATCTGTATGAAAAGCTTTGGACTTGACATAAAAATTTAATATTAATTTCAGTAAACTTTTTTATGACCACACCTAGAACCTAGATTGGTCCTAGCCTACATTAATAAATACTTCTTTTTTTGCGTGGATTTAAAATATTCCGTTTATTTAAACAATATTTTCGCTATGATAAATAGTATATTATGGTCTCCATATATTGCCCAGTGGTCCTCGATGCTACTCAATATTGACTCGACTACGTACATTTACAACTAATGAACTCACATAAGGTCTTAAGACTCTCGCTATTATAGTACTGGAGATATGTTATAATAATTATTTATTTTGTATGACAGGTGCCAAGCACACTTATCCCATCGGGTCCAATATAAAGAAAGGAAAAATTGCGAAGAACTAAAACTATGGTGTAAATCTTAGCTTAATAGCTCATGGTTTTGAGATCATTCGTTACAATCATATGCACCATCTATCTATAATATTAATAGGTAAGGCGATTTCTTGTGACCGATGATTTGTTCAACAGTTTCCTCTCGATTTTGACCCAACGTATCTTATTTCGAAGGTTATTCTCTTTAGCTGTCCACCAGACTTACAGATTTTGAAATTTTGAAATTTTATTGGAGTTATGCTCATTTAAAGTTGCTACTAACACATACATAAAATTATACAATGCTATGTGTGTGTTCATTAAATTTGTTAAAGTGTTTACAAAAAACTGAGTTTATTTTCTTCATTCACAATAATAATTGTGTTGAATTGAAAACATTTTTTTTACGTAACATACATTTAGGGTCAATAATTTATTAAATGAAAAAATAAAATTTCCGAGAATTTGCACTCGAATTTCGAGGGCTGGAATCTGCTAGTTTTACATAAAAAGATATACAGCACTTCGTACGGTTTTGAAATAATCAGTTTATCAACCACCCTTGCAATAACGGTAACCTTAACAACCTTCAATATTGTTTACATAAAATTTTTTCAAATATTTAATAACTTGGCTTTAATGAACAAATTAATTTCATTCGCCCAACCGCTATAATGGATTTCACTTATGTAGAATTTCCATGTTCAGTGAATTTAAATACTCTAAAAGCCTATTTCGACCTATCCAAATGTAAGCTACCCAACAAGATACATGGCCAAAACTTAAGAAGTTGCGATGATATAGAAATTAATACAAATCAAGTAAAAAGTCTAAGACATTTAGTACTAGATTCACTGCTAGAGAATTGGTGTGGTAAGAAATAATTATTTATAACTTGTTTGAACAAAAATAAAAAAAACACACACCAATAACAACAAAAATGTTTTCAGACATTCCTATTTATGAAGAAATACCACGTCAAGAGGACCGTAACTACATATTAAGTAACTTGGATGTAAATCTTCCGTTAAAGATTTTAAGCCTTTACATACAAGATGATTTCTTTTGGCGCAAAAGTTATCAACACCGGTGGAAAACACTTTATTATATGTTGTACACATATCAACCCTATCCCTTAATTTATACATCTCCGGCACAACAAACCACCCGTTCAAGTACAAGTAACGAGGGAAAAACGAAAAAACCTTGGATTAACATTTACATGGAACGACATCTGCAAGAGTTTATTGAAAATGTTACAACAACTGACTACGAACAGGAAAGTGTGCAGGCGACATTGGACATTTGTGCAACGTATATAAATCAACTAGAGATAAACTACCTACAGCCCAGCATGGATGGCCAAAATGGTAAGAGATGAGAAGAGCTAAAGAAGATACGAAAACAATAACAACAACAATATGTTGTCACTCGTTGTGAATAAATACGAACACGAGCAAAACTTATGTTTTTCATTTGCCTGGTATTTCTTTCAGATCACATTCCACTTGATTTAATTTTGAGTAATCTGCCGGAATTGCATACATTACGTTTGACATATTGTACAAAGACTATAGGTAGGAATTTCTATTTGGGCTGTAATATGTTATCGCGAAAGGATGCCTCAGCGCTTGCACGAGGACTACAGCAAAGTCATGAATTGATAAATTTTTGGTAAGGAATGTTGTTGGTGTCTTCGAAGAAAAGTGAAGATTTCATACTTTGATTTATACTCGCATATACTTATTTATCAATATAGTTTACACAATACAAAACTGGAGCCCTATCAGTTGGGATTATTTGCTCATAGTTTGGATAAGGGTTGTCATCATCTCACGGCTTTATCCTTGGAACATTGTAGTTTAGGTGATGATGGCATACGACAGTTTCTTAGTTCGTGCAATAAAGAATCGTATGGAACGTTGAAATATTTGGATTTGACTAATAATAAAATAAGTATGTATAGCGGTGACATTTAAATAGCATGATTTATAAAAAAAAAAAATTATGAACACACTTTATTTTTTTCTCACTAATTTTATTTATCAAATGGAACTAAAATGTTACAAATTTTCAGACTTTTATATTTTTTTTTAATTTTTTACCCATTTGATTGGCAAATTAAATAGCACACATTGGTTGAACTTAAAAATCCTTTTATTACCTTAAAACCACAGTGAAATTTATTTAATTAATTAATTTGATCAGTGCTTTGTTGGATAACGTTTATTTTTAATAACGGCAGTGCATCGACGCACAGTGGCTGAAAATCGTTTTTCTTTGGCCAAAATTCTGTAACTTTTGAACCGATTAAAATATTTAAGTAGTTTTTTTAATGGATAGATATTTAGTTGAACTTGGCTCAGCTTTTTTCATTAAAATTAGTTGAGTATTTTTTAAGGAATTCTAGGTCAAAGTTTAACTTTTGATTTTCTTTTTAACTTTTAGCGTGAAATATGCGTTTTTAAATTTTTTATATATTAAAAAATATCATATTTAGATTTTATTAATAATCATAAGCATTTTTTGTAAAAATATTTTACACTAAAAAAAATAGTAAAATCAACTGGAAATTTTGCTATTATAGAGCTGTATGCAGCTTGTTAAGGAATCTTAGCAGAAAATTTTCATATATTTCTTAAAGAAAAAAAAGCACAAAAGTACCTTTCAGTGCAACAGTAGCAATCAGCTGTTTTGTGTCAATTATTAAGAATTGTGAAATTGAAATTGAAAACAACCATGTTTGCAACTGAAAAGAACTTTTAATTTTTTAAGCTTTTACATTTTGTTTATGCTTACTTCTCCTGTCAAAATTCCGTTCAGAAAGAACGAAAAATTTTATATTCCTGCTCGAAGCCTGGTTTGCCTAACTTAATTTACGTCAAAAAAAAGTAGTAAAAACAATGCTACTTTTTTAAAAAGCTGCAGCCTAACAACAGAAATTTTTAGACAGAAAAATTCCTTAAGCATTTCTGACGCGTTTTTATACCCTATACCACTATGTGGTTTGGGTATAATGACTTTGTGCTGCTGTTTGTAACAACCAAAAATATTTGACCTACATCCATCTTAAATTATACCGATCGAATCAGAATCACTTTCTGAGTTGATTTAACAATGTCTGTCCGTCCGTCCGTCCGTCCGTCTGTGTGTCCATGTAAACCTTGTAATCAAACTGCAGGTCGCAAATATGAATATATTTTGATGACATTTGGTATATAAGCTTTTATCGGCCATGGGATGAACGCTATTGAAATTGGTGAGAATCGGTCGATGTTCAGACCTAGCCCCCATACAAATTACCCATATAAAATCGACATAAATTGCCATAAGATCCAAATTGTCATATAAATCCTACTCAAATTGGGTTTGTATGCGTTCATTACATCCATTAATGAGTAGTCCAAAAATGATCCCTTTGATCCCATATAGAGCTGCTTCCCGATCTTCACTTAAATCTATTAAAAAACAAAAATATTGCACTGATTCTTCTCAAATTGCCCTCTATACGTGTACATTCTATGTTTTGGATTACGTCTTACATGCCTTTTTCCATCTGATCCGTTGTGATTGAACTTTTATTCATACGTAAAAAGGATATTGTTCCACCAATTTTCAGTTTTTTTTAATGATCCTTAGTAATTTTTAAGCGTTTCGTTCTGTTTTTTATAGACACGTGTGGTTTTTCTGGCAATGCACTGTACCCAAACAAATTATTTTCACGCAGTTAGTTCTTGATACGGCTTGTGGATGTAAAATAGAAAAGTTTTTCTGAATTTCTTTCATAATTCCGCCCTGCACATTCAAACTATAGCATGGTCGGTACTCTCGGTTCTCTTCGAAATTCAGAATTTGAGTGCTTTACTCGTCCCATCCTTGAAAAAAATATCCAAAATTTCCACAAAAAAAAAAACATATTTTTACCCATACCACTATGTGGTTTGGGTATATTGACTTTGTGCTGATATTTGTAACTACCAAAAATATTTCACCTAGACCGATCATTTATTATATCGTCGACTCAGAATCACTTTCCTAGTCGATTTCACGATATCCGTCCATCCATAATCAAACTACATGTCGCAAATCTGAATATATTTTGATGAAATTTAGTTTATAAGCTTCTATTGGCCATGGCATAAACGCTATTGAAATTGGTGAAAATCGGTCCATGTTCAGACCTAATCCATATATAATGACCACTATAAAATCTACTTAAATTGCCATAAGATCCTAATTATCAAATAGATCTCAAACAAATTGGGTTTGTGTGTGTTTATTACATCCATTAATCAGTAGTCCAAAAATAAACCCATTAGGACGATTATTAGTCATAGCCCCCATATAAAGATGCTTCCATATCTTCACTTACATCTATCAATAAATAAAAATATTGCACAGATTTTTCTCAAATTCGGTTTGTATATGTTTTTGCAAAAGTCAAGTGACTTTACCAAATATGGTCAGTATCGGTCCATTTTTCGACCTGGTCCCCATTTAAATATATCATTCGTTATGAACTTTTTCATATTCAAAGGCAACAAAATTAATAACAAAGCCACTCAAATTTGGTTTATGCTTATTTTCTATAGGCAGGATCTTTAAACGCATAATGTAGGGTATCGTATAGTCGGTCTGGACCGACTATAATTTTCTTACTTGTTTTTTTATTTTTGTGTATAGAATTTTTAGATGTGCTATTTTAAATGTCCGCTTTATTAGCACAACTGATCTAACTTTAACCCTTTTTAAAATAGAACCTGTCTTTTTTCTATTTAAAAGAAAACAGTAACTGTAAAAAGAATTAAATGATAAAAACAAAATTACAAAATTTTTTTACATAATTTAATGTTCGTTAGTAAATGAACTATTTCAAATGTCGGCTTTATATAACTGATTACAAGGATATTTTAAAAGCAGATTTTAAAGACAAATTTATATATTTTCAGCCGCTGAAGGTGCTTTCATTCTAAGCAAAGTTATTAAAAGTCTGCCCTTGGAAAAACTAAGCCTACGTTTAAATCCCATAGGGAACGAAGGGGCAGCTTCAATATTTGCAGTTTTGCAGTTTTTGCCAATAAGAAATTTAGACATAGCTGGTTGCTCTCTAACGGATATTATAACAAAACTATTTATGCAATTGATAATACAAAATAATACTTTGTGGTTTATAGATGCTTCTAATAATTCCTTAGGCCAAGTAAGTACATTTTATTTAAAAAAAAAAACTGAAAATTTTAAAAACAAAATTTTATTATTTTTAGGAATTTGGTAAACATTTATTTAAAGTTATTGGTTTCAATAAGATTTTGAAATCTATGGATCTAAAAAATACCGGATTGACATTGGAAATGTACAATCGATTTCAAGAAATATTAAAAACTAATCGTTGAGTAAATATGAAAAAGTTGACTTTCCCTATTTCTCGTTTATATTTTACTATTTTCCTATTATTCCCTGTATTATATTATATTCACAACACACAATTTTATATTTTATTCTGATCTATAAAAATGAAATTATCAAATATCTCTAGGTTTTTTTTTACTGCAGATGCCATTATATTGTCTTTGCTTGTTCAATGTTACGTTAAGTGTCATAAAAATAATTCATAATAAATTGCTTTGCATATTTTGTATAAAATGAAAAGAGAACATATCCATAGTTCCATTCTAGCCAAGACTTGTAAAGCAAAAAGGAGAAAAAAAAAGACGCAATCATAAAGAAAATATACTGTTTATAAGGTGTATAATTTGGCCATAATAATGCTTGTCATGAAAATTCAGTATGGTTATTAATTTTATTCCCAAACAATTTTCTAAAGCTTAACATCAACATACCATCCAACTAACAAGGAGTATCTTGCTCATAAAAAAAAAAAATACAAAACATTAAACTACGTAGACGAATTTAAACAATTCTTAAGTAAAATTATACACGAATAAAAAGAAGAACAACTTAATCATGCTATTTCAAGAAAGTCATGTCAGCTGCCATAATCTCAACTTAATCCGAGATAAATTTGCCAATTTCAACCCACAACAAACACTCCCACAGACACACACACACACACACAACTTATTGGCCATATTTAGAAGAAGTTGTTCATTTCTTTTCATAAGCTTTTCTTTACTTTAAGGTAAATTTATTTGTATGCATAAAGGTAAAGAAAACAAATTTGTGGTTTCTTGAAAAAGTCAATATATATTAAAAAAAAAAAGCCAATGCGCAGACAGACAACAATTCAATTTTGTATACTACTTTAAAACGCACCAATAAGGGGAAACTAACAAGGAAATTATCCCTGTTTAACCCTTCAATGTGAAAAGTTTTCTTTAAAAACAAAAAAATTATTTAAATGTTTAAAAAATTATAACTGTCGAAATTGCTGTCAAAAATGTAATGGACCTTTTGTTTTGTAACAGTATATAAATATGAACGAATCTTGTTAGGAACAGTTGAAACTTTTTGTCAGTAATACTTGACAGAAAAAAGTAATAGAAGAAACAAATTATTGATTCATATGTCATAAACCTGATGAACAGTGGTATATAATACGAAAGTGCGTATTATCTATAATATTAATAGGCTAGGCGATTTCTCGTGACTGATGCTTTGTTCTACCATTTTATCGCGGTTTTGACTAAACGTATATTATTTGAAAGGTATTTCTTTTTAGCCGATTTGCAGATTTTTAAATTTTTTCCTTTATTTTGAGTAAATTGGATTTAAAGCTGCTACTAACACATACATAAAATTATACAATGCTATATGTGTGTTTATTAAATTTGTTAATGTGTTTGTAATAAAAATGAGTTTGTTTTTTGTGTTGATTTGTGAATTGGCTATAATTGATAAGCATACTTTTAGGGTCTTTATATAATGAAAAAATAAAATTTCCTAGAATTTGCACTCGAATTTAGAGGGCTGGAAACTGCTAGTAAAATTTAATAGAGGTATAGATCTGGATTTCATAACACCCAACTTTCATATAATATACCCATATTTTGCGAATAAAAAAATACAAAATCGTAACACTGATTTTTAAACTCTTTCTTTTAACTCATACTCTCTGTCTGTCTGTCTGTCTGTCATGGGTGGACCCCATTCCCCCTTATCCAATTGATCTGAAACTTGGCCCATAGTCTTGTCGTGACTACAGATTAATTTTGGGGTAGCCATGCACAGTCACGCGTGGTCACGCATAGTCACGGAGTGATCTGAAACTTGGTCGATATACTTGCTGTAAAAAAAGATCAACTTCGACATAGTCATGCGCAGTCACGCATAGTCACGCACAGTCACGGAGTGATTTAAAACCCATTTTCCCTTATCCGATCGATCTAAAACTTGGTCGATAGACTTGCTGTGAAAAAAGATTAACTTTGACATAATCACGCACAGTCACGGAGAGATTAAAACCCTACTTCCCCTCATCCGATGGATCTGAAACTTAATCCATAGACTTGTTCTGGCCAAAGATTAATTTTAAGATAGTCGCACACAGTCACGCACAGTCACGGAGATATTCAAAACTCATATGCATACGGAAAGAAAGAGTTTTAATAAAAACTTTGTTTTAATGGGTTAGATTACTAACAATTTAATCTTACTTGCAGTATCGATAATCTCTACAAAACTTACGATTGTAATACCAGAACAACTCGAACTGACAAAGATATTTCTCAACATGATCTATTTTTAGCTCGATACACTTTTCCCAGCGACATTTAATAGCTTCGATAACCTGTTCATAGTAAAAACTGTCTAACTCTTTAAAATAGCCAACAACCTCATACTCTACCTCTTCATTGTTGGCAAAGCTTTGACTACCGAGCCATTTTTCCAAGTTTGGAAATAGAAAATAATCCGAGGCAGCTAAATCTGACAAATGAGCTACGTGATGAAGCAATTCAAACTTTAATTCATGAATTTTGGTCATCACAATAGTGTATGTGTGAACTGAAGCAAAGTCTTAATGTAACAACACTTTCTCTTTCTTAAGTCGGGGGTCACACAAGGCAATTTTTATTGCGCAACTTTTTGGCAATTCTCTTTTGAACTTGCTTTTATGTCCACACACGACAATTTCTTCGGCAATTTTACTGTTTTGTTTTGCTTTTATTTTCTTATAATTTGACATTTGTGCTCTAGTCCCGATCCAAATATTCTTTGCATTTAACATAATAAATGCAAAGGTTTTCCTCAACCAAAGTTATTAATTTTTCAATTAAGTCCCGATTCCATTTAAACGCCATTTTAATAAAGTAAACAATAATTACGAATTATTCACACCAAGAAGCGTAACACCGAATGAAAAGAAATGTCAAATATTCAACCAAAAAAAAAAGCGAATGAGAGAATTGCTTGAAATAGCCGAGAACCGGCAATTATTTTTCCCTTTTTATTCCCCTCACCGCAAACATCTATAAACTTAAGAATTGCGCAACTAAAATCGTCGTGTGTGAACTGCGACTAAACTCGCCGCACAGTGACTGAAAATCGTTTTTCATTGGCCAAAATTCTGTAACGTATGAACCGATCAAAATATTTTAATAATATTTATTTTAATGGATAGATATTTAATTCAGTTTTAATTAAAATTGATTGAGTATTTTTTAAAAAATTCTAGGTCAAAGTTTAACTTTTGATTTTTTTAACTTTTAGCGTGAAATATGGGTTTTTTATTTATTAAAAATGTCATATATGGATTTGAATAATAAATATAAGCATTTTTTGTAATAACGGCATTTTTAAAAGTTTACGCTCAAAAAAATTTTTACACTAAAAAAAAGTAAAATCAACTGGAAATTTTGCTATTACTACTGTCGAATTTGCAAATTTGCTTAAACTCCAAGAATATTTACTCTTAAAAAAAAGTTAGTAATATTATCTAAAAGTGTTGCTATTACTACAGAAAAATTTAGCATTTTGCTGTCAAATTTGTTAATTTTAGCAAAATAAATCTACTGAACATTAACGCAATTATTCTGATTTTGATATGAAAATAAAGGTTTTTATTTTCTGAATCTTTCGTATCTATTAAAACTTTTCATACTTATATGGGTCAAAAAACCTTTTAAAAACAAAAACTGCAATAGATTTTAATAGCATTTGTAACAATGGCAGATTCTGTTTATAATATTTTTTTTTTACTAATACTATGTTTTTCGTACTTAAATAACAATGAAAGGCAATTACAATTATTATTCATTTCATTCAAATATTGATTGCAAATATTCCATATTTTGTTCTGTGTTATTTCTGTTCTTTAGTAGTTTTTTTACTTCTTCATCTAAATCCCGATGTTCCACTTTACACTGATTTCGAATACTGGAGATAAACGGATCTGACGTTACCAATAATATATTAAATAGATCTTCATTTCAGTAATTTCGTGAAATTTTTTTAAATATTGTGCTCTTTATAAAATTGCTGAAATATATTATAACAATTGAGTTTGTATTCAAATGTCACTTTCTTATAAGCCTTCTCATAAGCCATCATACCATGTTTCTAGATAAAATAAAAAGGTAAGACAATGTTTTTTTATATATTATTTTAGGTAGTAATGTACTAATACTACCTGAAATAATATATAAAAAACCCACTATACAAATGAATTACCTGTGTGTGTTTTCTTTACTACTTGCATTAGTGCATTGTTAGCTAAACTAAAAAGATATGATAATAAAAAAAATCATGTGAGTCCGATCACAGGGGAGATGTGTTAACATCTAGTAATTAAAGATTTTTTATGGCACTTTTTTAAAATCAAACAGAAAGTGTCATCTATGTATCACTTATATCAATCAACTGCAGGGGCTCTGCTAATATAAAAATATTTATTGTTTCAACCGGTTAATTTTGAATTTTTCGTTTTTTGTTTTTCATTTTTCATTTTTAATATTTCATTTTTTATTTCTAATTTTTCATTTTTTTTTTTTTCTATTTTCATTATTTATTTTTCATATTTTATTTCTAATTTTTAATTTATAATTTTTTATTTTTAATTTTTTAATTTTCGTTTTTAATTTTTCATTTTTTTTTTCGTTTTTCATTTTGATTTTCCATTTTTCATTTTTCATTTTTCATTTTTATTTTTAATTTTTAATTTTTCGTTTTTGAATTTTGATTTTCTATTTTTCAATTGTTATTTTTAATTTTAAATTTTAAATTTTCATTTTTTATTTTTCATTTTTCATTTTTTATTTTTTAGTTTTAATTTTAAATTTTTTATTTTTAATTTTTAATTTTCATTTTTTATTTTTCATCTTTTATTTTTCATTTCTCATTTTTCATTTTTAGTTTTTCATTTTTTATTTTTCATATTTAATTTTTATTTTTATTTTACAGTTTTCATTTTTTAATTTTAATTTATCATTTTTTATTTTTAATTTTTTGTCTTTAATTTTTTATTTTTCATTTTTCATTTTTTATTTTTCATTTTTAATTTTTGTTTTTCATTTTTTATTTTTCATTTTATATTTTTCATTTCAAATTTTTATTTTTAATTTTCAATTCTTCATTTTTTATTTTCAGTTATAATTTTTTAATTTTCATTTTTCGTTTTTCAGTTTTCATTTTTCAGTTTCATTTTTCATTTATCATTTTTCATTTTTAATATTTCATTTGTCATTTTTAATTTTTAATTTTTAATTTTTCATTTTCCATTTTTCATTTTTCATTTTCATTATCCATTTTTCATTTTCATTTTCATTTTTCATTTTTCATTTTTTATTTTTTCATTTTTCATTTTTATTTTTCCCTTATTTATTTTTCATTTTTATTATTCATTTTTCATTTTTTATTTTCCATTTTTCATTTTCAAACAGGTTATTAAATATATATCATAATTTTTCCAATACAATCATAAGTCACACCGATTTTGTTTTAAGCTCATTTTGAATAAGCGACAACTTTTCGATAATAGATAAAATCATGTAATGTAATAAAATCAAGACAAATCTTTATTCATTTCCTATCTCATTTGTATGGCCCATTTAAAAAAACCGTTAAAAAATCGAAAAACCCTAAATTATATTATAATTAAATTTTTTTAACGAAAATCTGTTAGATCAATTTTATCGTCGCCACGAGTCTGTCCGTACTTTTGAGTCCTATTTATCCCAAAATATACGCAACATTTATAATGCTTAAAGTTAAATTATTTAAAACAAGTAAGAGTGTTAAATTCGGCCATGTGTATCTCTGCTACCCCCTCCACCTGGGTTTTATATCTATAATATTAATAGCTAAGGCGATTTCTTGTGACCGATGATTTGTTCAACAGTTTTCTCCCGATTTTTACCAAACTTATCTTATTTGAAAGATATTTCTTTTTAGCTGTCTGCCAGACTTTTAAATTTTTAAATTTTTAAATTTTTTTTTGGAGTTATGCTCATTTAAAATTGCTACTAACACATACACAAAATTATACAATGCTACGTGTGTATTTATTAAATTTGTTAATATATTTGCAAAAAAAAATGAGTTTGTTTTCTTCATTCACAATAAAAATTGTGATGAATTGAAAAATTATTTTTGGACATAAACCGAAAGGGTGTTGAATTGTGAATTGTCTAAAATTACTTAAAATACCTGTATGGTCAATAATTTATTAAATAAAAATTTCCTAAAATTTGCACTCGAACTTCGAGGGCTGTGATTTGCTAGTTTACATTAATATCTGGACGTATTGCACTTTTTTCAACAAATATAAACAAAGTATTTAAAAAAAGTAAACAAATTGATAAATTTAATACAAAAAAATATTATTACAAAAAACACATTTTTTTTTCCATAATAAATCCCGATTTAGCCAACTTTAAATACAGGGTTGCCCATATTCGACGGACCCATCTGGCAACGCCATAACTTTTGACAGAGATGTCAGATCGCTTAAAGACATACCGCGTTTGAAGCGTCAGTCCAAGCAGATTTTTACCATGCAACAATACACGCCACGCGAGCGCTCTGAAATAGTTGAAATTTACATTCAACAGAACAAGTCAATTGTGAAAACTCAACGTGCTTTTAAAATATTAAAAAATGTGAGAAGTGCTCCTTCTAAGAACACCATTAAGCGTTTATACGAAAAATTTTCGACTGGTGAGGCTCTTTCTAATCCGAAGAGGCCAAATAAAAGTCGACCAAGGCGATCGGCCGAGAATATCGCTGCCGTAGGAGCCAGTGTTGAGAGGTCCCCAAGAACATCCCAAAAACGCCGTTCTCAGCAGTTGGGCATGGCTCGGTCCACTTTACAACGGATTATTCGCGTTGATTTGCATTTGTTCCCGTACAAAATTCAATTGACGCAAACATTGTTGCCTGTGAACAAGCCTCGTCGATTGGAATGGGCCCAAAGAGTCATCGAAATGGCCGAAGATGACGAGCAATTTTGGAACAAAATTATCATGTCCGATGAAGCCCATTTCACATTGAATGGGACCGTAAATAAGCAAAATTGCCGTATTTACGCCACTGAAAATCCTCAGGAGATTCAAGAAGTGCCTCTTCATGACGAAAAAGCCACAGTTTGGTGCGGCGTTAGTGCGAAAACGGTCATTGGGCCGTTTTTCTTCCAAAATGAAAATGGCCTTGCTGTTACCATCAACCAAGAGCGTTATCGCGACATGATGACCAATTTTGTGATGCCAATTATTCGTCGAAAGCGTATGAGGCAGTTCTGGTTTCAAGAAGACGGCGCTCCACCGCACACAAGTCGCATAACAATCGATTTTCTGAAGAATTTGTTTCCGGGCCGTTTGATGTCGAAAAGGGGTGATTTGGACTGGCCACCGCGTTCGCCCGATTTGACGCCGCCTGACTTCTTCTTGTGGGGATATTTGAAGTCAAAGGTTTACGTTAACAAGCCAAGGACCGTAGAAGAGCTCAAGGACAACATTCGTGAAGAAATAGCCGCTATTCCGGCCGAAATGTTGGCGAAAACGATGGAAAATGCTGCAAAAAGGGCACAATACGCCATCAACGCCAGAGGCGGCCATTTGAGAGATATCATATTCAAAAATTGATGTAAACAAATCTACTTGGAACAAATTAAATGATTAAGATTGCCAACCGCCAAATTTTTATTTTTTTCTTTGATTTTTTTTAAAAAAACATGGGTCCGTCGAATATGGGCAACCCTGTACAAACTTGCTCAAAATAATGTCGAACAATATTATCCTCAGTTTTTAAGGGTTTACCTCGAGCTGTTTTTGAGCAGTTGATATTTTCAATATAAATAAAATCATGTTTTCATTTCACTGTTTTTTTCCCGACATTTCGGCTTTATTCCAATTTTGTCACAATCCCTGCACAAACATATATTTTATAAAGTAATTTTGGCATTAAGAGTACCCCATGGGTTAATTTCAGAAAATAAGTCCAGAATATTATATTTTAGAATTATTAAAATATTATCAACTAGTTTTATAGAAATCCTTCCACAAATATATATAATTTCAATATTTTGTTTAAAAAAAAAATTTAAATCTCCTTAAATTTGACTTTTAACCTTAAAGAGGGACAGTTTCAATTTAATTTTGATTTACAACATTGAGAACTTATATCAAGTAGTATAATATTTGGACAAAATATATTTGAAATATGAAAACACCAAAAAGATGTAGCCTAAAAGTTGAAAAAGTATGAAAAATCACATTTTTCTTCAAATCCGCTGAAATTAAGAACAGGATACCTACAATATTTGGCATTCATACTCACATATATTTTGTTAATAAGACCCTAAAGTCCAGTCGTGAATTTTGGAAAATTCCTTGAACAAAATTTTTGTAAAAGTAAAATTGGAGATGCTAAAAAATACGTACCGTTTTGACATTAATTTAGAACGGCAGAACCATAGACGAGATTTTCTTAATCAAGTGGTCTACGGCGCATTTATTGCCTGGGGAACTTGATATAACTTGGCTGTTTTCAACCGATAATAGATTTTGCTGTTTTATTAGAAAGATAATTTACTCTAGATTATGATTTAACAAAAAATTTAATTAAAACGCAACTATTAATCGGGCCTATTCCCATTGGTGTTGTCGTTTTAATTATAGTGTCTATGACGTTGTCGTTTTTATCGTCGCTTCGTTCCTAATAGGCATTCTTGAAATATATTGAAACGAAGAAGAGAAGTTATCGAAAACAAAAATAAAATTATTAAAGGTTGGCAGCACTGCATTATTTTACGTTGATATTTTTGAGATTATTGCAAAGTTTTTTGTATTTTAAACAAAAATGGCAAGTACGGAATTTTATTTTTCAAGTTCAAGTGAAAATGATGAAATAATGAAGGTAAACATACATTTGAAGATGTTACGACAGAACGCTAATATATTTGCCATCCCAGATTCAATGTAACTTATGTTATTTTTATAAAATCATTTTGAAGTAAATATTTTTTTAAGGTTTTTGAACATATTTAGACTCGATAAAACTTCTTATCGATACGTCCTGGAACAAATCCGTCCAAAACTGAAATGCAGCATGCAAAACTCTGCAATTACGCCAACAATTAAACTGGCAACTGCTCTGCGATTTTTTGCCTAAGGATGGAAATGACTTCAATTTGTCGTTTGCACAACCCACGGTTAGTAAATTTTATCTGAAGTTTTGGGCGCGATGAATACAACAAATTAATTTTTTTGAAACGTCGTTCCAAAAACCATCGAATTTTAGGGGTTTTATGTCCTTTCGAAAACCCTTAGCAAATCGGGACTTTTTCCATTTCGGACACTTATTTTTCAAATTGCTGCACTGTCGTTATTTTCATTTTAATTTATTTTTTTTGTAGTCGTTTCAACTTCGATACTAACAATGGCGACGACAAAAAAAAACGATTCTTTGTATTTGTTTCAAAATGAAGAATACTAATATATTTTCGATACATGTCGATAACGCCAACAGTGATGCCAAACTGTCGTTTTTATTTTATTTTCAAACGACAACGCCAACGGGAATAGGCCCGAATATCAATATTTTTGTGAATAATTTTTTTTTTTATTTCATAATTTTTACATTTAAATGCATATTTGAATTTTGAACTCAATGCGCGTCCAGAAAGAATTATCCGATTTGGCTCAAATTTTGCGCACTAAAGTTTTAGATCCAGTGTCACAATAAACCGACCCGCACACCTCAAAATTCGACCAAACATTTTTTTTTCATACAAACCGCTGTCACCCTAATGTACATACTTATTTTTAAATCCGATTTGTGGAATATGAAAAAAATTCAACGTTTTCGGAATTTCTTTACATAATCTATTAAAAACCCAACAAGGTCTCATGTCTCCTTTTATCTCGCTCAGCATATTTTACTTCACTTATCTAAAGTGTATCCCCCTTTGGCAATTACCTTTTCCACAAGAAAATATACCACAACAAAATATTCTAAAACATTTGTGTTTCAAAAAAAAAGTATTCGTAGCTAAAAATCTGCATATAAAAACATTTAGCGAAAATAAAATTCAATTGAAGTGCGATTTTGTGCTTCTTTTATGTAAATTTTGAATAATAATCACAGCTTAATGTTGTGTAATTTTTTGGTCATAATCATTTTGAAATAAACACAAACAACACTTATAATCTATACAAAATTATTTTGTTTATATTGTTAAGCGTTTAAACATTTATTATGATGTAAATTAGTTTATTATGCTTATTATTTCTTTAAAGTTCATTGTTAACTATTTTTGTCGGTTTCTTTACATTCATAAGATCAGTTGATAACGTCAATGTGGCAATCGCATTTTGATAGCCGATTAAAGGACCTTGCACATAGTGCACTAAATTAGTAGTTATATCAATAGATGTGGACTCACTTTTAGATTTCCAAATGTTTACTTTACATGTAAAATCAATAGTGGTGCCATTAAATAAACGAGTATGTGAAGCACCTATGGCCAACATATGACCTTTAGGAAAACTCCAACATATGTTGGCACCATAACGAGTGAACTTAAAAGCATTTGTCATATTTGTCATGTTTTGATAGAAATTTAAATCAACAGCCGTTAAATTATCGTTAAAGACGCGTAAACGAAAGCTGCCTTGAAGATTTTCTCCAATATTTGGTATAGAGGCATATACAACATTTAGAGCATGACCTTTACTAAAAAAAAAACGGATTAGTTAAAAAGAAATATTTATAAATTACATTGCTTACATATTAGTTTCACCGAAAAATCCATGTATTAGAGGAGCACCATCAATATTAATACTGGCAAAGAGACCGGCTAAAGTTTTAATATTTTCATCTCCAATACCGTGAGATGCAAATACATTGATGTTATTTATTCCTAATGTATTTCTGGATAAACTCAGTCCCATATGTTACAAATGATTTTTCGAATGAATAACGTTTGTATTAATAAAATAAAATAACAAGGTGAGTATTATACATATAAAAAGTGTGAAATGAATGGAATTTGAATTGAATACATGATTTTCAAATTTAAATGTATAAGTATGAAATAACCTACAAGCACTAATTAAATTTTGGAATTGATGTTCAATATTTTTATACCTTACCGAGTGCAATGTATATGTACTGAATTTTGGAAAGTCAGCTAAACCCACCACTGAATCACATTCCCGAAGCTCATGATGTTCGGACGAACATGTTAGGACGAACGCTATCGAAATTTCCGAAAATCGGTGCATGTTTAGACCTAGCTCCCATACAAATAACTCCTAGCAGGCCACCTAAGATCCAGATTATTATATATATACCGATAAAATATGGTGTTTGCGTACGTATTATAGCCACTAATCAGTAGTCCGAAGACAAACACTTGTAGAACCATTTTTAGTCGTAGTCCCCATATAAAGCTGTATCTGATCTTTATTTAAATCTATCAAAAAACAAAAATATAATCTTTATAGAAAATATTTCATCCATACTAATCTTTTATAATATTGACCAACTCATCAATCATTTTCTGAGTCGATTTAGCGATGTCCGTCTGTCCGTCTGTCCATGTAAACTTTGTTATCTAAACTACATGTCGCAAATTTAAATATATTTTGATGAATACTATCGGAGAAACGCTATTAAAATTGGTGATAATCGGTGCATGTTCAGACCTAATCCCCATAATGGACCCTATGAGATTGCCTTCAATTGCCATAAGATCCAAATTACGGTATTAATTTCGGTAAGCATTGGTTTGTGTTTGTTTATTATGCCCGTCATTCAGAAGTCCAAAAATAGACGCTTTAGGGCAATTCTTAATCATAACCCCATGTAGAGCTGCTTCCCGATCCTCAGTTAAATCTATCAGGAAACAAAAACGTTGCATAGATTTTTCTCAATTTTGGTTCGTACATGTTTTTTCTAAACATAAGTGACTTCACCCAATATGGTCAGGATCGGTCCATTTTTCGACCCAGTCCCCATATAAATATAGCATCCGATATTAACTTTTTCATATATGCAGGCTCAAAAATTAATAATAATGCCATTCAAATTTGGTTTACGCTTTCTCTGAACACATGGTCGGTATAGACCGATTTTATTTGTTTCTATACCCTCCACAGTACTGTGCAGAGGGTAATATATCAGTTTGTCAATCCGTTTGTAACTCATGGAAATAAATTCCGGAAATCCCCATAAGTTATATATATTATGGAGTCTTATAAAAGGTTAAGGCGATCTGTCTGTCTGTCTGTTGAATGGCACTACTTAAGCTTAAATATTCATCATAATCTGCAGCAGTTTGGAATCGCATTTGGAGCCTCTAGAACAAATAGGTGAGGAATGACGTATGAAAATGTAGAGATACTCCAATAAAATTTCAAATTAAAAATCAAACAGTGAATAATGGTTATTATACACAACAGAACATGTGCGTATAGATATGTAACAGCGATGAATACACATTTTGGTTTGCTTGTTGATTTCTTTTTTTGTTACAAAAAAACGTTCAAGCCAACAAAAATTTGTATGCATCGATGATAAACAAACCAACAAGAATGTAATTTTATGAAGGTATTTACATTTATGCTGAATGCTTTTAATACTTGCTTTCAATAAAAAAAATCACGAAAATACCTAAATAATATTATTAATTTTAAACGTCATTGTAAAAAATCTAGCCATTAGAATGTGAAATCTAGCCTTTTTCGTCTCTTATGGCGTTTTCTTTTTTGAAAAAAAATGTTACACTTTATAATGTTGTTACATTTTTATAATGTTTGCCTCACACATTAGAGATGTTGCATTTTTAATGGTCAGAATAGAACATAAAATTACAACTATGCAACACTTTTTTAATGAACAGCTGATTTTGTAGAAATTTTTATTCTTGGACACCAAAAAGGAAAAAAAAATTTAAAAAAAACATTGATATTTTCCATATTAATAATTTACTAGCAGATTCCAGCCCTCGAAATTCGAGTGCAAATTCTAGGAAATTTTATTTTTTCATTAAATAAAGACCCTAAAGGTATGCTTATCAATTACAGCCAATTTACAAATCAACACAAAAAACAAATTCATATTTTATTACAAACACATTAACAAATTTAATAAACACACACATAGCATTGTATAATTTTATGTATGTGTTAGTAGCAACTTTAAATGGAATTTACTCAAAATAATGGGAAAAAAAACTAAAAATCTGCAAATTTGCAAAACGGCTAAAAAGAAATACCTTTCAAATAATATACGTTTGGTCACAATCGGGATAAAACGGTAGAACAAAACATCGGTCACAAGAAATTGCCTGGCCTATTAATATTATAGATTTTAAACAAAACAATAAAAATTACACTTTTTCTTATTTTTTTTTTTCTTCACACAAATATACAAATGTCAGCTGTTTTATCGCGTTATTCTCCCCTTATAATTTTTTAGAGTGCGAAAAATGCACCTTTTTCACATATTTATAGTGCGGCATTTTTAGAAAAGAACACGTTACCCTTTCGCAAGGTTGACATTTTTTAGAAAAGAACACAAAAAGAGAAAAAAAAAGTGCGAAGTGGGAAAACATGTAACATTTTTGCCAGAAAAGAAAACGCCTTTAGTGTTAACAGCCTTTTTTATAATTAGCAGATTCCAGCGCTCGAAATTCGAGTGCAATTTGTAGGCAGCTTTATTTTTCAACTTAGCCAATTCACAAACCTACACTTTATGGTTTATTATTATTGTGAATGAAGATAACAAACTCATTAACAAACACATTAATAAATTTAATAAAACACACATAGCATATGCCATTATATATGTATAATTTTATGTGTGTTAGTAGCAACGCTAAATGCAATTTATTCAAAATAAATGAAAAAATTTAAGAATCTGTAAATCTGCAAAACGGCTAAAAAGAAATACCTTTCAAATAATATACGTTTGGTCAAAATCGGGATAAAACGGTAAAACAAAACATCGGTCACAAGAAACCGCCTAGCCTATTAATATTATAGATATGTTTAGAACGCGGTTGGAGGGTAGCAAAGATTTGCCGAATTTAATACTCTTACTTGTTTTTTTTTAATTTAATTTAATTTAATTTAATTTATATATTTATGAGAAAAATTAGTGACCTTATTAGATATGGTCATGAACGGTCCATTTTTTGACGTAGTCCCTATTAAAAATAACAACAGATGTAAACATTTTCATATCTTCACGCCACAACTTAATAACAATGCCACTAAAATTTGGTTTATGCTTATTTTCTATAACCAATTATTGCTTCAGCAAAGTTGGATCTAAGACCCACTCTCGAAAAGCATGATATATGGCATTTTATAGTCGGTCTAGACTGGCTATCAAGTTCTTACTTGTTTTACATAAAAAATATGAAACATTACCTTTTTCACAATTTCCTAAAACTGACAAACCATTTTTTTTTCTTTTTTTTTTTTTGATAAACTAAAACTTGTTTACGTAAAAAATTCATATATTTTGTCAAATAAAAATACAAATACAATATTTGATGTCATATTGGGTAAACATTTTTTATTGCATTTCTTTTACCAATATATATTTTTTTTATTGATGGCATACTATATGAAACCAATACGATGACACATTCAACGATAACACAACATTTTTCCACCTGTTGTCTGTCGAAGAAGGGGGAAAATTGAAAACAACAATACGTAACAGGAAAGTACCAGTGAGGCAAAAAAAACGTAAAAGGCAAAGGATATGCTGCATGTTATTGAGGACATGTGGTTATGTAAACTTTATAGACATTTGCCTAGCAAATTAACAAATGAATTTACAATGCCTACAAATATTGTTGCATGGTAGGAAAATAAAGTGCAGTGAAAAAAGGTTCAGCTTTAAATGATAATAATTTTTTAAATGATTGAAAATCCATTGTTATACTTGTTATTTGTTTTATTAATTGTGTCAATATGTGTTAATTTTTAAAATTGAAATTTTTTATACAAATATAAACGGTATTAACAAGATTTAAGTCGTTCTAAAAGTATCACTTTTTCTTCACTTCCAAAAATGACAATATAAAGTTATTATGAAAAAACTACACTAAACACTACAATTTATAAAATAAATTGAAATAAAAATTAAAATATAATAAATATACATAAATAAATTATGTGTATACCATATACCATGTGTTCGGAGAATTGGTCTTAGGTCCAACAAATTGGGCATAAAAATAAGCATAAACCAAATTTGAATGGAATTTTTATTCACCCCTATCGTGAATATTTATTCCCTCGAAATGTTTTCTCTTCCCCTGATATTTCAATCGTGAGTAATTTCCCTGAACAAATTTGATGTGGAAAAAATTCCCCTTATCGTGAATGATTTTTTGCGCCATTTTTTAACATTTTTCCCTTGTTTTGTTCACTTAATTTTTGCGGGCGAACTGGATAAATACATCATGTAAGTACTTTTTGTTCTATCAATTATATATAAAAGTTAAATAATACTTTTCAGGGCTAGATCAGTAAATAGAGCTCAAAGTGACATAATTCCTAATTGAATGGAAAGCAACAGATCCATTGCCTGGATTTGAAAAGCTGTCTAAAGAGGTGATGGTAGAATTTTGGAAAACTCTGACAGAAGAATTAAATAATGCTGGTCCACCTATAAAAAATGTTACACAGTGGAAAATGGTGATATTTTTGTTCAAACGAGTAATTTTTGTTCTAATTTTTTTCGCATATGCAATTTTAGGTATGGACAGACCAAAAACATTGTGTGCGCTCAAAAGCTGCCACTAACTTAAAGAATCAACGGGAAACAGGAGGTGCTCTAAACCAAAGCAAACAGTTGTTAATATCCGAGCAGTGTATGTACGATTTAGTGGGTATGAAAGAGTCTGTAGATGAACTAGATAGTTCGCGAAAATTTGGTTCGCCTGATTCTGTCCATAGCAACAAAAAGAAAAATGAACCAGTTGACCTTTGATATTTCCAATGAATTGTGTACTGAGCAATCCATCTGCCCGAAACAGTTGACATCATCACCATTAGATCCCATCGTATATGAAGAACCCACTTGCTCCAGTAAGAAAATGACAGACTCATTGAAAAGAAAGAGAGTGGATCCAGCAGACAAACTTACTGCAGCTGAACTTATAGCTGAAGAATTAAAGTCACAACAAAGTTTGTATTCTAAAATTACAGAAATTGGTTATACCATTCGAAACCATAACGTGGAAATGGAAGTAATGATGAAAAGGGTTTATTTATTTAATTTTTAAACTTCTATTTATTTTGTCATTCAGTGAACATTGATAGCATACATTATTTCATGGGAAATTCCCGATACCAATTTTCACGTGAAGGGGAATTAAAGTTTTAGGGGAACAAACATTTCACTTTTTATTGGGGTGATTAATTTTGTGTCTGCAGATTTGAAAAAGTTCATATCGGATGCTATATTTTTATGGGAACTATGTCGAATAATGAACCGATCCTGACCATATTTGATAAAGTCAAATAATAATTACATGTATACACAGACGGACGCACTGTGGCTGAAATTTTAATTTCATTAGCCAAAAGTCTAATTTTTTGTCACCAATTTTTAAAATATTAATACCATTTTGTAGCTAATATATCTAGATTAAGGTAGCCAATAAAATTAGGTTAAACCATTGCTAATTGTAGTCGTGGCATGCTGCCAAACTCACGGTTTTTTTTATCTCTGAAAAAGGTGATTTTTTCTTGTTTTCTATCAAAAATAAATGGTTACTACTCGCAAGTTATCATCGATAATGACCTGCGGTCATTACAAGGTTGGTAGAATTGGAGGCTTTGTAAAATTTCAACTTTAGTGGAACAGAACTTCTAAGGAACAAAAGGGAACAAGTAACGTAAACCACTTGGAGAAAGGTGAAAGTGTCCTCTCTAACCCTAACTCGCCTAACTCGAAAATCATGCTTTCGAGAAAAATAACTTTTTATATACATAACCCAAATCGTCGAATATCATGCTTTCGAGAAAAATAGCTTTGTATATAAATATAATGGGGCTTCATTAAGACTTAGGTCAGTATGTTTTCATTAATTACTTTTTAATAAAGATTGATAGAGAAATGGGGATTTCACGCAAATATAAAGCGTTGTCAGTAGAATATGATAGCATGCATAACTCAAATCGTTCTTAAGTCGACTTAGGCGGTTATCGCTTGTGACCACAGATATACTTTTGCACCCGCCACGATCCGCCGGTAGAACACTTTTTTCATTTTAATGAAATTACTCAAAATAATTTCAAATTACGATAATTTAAACAGCCCTATAAGTATACAATGATGTGTTAAATTTTTGCTTTCGATATTTTATGGCTTATTATCATTATTATTATTTGTTCTAATACCAGTAATGATATCTGCTTACAAAATAACCACCCTTTTTTATATTTTTGTAAGTAAGAATGTCAATGGACACACAAAGTTAATTTTTTTTTGTAAATGGGGATGTGATGGTTCTTTCGGACAAAAACAATACAGACAAGTATTTCATGGTATTATTTGTACGATTGCCATTGAATAGGATTTTAGAAGATTCAGAGCCTTCGACTAGTAGAACGGAAAAAAAGATATTTGGAGAAATGAGACACCATCTTTTACGAAATACTGCAGGCCAATCGAATTTGAATTCAAAAAAGAAACTCGTGATGCCATTAACAAAGAAGTTACTGATATCAAGGCCCAAATTGCAACACTGCAGTTAGACTGGCAGCACTTACAGTTAGACTGGCACCAAATTGTCCAGCAAATTGGAAAAGTAGGCCAGGCTTTGACCAACACGAAGGCTGCATCCAGTTGCATCATATGCCAAGCAACATCAAGCCGAATAAACCAAGTCCCGACAAAATCATTAGACAATACTGATGCATATATATTTGTTATATCTTCTTTTCAGATCCTGAAACAGCATCTGAAATAACAGGAGTAGATTTAAAATAATCCTAAAATTACTTGCGTGAAATGGAAAATTTGACTCTAGAAAATTTGGAGATTGTGCTAAGGAAACTGCAAAAATATATACAACCAAGTACCCATGTAGAAATATGTATGCAACAGTTCACAAGATCTATCAGAGGAAGCTCAGGAAAAAAGGAATAAAAATTACAAATTCTATAGAGAGCACAATACTAGAAAAATTTCACAAAATTCTACAAATGATCTATTTAATATATTATTAGTAACGTCAGATCCATTCATCTCCAGTATTCGAAATCAATTTAAAGTGGAACATCGGGATTTAGATGAATAAGTCAAAAAACTAGTAAAGAACAGAAATAACACAGAACAAAATATGGAATATTTGCAATCAATATATGAATCAAATAAATAATCCATAATATTAATAGGCTAGAGGATTTTTTGTTACCGATATTTTGTTCTACCGTTTTATCCCGCTTTTGACCGCTTTTTGAAAGGTATTTCTTTTTAGCTATTCACCAGATTTCCAGATTTTTAAAATTTTTCCTTTATTTTGAGTAAATTGCATTTAAAGTTGCTACTAAATTACCATAATAATCGCGTTGATTGCTTTTCGTTTTTTCAGATATTCAATAAAAATTATTTCACGCGCATCCCAAAAAACAGACGACATAACCTAGCCTGCAGATGGAACTTTATTCGCCTTCTTTGAAGACGATTCTACCATTTCAATCCACTGTTCTTACTGTTCCTTTGTCTCAGGTGCAAAGTGGTGGATCCATGTCTTATTCATGGTTACGAATCGACACAAAATCTCGCCAAACACTCCATTGTAGCATCGTCTCGACGCTGTTTTTATGTTATTGTGCGCAAACGCGGCATCCATCTAACAGACAGCTTTCCCATCTCCACATTTTCGGTCAATATTCGATGTATAGAAATTTTTTAAATGCCTATCACATCAGATCGGGTTGATCCAGAACCCAAGCATAGCATCTATTTCACTTCTTTACATGCTCTTCTTTTGCTGTGTAGGGTAACCAATTAAACAAGATTTTAAATCAAACTTGATTTTTAGCAATTTTTTATTATTCCAATTAATGTTAAAGCCATGGACACACAGAAAACTGCTCTAGGATACGTTTTAACTGAAATTTGTCTTAGAAAATATACTTGTAGCAGCTGCTAGCGACGATTTTTAATATTATCTATTAATTTTATTTTAATAAGAATAATGCAGAACTCATATGGAAAAACCGAATGTCGCATTTGGAACTGCTCATCTTTCTCTGATTTTTTCTTTTTGATATTGAATTACAGCGAATGATAAATAATTTGCATAATTACTATTCCATTTGGAGTTAATCCATAATTTAAAGTCAAAGCTAATGATATTTGATTCTGGAGCTAGAATCTCAAAACAACTAAAAGGAAATTTTGGTGCAGAATTCGTGAAACAGTAAAGAGGTACAAATATCTGAGGGTTGATATCATGTTTAATTTATCGTTTAACACTTATTTAAATAATAAATTGACTGCATCTAAATTACCAATTAACACAACGTGGTCAAAATACATCAACCATCTGCAAATTTCAAACAATAAGAAACTCCAAATCTTTCATGCTGCTTCTGGATCGACAATGTTTTACGCGGCCCAAATGTTTTATTCACCATCAACATCTAGATTCGTTATGCTCCTCATCATTTGCTATATAAACAAAATTCTAAATATGAGCAGAGATTACCACATATTTTAGCTGAAGCTGTCATATCGGGCGAAAGAATTGTTCGATATCTGACAAAGAGTACAATTTAAAACTCTTTATAATCCTGGCCCTATTTTCACTCAGTGGAAAACAATAATAAACCTATTAAAAGTAAGGGAATCTGAGGAGTAAATTATAAGCGCCATAAACTCTTATCATCACGATATATATCCCCAAATAAATTGCAATGATACTCCAGTGCTTGCAACAAATTCATCCATCAAGAGTTCCTTGTCTACTGATAAAAGCGAGGGATGGATTGCTTGATTTGAATAGTAGATCCTTTAGGGATAACTCCACTAACATATCCTCAATCTGCAATTTATATGATGATGCGAATATCTTCTTTACACTTTACAGGTGTCTGTCCTATTCATAAATATATTAGAAAATGTTTCTTTCGTCAAACTTGTCTTAATAGCAATGAAGTTATTAGCATTCTTAATGGAGAAAACTTCTGTACTTGTACAAATATATAGAATTATGTTCAAAATATCTTAAATTAGTTATTAACTAGCAGAGCCCAGCCCTCGAAATTCGAGTGCGAATTCTATGAAATTTTATTTTTCCATTCAATTTATTTATTTATTTATTTCGAAATTCCATACAAGACATAAAATCTGATAATTAAAGTACAGGAATAGTACTAGTACTAATTAAAATATAAAAACCATCAATTATAGAAATTAAAGAGGGCCTTTTTAAATTGTTGTTGTAAATTTAAGCACCCCGGTAGGTGAGTAGGTAGCGTGCTCGCCTACCATGCGGGGGTCGTGGGTTCGATTCCCACCAGAGGCTTTGGTCTGTCGCTGCAAAAAAAAAAAAAAAATTAACACACTACTTCCTCTTTCCTCCTTCCTATATCTATATCTATCCTGAGATCAACACAATACACTTCATCTGTAGGGGGCATCCCCTGAGTGTTGATTAATAATAAAAAAAAAAATTGTATTGCGTTACTTATGAACTGAATATTTGAAGGTAGCAAGTTCCAAAGACGAATTGAATTAATAAAAAACTGTCATTCAGATGTTAGTGTTCGATGTCTAATTAGTATTAAATCATTTGTTCTGCGAGATCGAGTGAGCGATATTCTATTAAAAAGATAAGAAGGTGCACAGGTATATATAATATTATGTAAAAAAGCCAAGATTCGTATTTTTAGTAAATCACAGAAACTAACTCCATACATTTGTTTTGAAACTGGTGTTATATGATCATGCTTCTTCAGGCCGTAAACATACCTTAGTATGGTGTTATAAACTTTCTCCAATTTATTGTGATTCGTATAATCACAGCTCGAAAAACCTTCACATCCGTATAACAAAGTTGGCATTATATATGTTTTTGTAAGTAATAACCGAATCTTAACCGGTGTAAAGTATTGTATTTTCCATAGAATTCGTAGCATAGCACATGTTTTTCCAGCAGCTGTGTTTATGTGATCATTCCATGTAAGATTATTATTAAAAATTATACCAAGATTCTTTGTTGTTCTTACAAAATCAATTGCTTGATTATTTAGTATAATTTCCGGTTCAAAAGATGAATTTTTAGATTTTGGATTTATCACCAGACATTTAGATTTACTGGGATTCAAGCAGAGGCCATTTGATGAAGCCCACATAAAAACACGGTTTAAATCCTCATTTAGTTTAATTAGGCATTCATCAATATTTTTGTTGTTATTACATATGTATATATAATTGAACATCATCAGCGTAGATATGAAAACTGCTGTACATTAGTTGATCTGGTAAATCATTGACGTATATTGTAAAAAGTAGTGGACCAAGGATTGATCCTTGAGGAACACCTTTCGATATTGGCAGTGGTCGTGATACTTTTTTATTTGCAAAGACTGACTGTTTACGATCCAATAAGTAGGACGCGATTAATCGAGTGCAGTTTCATACAAAGAATTCCATGATCAACCATGTCGAATACCTTAGAGTGATCTAATTAAACAAGAAATGACATAAAACCAGCATCAATATTACTCCATATATCCTCCGTGACATCAATAAGCGCAGTTACGCAACCATGCTTAGGCCGAAAACCTGACTGCCTACTTGTAAGTAAACCATTACTATTTATGTAATCGTACATTTGCTTATGTATTAGCTTCTCAACTGTTTTTGATAGAAATGGTAATATAGAAATAGGTCGGTACTCACTACTAGATTTCGATGTAGGTATTATTTTAGCATACTTCCAATTAGCAGGAAAATACTTTTAGTTATGATATTGTTGAATATGAATGTGATAGATATATGGTAACAACACAGGAAGAATAGCTTTTAAAAACATTGGGTGAATATTGATTCTCTCAATGTTTTTTTAATTATAAATATTTGCTGAACACACAGAAATAAGATAATAAAGGTATTTGAACCTCCTTGTATGCCACCTAAAGGTATGCTAATTTTCAATTCATAATTCAACACAGGCCGTGTGATATGGAATTATTATAATGAAATTCGATTGCGTTATTGTCGCTATTGGTTTATGTCCAAAACTATTTTTCAATTCAACACAGGGCTTTTCATATACAATTTTTGCAAACACATTAACAAATTTAATAAACACACACACAGCATCGTATGTGTTAGTAGCAACTTTAAATGAATTGTACTCAAAAAAAAAAAATGTTCCAGATGGTGCAAACTTGTTAATCTGGTGGACAGTTAAAAAGAAATACCTTTCAAATGAGGTATGTTTGGTCAAAATAGGTTTAAAAATGACAAAGTTACATTGGCCACAATAAATCGCCTTGCCTAATAATATTATAGATGAATATGATGTCTAGTCATACCATTAATAAAAATTGATTTTTATCTGTATAAACATAATTTATATACCTCTTAAAATATTGAATAATATAAAATGTATTAATGTCTATAGTGCTAATCTGTCTCACAATATAAAAATATGCCAAAATTAGATATTCAACATGAATATATTTATTTTAAATAATTGAAAATGTAAATATTTATTTTTTATATTTTTTTATATCTATTAGTTAATAACACAATATATTTATATTGAAACCCTCTACATCATATTTACTTATTGTATATTTTTATACCCTATACCACTATGTGGTTTGGGTATAATGACTTTGTGCTGCTGTTTGTAACAACCAAAAATATTTGACCTAGACCCATCTTTAATTATACCGATCGAATCAGAATCACTTTCTGAGTTGATTTAACAATGTCCGTCCGTCCGTCCGTCCGTCCGTCCGTCTGTGTGTCCATGTAAAGCTTGTAATCAAACTGCAGGTCGCAAATATGAATATATTTTGATGAAATTTGGTATATAAGCTTTTATCGGCCATGGGATGAACGCTATTGAAATTGGTGAGAATCGGTCCATGTTCAGACCTAGCCCCCATACAAATTACCCATATGAAATCGACATAAATTGCCATAAGATCCAAATTGTCATATAGATCTTACTCAAATTGGGTTTGTATGCGTTCATTACATCCACTAATGAGTAGTCCAAAAATGATCCCTTTGACCCCATATAGAGCTGCTTCCCGATCTTCACTTAAATCTATTAAAAAACAAAAATATTGCACTGATTCTTCTCAAATTTTGTTTGTACATATTTTTGCAAAATACAAGAGACTTTACCAAACATGATCAGGATCGGTCCATTTTTGGACCTAGTCCCTTTATAGATATAGCATCCGATATGAACTTTTTCATATCTGCAGCCAAAAAAATTAATAAAAATCCCACTCAAATTTGGTTTTTGCTTATTTTCTATGTCCAGTTAGTTGGGCCTAAGAGATAGAGTTTCTAAACGCATGGTATAGGGTATCGTATAGTCGGTCTAGACCGACTATAATTTTCTTACTTGTTATTTATTGTATATTAATATATTTTTTGTTTTGTTATCTTAATTTTTTCTACTTAAACGCTTTCTCTATAAACTCATTGAATTCACTGTAATCAGTTGTAATGTTTAATGTGTATTCAAGCCAATCAATTGTTATACAGTACCATCCTCATGCAACCAGACTCGTATACTTTACAGACTCCAAACAGTTTTATGGATTTAATTTGTATTGACCACTAGGAGATGGGGCTGGACATTAACGTTACGACATGAAAAAAAACAACAGATTTTATGTTTTTTGGTAGCAAAGATAAATTTGGCTGACGTTGCTTATACAATAAAATACCAACAAACAATAAGGCGTAAACAATAAAGTCCTTTACAAGATTGTATTTCGACTAACAATAGTTTTGTAGTCAGCTTATATTTTGGTAATTTATTTTTTGTTTTCTTGTTTGTTATAACAAAATAAATTAGATTAAAACTAACTAAATATTTGTGTGTGCGTTTTCTAGTGAATGTAAAATGCATTAGACAACTTATTCCAAAATGTTTTCTATTGTTCATTTAGTCTTTATCCTTTTTTTTTTGGGGGGGGTGTTAAATTTAAAAAAAAATTAAATTCAAACCAATTGTCAACAATATCCGTTTCTATTTTTAACCATAATAAACTATGCAAAAACTAAAGTTAAACAAAATTTTACATTATTTATTTATTTTTTGTATATTATTTTGAAAAAACAGCATGTGGGCGTTTTTAAGCAATTAAACGTTTATACAGACAAGCCAAGGCTTTGTAGGTTGTAGTTTTTTAGTAACTGAATTATATTCTAGGAAATTTTATTTTTTCATTAAATAAAGACCCAAAAGTATGCTAATCAATTATAGCCAATTCACAAATCAACAAACTCATTTTTAAACTCTTTCTTTTAACTCATACTCTCTGTCTGTCTGTCTGTCGTGGGTCAACCCCATTCCCCCTTATCCAGTTGATCTGAAACTTGTCCAATAGTTTTGTTGCGACTACAGATTAATTTTGAGGTAGTCACGCACAGTCACGCATAGTCACGCACAGTCACGGAGTGATCTAAATGTCATTTCCCTCATCCGATCGATCTGAAACTTGGTCTATACACTTGCTGTGAAAAAAGATTAACATTGACTTAGTCGCGCACAGTCACGCTTGGTAACGCACAGTCACGGAGAGATTTAAAACGGATTTCCCCTCATCCAATCAATCTGACACTTGGTTGATATATTTGCTGTAAAGAAAGATTAACTTCGACATAGTCACGAATAGTCACGCTTAGTCACGCACAGTCAAGAAGTGATTTAAACCCCATTTCACATCATCCGATCGATATGAAGCTTTGTCCATAGACTTGTTGTGGCCAAAGATTAATTTTAAGATAGTCACGCAAAGTCATGCACAGTCACGGAGAGATTCAAAACTCGATTTGCGGAAAATTTCCCGAAAACAATTTCTCGAAAATACAATTTCCCGAACACAATTTCCCGAAATTACAATTTCCCGAACACAATTTCCCGAAATTACAATTTCCCTAAATTACAATTTCCCGAAATACAATTTCCCGAACACAATTTCCCGAAACTAAAATTTCCCGAAATTACTATTTCTTCAAAGAGCTTGTTGATGGCATTTCTGAAACAATACCATCAGAAATTCCGGCCGAAGCGCGAGCAATCAGTTCATGACCACTTGATGTAGTGGTCAGGGCAAGATATTTCAGCTCATTAACGATTTTTTCTTTAGAGCCGCTTCGGCAGTGTGATTGTGAAGAGCCTCTTTTTTTATATTATCGTTGTTATGACCCTACCGGTACAATGTTTTCCTCGATAAAGGATACAACGCCAATAAACGCTATCAACGGACTAACCGTCGTCATGATACAAGAAACCATTCAAAAGCAACCTCGGTTTACCTTTTTCGCTATCCAGGAATTCGAGTGGCATAGTAACTGAGTATTACAACCCAAATAACTAAAAAACTTCCCTATGCAAGATGGTAACGATTCCGTAGCAGCTACTGCATGGGCAGGATGTGATGGAGTGAGCGTTATCCGTCGGGAAGTCTGAATACCGAAGTGTTCAAAGTCACAATGAAAAAATAAGCGTATGACACTCCAATAAATAGGTCCGGATGACGAGGGAGGGTGGAAGAGGAAGGGCGCGGTGCGGGGTGGGAGAATTGTTTTTTCGAGAAGTCGTATACTCGGGAAATTGTTTTTTCAAGAAATCGTATGCAGCAAGTTTTTTTTATGGGGGAAATCAAGAATATATGGGAAGTTGTAAACTAAAAATAGGGAAATTGTAATTTCGGGAAATTTTTTTCGGGAAATCGTAATTTCGGGAAATTGTAATTTCGAGAAATTGTTTTCGGGAAATTGTAATTTCAGGAAATTGTTTTCGGGGAATTGTTTTGTCGGGGAATTGTTTTTTCGGGCAATTGTTTTCGGGCAATTGTATTTGGGAAATTGTTTTCGGGAAATTTTCCGCAGACGTCAAAACTCATATGCATAAGGAAAGAAAGAGTTTTAATAAAAACTATGTTTTTATGGGTTAGATTATTATTACAAACACATTAACAAGTTTAATAAACACATACATAGCATTGTATGTGTTAGTGTCAACTTAAATGCAATTTACTAAAAATAAAGGAAAAATTTAAAAATCTGTAAATCTGCAAATCTGCAAAATGGCTAAAAAGAAATACCTTTAAAATAATATAAGTTTAGTCAAAATCGAGATAAAACGGTAGAACAAAACATCAGTCACAAGAAATCGCCTAGCCTATTAATATTATAAATTAAATAGATAAATAACAAATAATAAATAAAATTAAAAAAGAAAATTTATGTTTTTGTATAATGACGTATATATGTATGAGTCATTCTGAATCAAAAATTTGCATTTGATTTCGATTATACAGTTCATAACAGTACAGATGTTCATAATATTTATATAAACCCATTTAAAAAAAATCATGTAGGGTTTGTAGGGAGTACAAAAAAGGCAATTACGTGAAAACGATTTAATCTTACGAAAATAATTTTATTAAAAAAAATAATAGAAAATAATATAGTGTTAACTATTTGTGGTGAAAACTTAAGGAAGTGTATGCATATTTATGTAGACTAGTATAGCCCAGCACTCGAAATTCGAGTGCAAATTCTAGGAAATACTATTTTTCCATTTAATTTTTGTCTCCCAATGCTTTTTTAATATATATATATATAAAATTTATGAATATTTAAATGAGCCTAAAGCAGTGGTGTTCAAAAATAAAAATGTAATTGTATTGGTGAAAAAATAAGAATTGCACTGTAAGAAATGTTCAATGGGTTAATAGCAGTGTTAGTCTCTGTATGAATTTATTTTTTATTAAAAATATGAAACTGTTAATGTTGTGTGTAAAACTCTTTTAAAGAAATAAAAATTAAACGAAAATTCAATATTTGAAAGGAAAAAAATAAATACATATAGGCTGGCTTTTTTCATTCTATAAAAAACTAAAAGTTGCAGATTTTTTCAATCAATATTAATGATATCATTGTATTTACATATTAACATATCTTTAATATGTTATCTTTTTAAAAAAATTAAGAAATACACTTTTTGGAAGAAAAAAAATACATTCAATGAATGAATGCGATCAGTCTCAAATTTTTAAAATCATTCCAATTTCTATAATAAATAAATTGGTTTTCTAATAATTCTATTTAAGACTTCTATAGATCTTGTATTATAAATTTTTCAATATTTATTCTTCCGCGACAATTGCGTATTAGTAAAACATTTTTTAAATTTATAGAACTTAATGCGTTACGTTGTTTAGAACAAATAAGTTTTAAATCTGAAAAAAAAATGTTCACAATTTTGTTTATTTTAATTTTTTTATTTGTTTTTTTAATCAAACAACTTTTCTTTTTCATTTAAATTATTTTCCTTATAACAAATTACCGAAATTATAACAAATTACCGAAAACTTTAAATATTTTTCGTATATTGGTATTAATTTTTATACCCTATACCACTATGTGGTTTGGGTATAATGACTTTGTGCTGCTGTTTGTAACAACCAAAAATATTTGACCTGGACCCATCTTTAATTATACCGATCGAATCAGAATCACTTTCTGAGTTGATTTAACAATGTCCGTCCGTCCGTCCGTCCGTCCGTCTGTGTGTCCATGTAAAGCTTGTAATCAAACTGCAGGTCACAAATATGTATGTATTTTGATGAAATTTGGTACATAAGCTTTTATCGGCCATGGGATGAACGCTATTGAAATTGGTGAGAATCGGTCCATGTTCAGACCTAGCCCCAATACTAATTACCAATATGAAATCGACATAAATTGCCATACGATCCAAATTGTCATATAGATCTTACTCAAATTGGGTTTGTATGCGTTCATTACATCCATTAATGAGTAGTCCAAAAATGATCCCTTTGACCCCATATAGAGCTGCTTCCCGATCTTCACTTAAATCTATTAAAAAACAAAAATATTGCACTGATTCTTCTCAAATTTTGTTTGTATATATTTTTGCAAAATACAAGAGACTTTACCAAACATGATCAGGATCGGTCCATTTTTGGACCAAGTCCCTATATAGATATAGCATCCGATATGAACTTTTTCATATCTGCAGCCAAAAAAAATAATAAAAATCCCACTCAAATTGGGTTTTTGCTCATTTTCTATGTCCATTTAGTTGGGCCTAAGAGATAGGGTCTCTAAACGCATGGTATAGGGTATCGTATAGTCGGTCTAGACCGACTATAATTTTCTTACTTTTTCAATGCATTAAAAAAAAATCAGCATACATCCGCACACGTCTTCACTGTTTCAGTGATGACTAAGTGCAAGAGCGTAAGAATACATGTGAGTTGAGCAGGGAAAATTGTCCTATGAAATGAACAGCACTGGCCTAAAGGTATGTTAATCAATTTTAGCAATTCACAATTCAACACAGAGCGTCTGATATATAATTTAAATCATTCGCATTAACAGGGTGTAACGAATTATTATAAATATTTTATTTTATTTAATTTAATATATTTTTAATATATTAACATAAATCTTATCATTCTCAGCTTCTCCTCCATATGAGCTATAACTATGCCAAATTTCACACTCCCCCGTGCCCGCATATTGCTTAAAAAGGGAACTAAAAATTTACCTTCACGTATTAATATATAGATCTTTAACAGAATTACAAATATAGTAAAAAACATATAAATCTACTAGCTGATCTGGCAAACATTGTTCTGCTCAGGCATTGACAACAAAGAATGAAGTTGGCACTGAATCTTAAATGTTGATGCAAAATTACGAACATCTTCATTATGCGAGAATTGAATTTGCGAATTTTATACAAAAACAATTTCGATTGAGATGTGGCTCCAGGCAATAGTTTTTTCAATGGTTTTGGAGAAAAATTCGATGGAGGAAGATGCGTTGTGCGGTCAACTGGACAATAGACTACAAACGGATGTGATCTACTAGATAAACGGGTAGAGGGAATGGAAACTCGGGCACTTCGAATAAATTCGCTAATCTCAGAAGAACATTTCCCATGGTAATATATATAGAACATCAATAACAAGACGTATTGTTCGGTCTCTGAGAAAACTTGATGTAAATCGAGAGAAGTCATTACCGACCCCAAATGCAATAAGCTTTGATATCAATGCAACGTGCCACTCACGATCGAATGCCTTGGAAATATCTAGAGCAACTACTTTATTTTCGTCAAAAATTGCGAATGGATCGACTCCAGCGCTCAGAAAGTAGAGCTAATAGGTCTCCCATGGAACGATTTCTACGGAAGCCATACTGTCAATCATTAAGAAGTGAGTTGGCCTCTAGGTAGTTCACAAGATGGAAATTGATCATGCTCTCCATCACCTCAGATTGCAATAGTGTGGTAATTTTCAGGGTTATTAGCCGCAAACTTTTTAGCGATTGGTTGGGCACAAGCAACCTTCCAGCAAGAGGGAAAGACTCCCGTACTATACGAAAGGCTGAAAAGTTGGCCAATGGACTGGCTAACGTTCAAGAGCACTATTTTAGAACCAGTGCTGGTATACCATCCGGTCCCAAAGACAAGATCCGAACATTTTAGGCATAGTACAAGATACCTTTTCGAGTTCGAACATTTAGAGTATATCTTGAGTATCTACATGAATGGGACCCATTCATTGGCTCATAAAGCAACCCCATACCATAATATAGCCACTGCAAAAATTAACAGTTTCATTTGTGCATTTTGGATCTAGACTTTTTCCTTTTGGTAATCGTACAAACGTTCTTCCATCACGGCCTCTTAAATGAAACTTGGACTTATCCGAAACGAGAATAGTATTCCAATTCCGTCTTGACCATTCCATGTGTTCTTTAGCAAAATTTTTGCGAGCCAGACGAATTATCTCTGATATCAGTGGTTTCTTAACAGGACGATAATAACCATGATCAGCCTCAAGTGCTCTATAGGTAGCAGTTGCGGAAATTTTTTAAACTTTCTTGCTATTAAACTATCCTGTTTGGGACTCGTTTTACGGGACCTGCCGCTTAAATGTTGAGTCGTCACAGTACCTCTTCACGATATTTCTTAACAATTTTTGAAATTATGTATCATCTATTATTCTGAATTTTTTCTCTTCAGAAGACTTTATTCTTCCCATTATTTTGTAATAATTTAAAAAACAGTTGAAAGAAAATCTTAGAAACTATAAATATTTAGATAACGGTTAAGATTTTATACATCTTTTTTTCATACCATCTTATATTTTTTATTATTTTTTTCAACTCTGACATAGAAGTTTAAAGGTTTCCATTGTTTTGGCATCACTAAAAAAGTCATTTTTTTTGTTTATCAATTTTTTTATCTTTCGATAGAGAACACACCAAAGAGTGATTTCGCAATAATCTAACCCATAAAAGCAAAGTTTTTCTCTTTCTTTCCTAATGCATAGTTTTGAATCTCTCCGTGACTGTGCGTGACTATTTAAAATTAATCTATGGTCACAACAAGTCTATGGACCAAGTTTCAGATTGATTGGCTGAGGGAAAATGGGGTTTAAATCACTCCGTGACTGTGCGTGACTATGCGTGACTTGTGTGACCATCTTAAAATTAATCTTTGGCCACAACAAGTCTATGAACAAAGTTTCACATCGATAGGATGAGAGGAAGTGAGGTTTTAATCTCTCCGTGACTGTGCGTGATCATGCGTGACTACCCAAAAATTAATCTATAGTTGCAATAAGACTTTGAGTTAAAAGAAAGAGTTTAAAATAATCTAACCCATAAAAACAAAGTTTTTATTAAAACTCTTTCTTTTCTTATGCATATGAGTTTTGAATATCTCCGTGACTGTGCGTGACTTTGCGTCACTATTTTAAAATTAATATTTGGCCACAACAAGTCTATGGACAAAGTTTCAGATCGATCGTATGAAGGGAAGTGAGTTTTTAATCTCTCCGTGAATGTGCGTGACTATGCATGACTGTACTTGACTATGTCAAAGTTATTCTTTTTAACAACAAGTGTATGGACCAGGTTTCTGATCGATCGGATGAGGGGAAATGACATTTAGATCACTCTGTGACTGTGCGTGACTATGCGTGACTACCTCAAAATTAATCTGTAGTCACAACAAGACTATGGATCAAGTTTCAGATTAATTGGATAAGGGGGAATGGGGTTGCCCCACGACAGACAGACAGAGAGCATGAGTTAGAAGAAAGAGTTTAAAAATACATAATTTTAGGTCTTAACGCGAAATTATTACAAAAACAAAATTGGCAAATTAAGAGAGTTTCCAATGTATTGTCAATCATTGTATCTGGAGTAAGCTAATATATTCATAAATTTTATGTCAGTTAAATTATGTATGTCTATCTACTTAATTAAAAGAATCCTCATAAAAATTAAATCAATTTTATGGTAAATACTAAAATGAATCATATGCAAAACACGTTCACTTTAACATGAATGAATGTTGCCAAATTTATGATGTTACTCATTTAATCTAACTATCATATATCAGGCTTTCTTCAAATTCCAAGCAATAGTATGTTGTCTTTAGTACGAGCATCTAGAGAGATATATGAGTACCTTTCTTATTATTATCATCTTGACATTTTTCGTACGTTTTTCAAAAAAATAAAAATAAAAAATTATGTATAAATAAACAAAAATAAAAATCGTGCGAAAATTTATTGGCACGTTCTTTAGCACTAAAATATATAAAGGACGACGATGACAACAACAACAATAAGCACGAAAACCCAAGCATCCTGTTAGTTGTTTTTGTGTCTGATTTTTGTCACCTATGGCAGCAGACCCGCAAAAAACACATAATTCATGTAACACCACCCAAATATTAAAACACACTCGTTTGACAATAATGGTGGTATTTGGAGGTTAAGAGTGGAGTTCTAAAGCATGTTTTATTTCGTTTTTGTTTTTGTTTTTTTTTTCTTTTTTGGGGAAACATTAATAAATGGTAGGTAATTTTGTGTATCAAATTAGCAACAAAAAAAAATTAAAAAGTAGTACCTGGATCCCCGCACCTTTCATATGCTAAGCTAAGCGGTTTTTGTTTTTAAATTTTTAAATTTTTTATGCATGTGCAATTTTTTAAGTTGTGATCTTGGGAGTTTTTTCAATATCATTGATAAAACTATTTCCAGTCGGCTCAATGGTCTAGGGGTATGATTCTCGCTTTGGGTGCGAGAGGTCCCGGGTTCAAATCCCGGTTGAGCCCGTAGAATTTTTTGTTGAAAATTTTTCGAAAATTAATTTACTTTATTGCACTTTAAAAATATTTTTTTGAAAACTTGTTAGGGACGGCTCAATGGCCTAGGGGTATGATTCAAATCCCGGTTGAGCCCGTTGAATTTTTGTTAAAAATTTTTCCAAAATGAATTTACTTTATTGCACTTTAAAAATATTTTTTTGAAAACTGTTCATAGACGGCTCAATGGTCTAGGGGTATGATTCTCGCTTTGGGTGCGAGAGGTCCCGGGTTCAAATCCCGGTTGAGCCCGAATATTTTTCAATTGAGAAAACACCTATGCATGAAACACATAGACGACTGCAGCAGCTACACGACTGCAAATGCTGCTGCCTGCAATTGTAGTCGTGTAGTAAGCTACTTAATTTTTTTGAAAACGACAGCAACATATAACAACAGCTGTTTTTATACAAATGCATTTTTATTTCAGTAGTGCCAATTATATTCTTTTCTCGTTATAAAAATTGAAAAACATGCTTGATTATATATAAACTTGACTTAAATATACAATTACTTATTTATAATGCATTAATATAACGTAAAAATAAATAAATAAATTTATCTAACCCCTTTTGATTATTAATGGAATTGTAGCATTCCATTTTGCAATTTTTTTTAACAAAATAACATATTTCAAAGGACTAGCGCGCAATTTTATTATTTTAAATAGCGGGATGTCGGGAAATTTTGATTTTTTAATTGAGAAAACACTTAAACAAAAGCATTTAGAAACAATATTTTATCTATAATATTAATAGGCTAGGCGATTTCTTGTGACCGATGTTTTGTTCTACCGCTTTATCCCGATTTTAACCAAACGTATATTATTTGAAAGGTATTATTTCTTTTAAGCCATTTTCCAGATTTACAGATTTTTAAATCTTTTCCTTTATTTTGAGTAAATTGCATTTAAAGTTGCTACTAACACATAAATTACACATATGTTATGTGTGTGTTTATTAAATTTGTTGACGTGTTTGTTATCTTCATTCACAATAATAATAAACCAATAAAAAGCGTTGGTTTGTGAATTGGCTAAGTTGAGAAATAAAGTTAGCTAGAAAATGCACTGGAATTTCGAGCGCTGGAATCTGCTCGTATAATTAATTACTTTATTCGTATAAAACATATTTCTTAGAGCGAGTGTTTGGAATGTCCGTTAAACTTAGCTTGATTATCTACGCTTATCACTGATTCTCCGTAAGACGGCGCTAGTATCACATAAATTATTTTTTTCTTTATCTAAAACTTATACTTTTGGAATTTTATTCTTTGCCATTTTTTATCACCGTCATTTTTCAACGGTGACGTTAGGTGCCTTACAACCAGGGCTGTGGAGTCGGAGTTGGAGTCGTGGATTCGGATTCGGAGTCGGTAGTAATTTTAGCTTGTTGGGAATCGAAGGGAAATATAAAATTTTAAAATCTACTCGACCAAAAATTATTAAATTAAATAAAAATTACATATTTTTGGGATCAGAACCAAATTATCCCCGCAAATAAGGTCAGAACCAAATCATCCCCCCACCTAACCCTAATAAAAATAAAACCATGAACACTATTTTAATAAATCAAACGAATTAAATCAAATATTTTATGGAAATTTGTACAACGAATGTGTACATTATTCCAAGATAATTTTTATTTAGTTCTGCTTTTTTAGTGTGTATTGTTGTTTCCCCCTATAGAATTCTCTTACCTGAGTATGTATTACAGTCTCGGGGTCTGCAAAATATAACAGATAAATAACTGTCCTATGAAACACTATTATTGGAGCGATGTTTAGATAACCTCGCCACAAATCAGAATGTATCCCGGACCCATTTAAAACGGCACTGTATATTATTGGCAACAAATATAACATATAATCTTTATTTATATAACCTTTATATATATATAATATAATATATATATAATATAATATATATAATATATATATAATATATATAAAATCAAAAGAAAAACATCTTAAAGTAGCAATTCGCATGAAAAAGTTACAGGTACCTAAAATTCATAAATAAAAGGTAGTTGAAATTGAAATGTTGATCTGATCCGAATCATCTTCCTCTATTGACGACTCACTGTGGCTGAAATTTTGAGTTCATTGGCCAAAAGTGAAATATTTTTGTCACCGATTTTAACATCATTTTGTAGCTAATATATCCATCCAGATTAAGGTAGCCAATAAAATTAGGTGAAACCATTGCTAATTGTGGGCGTGGCATACTCTCAAACTCAACTGTTTTTTTAATCTCAGAAAAAGGTTTTTTTTTTGTTTTTTATCAAAAATAAATGGTTACTACTCGAAAGTATCATCATAATGACCTGTGGTCATTTTTAAAAGGTTGGTAGGATTGTAGTCTTTAGTTGTTGTAAGTAGTCACAGCCCTACCATTTAATATTAGGGGCGCTATTAAATATTTATTAAACTACTATATTTTTGTCAAATTTCAACTTTAGTGGAATAGAACTTCTAGGGAACAAAAGGGAACAAGAAACGTATACCACCCGGAGAAAGGTGAAAGTGCCCTCTTTAACCTCATATATATATGCTTTTGCACCCGTGACTACCCGTGAGCAAAACACTAAAAAAAAAAACTCAAATAACGGTAATTTGAAGAGCCCTATAGTATACAATGGTGTGTTAAATTATTTGTTCTATTACCAGTAATAAAAGTAGTAATCAAATAAGAAACTCATGTTGCCATTAACAAAGAAGTTACTGATATCAAGGCCCAAATTGCAACACTACAGCCATTATAATTACACTTAGATGGGCAGCAAATTGAAGTAGGCCAGGCTCTGACTAACACGAAAGCTGCATCCAGCTGCATTATATGCCAAGCAACATCAAACAAATTAGACCAAGTTCCTACAAAATCATTAGATAATACCGAGCATATGAATTTGGATTATCACCACTACATGCAAGAGTACGAGCACATACTAAATATCAAGTATGATTTGGATTTCGGGTCTTCAGGATCAACAAGAAACAACGAAACCAACAAAGAGTTAAGAAGTTCAAAAAAGAAACATGTGCAAAATGAATATTGCAAATTTGGATTGATTATATCAGCCAAAACAAGGATCAGGCAATACAAATTTTTATACCCTATACCACTATGTGGTTTGGGTATAATGACTTTGTGCTGCTGTTTGGAACTACCAAAAATATTTGACCTAGACCCATCTTTTATTATACCGATCAAATCAGAATCACTATCTCATTCGATTTAACGATGTCCGTCCGTCCGTCCGTCCGTCTGTGTGTCCATGTCGAATTGTGATCTTTTAATATTTTTTTTTTAAGCCTAGTTCCGCGAAGTCGAGTGGCTTGTCTGCAGATTCTAATTTGGCTAGTTTTTTTTTTTTTTTTTTTTTTTTGCAGCGACAGACCAAAGCCTCTGATGGGAATCGAACCCACGACCCCCGCATGATAGGCGAACACGCTACTTGTTATCAAACTGCAGGTCGCAAATATGAATATATTTTGATGAAATTTTTTATTTAAGCTTTCATCAGACATAGGATAAATGCTATTGAAATTGGTGAGAATCGGTCCATGTTCAGACCTAGCCCCCATACAAATGACCCCTATGAAATCGACATAAATTGCCATACGATCCAAATTGTCATATAGAACTTACTCAAATTGGGTTTCTATGCGTTTATTACATCCATTAATGAGAGTCCAAAAATGATCCCTATGGGACAACTCTTAGTCATAGGCCCCATATAGAGCTGCTTCCCGATCTTCATTTAAATCAATCAAAAAACAAAAATATTACACTGATTCTTCTCAAATTTTGTTTGTATATATTTTTGCAAAATACAAGAGACTTTACCAAACACGATCAGGATCGGTCCATTTTTGGACCTAGTCCCCATATAGATATAGCATCCGATATGAACTTTTTCATATCTGCAGCCAAAAGAATTAATAAAAAAAAATCGCACTCAAATTTGGTTTATGCTTATTTTCTATATCCAGTTAGTTGGGCCTATTAGACAGGGTCTCTAAATGCATGGTATAGGGTATCGTATAGTCTGTCTAGACCGACTATAATTTTCTTACTTGTTTTTTTTATTTTTTTTTTTTATTTGGAGATTTGAAATTTGGAGATTATGCTAAGGAAACTTCAAAAATATATACAACCACCAATTACCCATGGAAAAAATGTCTGCAACAGTTTATAAATTCCTTTATCATGCAGAAGATCTCATTAAATATCATTTGGTGCCACTTGCAGATCTTTCAGAGGAGGCTCAGGAAAAAAGGAATAAGGATTAAATATTTTATAGAGAGCACAATACTAGAATAATTTCACAAAATTCCATAAATGAAGATCTATTTCATATATTTTTGGCAATGTCAGATCCATTCATCTCCAGTATTCGAAATCGATAGAAAGTGGAACATCGGGATTTAGATGAAGAAGTCAAAAAACTACTAAAGAACAGAAATAACACAGAACAAAATATGGAATATTTGCCATCAATATTTGAATGAAATGAATAATAATTATAATTGCCTTTTATTGTTATTTAAGTACGAAAAACATAGTATTAATAAAAAATATTAATAAACGGAATCACTTTATGAGTCGATTTAGCGATGTCCGTCCGTCTGTGTGTCCATGTAAACCTTGTAATCAAACTACAGGTCGCAAATATGAATATATTTTGATGAAAAATACAAATGACCCCTATGAAATCGACATAAGTTGCCATAAGATCCAAATTATCATATAGATCTCAGTCAAATTGTGTTTGTATGTGTTTATTATATCCATTAATCAGTAATTCAAAAATAATACCTATAGGACAATTCTTAGTCATAGGCCCCATATAGAGCTGCTTCCCGATCTTCACTTAAATCTATTAAAAAAAACAAAAATATTGCACAGATTTTTCTCTAATTTGGTTTGTACATATTTTTTTAAAAATATAAGTGACTTTACCAAATATGGTACCAAATATGATCGGGTTATTTTTCGACCTAGTCCCCATATAAATATAGCACCTGATATGAACTTTTTCATATTTGCAGCCAAAAAAATTAAAAACAATTCCCCTCAAATTTGGTTTATGCTTATTTTCTATATCCAATTAGTTGGATCGAAGCGATAGGGTCTCTAAACCATAGTATAGGGTACCGTGTAGTCGGTCTAAACGACAATAATTTTCTTACTTGTTTAAAAAAAGTTTTTTTACCCACATACATATGTACACACAGAAAAAATATTCGCCAACCGAATTGCTCTAAAGTCGAACAACCGTATTTTCGATTGTATCAACAGAAATTTAATAGCATCTGCAAGTTTTCTATTATGATAAAATATTTTCTGTTAAAGCAATTCGTCGGTTGGCAATAAATTCGGTAGCCACAATGAATATGTTTTCTATGTGTATGAAATGTTTTAATATATAAGAAAGATTCAAAAAATAAAAAAACCCTTATTTTCATATCAAAATCAGAATCATTGCGCTAATGTTCAGCAGATTTATTTTGCTAAAATTGACAAATTTGACAGCAAAAAATGAAAAATTTTTCTGTAGTAATAGCAAGACTTTAAGATAATGTTACTAACGTTTTGCAAATTTTTTTAGTTTTTCATTAATAGCAAAATTTCCATTGATTTTACAATTTTTTTTTTCAGTGTAAAAATTTTTTTGAGCATAATATTAAAAAAAATCCCATGATTACAAAAAATGCTTATAATCTATAATATTAATAGGCAAGGCGATCTCTTGTGACTGATGTTTTGTTCTACTGTTCTATCCCGATTTTGACCAAACGTATATAATTTGAAAGGTATTTCTTTTCAGCCGATTTGCAGAGTTACAGATTTTCAAATTTTTTCCTTTATTTTGAGTAAATTGCATTTAAAGTTAGTAACACATACATAAAATTATACAATGCTATGTGTGTGTAATAAATTTGTTAATGTGTTTGTAATAAAAATGAGTTTGTTTTTTTGTTGATTTATTTATTATTTAATGAAAAAATAAAATTTCTAGAATTTGCGCTCGAATTTCGAGGGCTGGAATCTGCTGGTTATTATTAAAATCCAAATATGACATTTTTAATAAATGAAAAAAAAATAAAGTTAAAATAAAAATGAAAAGTTCAACTTTGACTTAGAATTCCTTAAAAAGTATTCAATCAATTTTAATGAAATTAAAATGACTCAAGTTCAACTAAATATCTATCCATTAAAAAAAAATGCTAAAATATATTGATCGGTTCAAAAGTTACAGAAAGAGTTTTGGCGAATAAAAAACGATTTTCAGCCACTTTGCGACTTAAATTTCGAAGCTTATTGAGATATATTTGGGCGATTAAGAACAAAGCGAAGATGTTTAAGTTTACAAAAGAAAAATAAACCAGCAGATATTGCAAAAATCTAGATTTAAACGGAATAAGCAATCACTGTTTATCCAGAAATTATTCGTGATGCAGCTAGATTAGTAACTGCAATGCCTCTGAAAGAATTTTTTTGGCTTTGTTTTAATTCAGACTTAAGAGCATCGATAAAAGGTGATTGGCTGAAGCAATTCTTTTTGTAAGAGCTGTACTCGTATTATAATAAAAATCTAATTTTATTTGTTTGTTTTTGTGTTTATCTATAATATTAATAGGCTAGGCGATTTCTTGTGACTGATGTTTTGTTCTTCCATTTCATCCCAATTTTGACCAAACGTATACTATTTGAAAGGTATTTCTTTTAAACTGTTCACCAGATTTACAGATTTTTAAACTTTTTTCTTTATTTTGAGTAAATTGCATTTAAAATAGCTACTAACACATACATAAAATTACACATATGCTATGTGTGTGTTATTAAATTTGTTAATGTGTTTGTTAATGAGTTTGTTATCATCATTCACAAAAATAATAAACCATAAACGTGTTGGCTTGTGAATTGCCTAAGTTGAAAAAAAAGCTTCCTAGAAATTGCACTCGAATTTCGAGCGCTTGAATCTGCTAGTATTCTTGATCCCTATAACAAATAATTCGATATGTATGTCTCTGTCTGTCTGTTGAAATGAAACTAATTTACAAAATAAACCATTTAGCTGAGTAATCTTAGGACAACATTCTTCGTCAATATTCCGAGCAGATTGTTATTTAAAATGGCGTCATTGTGCCAAGATATGACCTCTTTAATTTTGTTTGTTGGAACTTTATCAAATTGTTTGCTTTCTTAAATATATTGTTTACATCTATATGTATAAAAAGCGCAATAAGTTCAGATGTTAATGTATACGATAAACTCAGGTAGAGGGTATCAAAGATTCGGCATAGCCGAATTTAACACTCTTTCATGTTTAGGTTAATTTGTTTAATTGTTTCAAATTCTTTAGCAAAAATTTGTTACTTTTAAGATAATTTTTTTAAAAATGTTGAATATTTTTGGTATTCTACAATTTTGATATTAAATCGTTTAAGGAGGAAGTTGATTTGAGTAACTTTAGGCCTTAAATTGAAAAGTTTTTGAATACTAAAAAAAATACTACATATGATTCTGGAAAGACTCTCAAATTTTTGGCATTATCAGAAAGTCATAAGTAATAATTAATTAAATACTGTGGTCACAAGTATTAACAGCCAAATTCGCTTAGGGACAAAATTGAGTTATTTTTGCTAAAAAATATTACCTCAGAAAATTGCATGTTTCTAGCTTAAAAATAAAGATTTTATATCCAAAAATCTACTTTATAATTTTGAGGTATCTATAATATTAATTGGCTAGGCGATTTTTTGTGACCGATGTTTTGTTCAGCCGTTTTATCCCGATTTTGACCAACCGTATATTATTTGAAAGGTATTTCTTTTTAGTCGTTTTTCAGATTTACAGATTTTTAAATTTTTTCCTTTATTTGCATCTAAAGTTGCTACTAACACATATGTACATAAATTTATACCATGCTATTTGTGTGTTTATTAAATTTGTTAATGTGTTTGTAAAAAAAATGAGTTTTTTTTTGTGTTGATTTGCAAATTGGCTATAACTGATTAGCATACCTTTAGGAATTTTATTTAATTAAAAATAAAATTTCCTAGAATTTGCACTCGAATTTGGAGGGCTGGAGTCTGCTAGTTTAAATAAATAAGTATATTTTTTAACCCTTTATTTCAACTCGTAGTGTCTGCTTGTCTGGCGAAAAAACTTTGCATGGATTTATAACGCTTTTCCCGTGATCCAATCAAACTGAAACCTGTGTAGGCGGACTCGTGGCAACCATATAAATAATTTAACAAAAAATGGGCGGGATGAGATCAGTGGTCGTGGCACGACCTATAAAAAGTAAATATATAATATCATATAACTGGAGTACTATAATAGAAGAAGCCTTGGGACTTTGTGTAAGTTCATGAGTTATTATTGTAAGTAGTGCCCAAAAAATGGACAGGATCGGACCAAGGGCGTGGCACCGAAAAAACTTTGGATCACTTTTTGACCCTTTTCCCGTGACCTAATCGAGCTGAGGCTTTACAGGAAGATTTAACAAATTTTGGTTTTTTCGAAATATTAACGAGTTTGAGATTTTTGGCATAGATATTTTTTTATTTAATTACATGATGGTAAACTTAATTTACAAATAAAAGGAGTATAATAAAAACTTGGTTTTTATGGGTTATTTTTTTTGTTTGTTTATTTATTTAATAGTTCAATTTATTAACAAAATTTAATGTTTATTTTCATTGCTTGTTTTTAAATACGTAATAAATTTCCTAAATATATTTACTTATAACTACAACTATTAGTCAAACTATAAAATATATTATGCAAAACCTGTTATATTGAAGAGTCTTAGTTGGAATCGGAGTCGAAGTCGGTAGCTTTTATCATCAGCAGTCCTGCTTACAACTAACTAAATTTTTAATATTACCATAACCATTTACAAATAATTCCTTATCGAACAAAACTTTTATCATTCATTTCTTTTTTTTTTACTTTTTAGAGGGCATCACTATTTACGAATTTATAACATTTACTAATTTCTTATCTTACTTAATTGTTTTTCAATTGTATTTTACAGTTGTAGTGGAAGTTTTTCTTGCAAAAGTTTACAGCCTGAATGCAGGCACTCACATGTATAAAAACAAAAAGGAACGAAATTCTTAAAATCACTTTCAAAAGCAATCATCTTGATCACCGATACATATGGGAATACTACTTTGAAGCATAAAATGGACTTCCTTGCGTTAATAGTGTTTAAAAAATAACAACAACAAAAAAACCTATAGAAAAGTTCGTCATGCTTGGCATCATTCATTTTTGCACTGGACCTAAATAAACATTTCATCTTGCTGAAGACAATAAGAAAACAATTCATTTTTAATTGAAAATGTGTAAAAAAAAATGAGGAGAAAAAGAGAATCATAAAAAAAAACAACATCACAACAGACAACAACAAGCAATTGACCAACAGACTTGACAGGACCAACATCAGCCTTATCATTAGGTTTACCATCATCATCAACATATAGAACTTTAATAAGTTTGTAATATTCTTTGTATAACCTGATAGTGTCTAATGTCTATATGTGGGTTGATGATGAATTATTCATCCAAGATGTTATACAACAATATGTAAATGTTTTGATTGCATCATAACTGAAAATGTTCGTGCAGACAAAAAAATAAAGCAAACAAACGGAATGAGTATCAAGAATTTCACATATCTACATTTATAGAGAAAATATCTATGAAAAACAAAAACAACAACAATACCACCATATATAAACATATCCTAAAGGATAATGGATGGACAACACTTAATAACTACATACACATTTATCTGTCCATTAGGATGGAATTTATGTGTATGAAACAAATCGAATATATTTCTATTCAAATAAATTACAAAAAAATATTTTCACAATTAATTGAATGTTAGAAAAATATAAATGATATAAATAAATTCTGAAGTCTTTATTAATTTAATGTATGTCACATGTTTCCATTTAATAATTAAACAAAAAACAAGCCATACAAACAAATGCCACCCTAATGTACATACAAATAAACAATGAAAAGTAACCGTTAAAGCACTTAACAGGTTTAAGTAAGTTATCTAAAGGAACCACAGGCTAACAGACATGTTATATTCGTATAAAATAAATGTTTGTACTCCTGCCAGCAGTGGTTAAAATAACAATCTCCCAGTTATGTTTGTATTTATAAATAAACACTAGAAGTGAACAAATCTAAAAACAATAAAATATGCACAAACAAAAAACAATATTGTTTTTGCGCTCCCATACACACAATTAATTAAATAAAAACAAAAAAAAATCCAACGGGCTCAACCGGGATTTGAACCCGGGACCTCTCGCACCCAAAGCGAGAATCATACCCCTAGACCATTGAGCCTCATGTAGGAGAATTGAAAATATCACTATATATTTATAAGTAAAATAATCATTAACCCTCTTTTGTCAATTAAATTTTATTATTAAAACTAATGTGCTCATTTTATTAAACGAAACGTAAATAAAAACACTTAAAATTTTTAAGAAAAAATTAAAGTGATTTTTGTAAAATTTGAAATTTTCTATACAAATTAACGTAATATACACAATATATAACACTCGTTGTACAATAAACGATCATATATGTGGCTAACAAAAATTAAATTCCCTTTATAAACAGTAAAATATATACACAAATATTAAGGAAAGATTTTTTTCTCTATAAATGTCCAACATACAGGAATTACATAATTTTTATATACAGTGAGTGGGTGACTTTCTATTGGAAGCTTGAGTTCGAATCTAATTCTCTTTACGAACGTTCATGTAAATAATTAAAGAGCTTAGAGTACAAATATTTAAAATTAAAAACAAATGTATATTTTTGTTTTTGCAATTGCCTATTCTTGATCTCATTTGAACTCACGCTGCAAAAAAAGGAATAAAAATTTAGCAATGGCCCAACGGGCCAAATCTTCATAAAAACAAGTAAGAGTGTTAAATTCGGCTGTGCCGAATCTTTGATACCCTCCACCTCGGTTTGAGTATTGATAATAAATGTAAACAAAATATTGGAAAAATATACATGCGTTTCCTATATGCATGCGTTTCCGGTTATATGACATAAATTCTCGTTTAATTTAGTTTTTGCTAATTAAATAGCTCGCCTTAACCTCCATTGCAACGGTAATGGTTGTGTAGGGTGGCTATATCCATTAAATCGTGCTAATTGGAGATGGCTGTACAGTTTCTTTTAACTGGTGAAATATTTTTTCATTCCGGCCATATAGGTCGGATGGAGTAACAAAATAATAACCAAAACAAGTAAGAGTGTTAAATTCGGCTGTGCCGAATCTTTGATACCCTCCACCTCGGTTTGAGTCTTGATAATAAATGTAAATGAAAAAGTAAACAATTTGTTAAACTTAATACCAAATTATTTCAGCAAATTCTTCGGGTTGGTTTTCGTCTTTTCTATTATTTCGGATTTATTTCGGTGTTTGCTTTTTGGTCATCGTGGTTGCTGATCGGCATGCATTTAGGTTATATACCTATAAGCATGCGTTTCCGGTTATATGACATAACTTCTCTTTTAATTTAATTTTTGCTAATTAAATAGCTCGCCCTAACCTCCATTGCAAAGGTAATGGTTGGGTAGGGTGGCTATATGCATTAAATCGTGCTAATTGGAGATGGCTGTATAGTTTCTTTTAACTGGCGAAATATTTTTTCATTGCGGTCATGTAGGTCGGATGGAGTAACAAATAATAACTAAAAAAAAGCTCTCTCAACTTTTTTATTAAAACATTGCCATATTTGGAAAACATAGAGAATAAATTTATAATAATAAATATTCAAATTAGGGATGCCAAACGGAAAAAACCAAATGTCCCAAACATTTAAAAAAAAAAAATTTGTTTTCTTTATTTTCTGAAAAACTTAAAATTTTCATCCAAAAAAATTGTGAAAATTTCTATATAAATAACATTCTCATCAAATTGCGTTTATTTATGTTACAGTTTTTATGTTCGCAATTATCATTGAATTTAAATTATGTTTTCTGTAGTGTGATTCTGTAAATTTCAACGATCCGACAATCGCAAAATATATCGACAGCTATTGTTGTTTGCACTAAGGATTAAGTGATTCACTAAGTACATACATCTTAACGACAGTCGACAAATCTATTTTTCTATTTATTTAAATTGTAAACGAGTGGCATCAAAATAAGCGAAAAACACAAAGAAGAATAGAAAAAAACAAATTAATTCGTGTTTGACAGGATGATTTTATGTTGATGTTTAATATCTTTATTTTTTTTACTAATATTTCTGTGTATTTATTTGAAAATGAAATAATGAATTGAATATGCTATTTAATTTTTTTATTTATATAAAAAAGTTTTTTTAATAAAAGCATTTGAGATTCTAAAAGCACAATATTTTCACTATTTTATGATTTTTATTTATGTATGACGACATTCAACCTAAAAATTTAAGTTTTTATCGATTGAATAAACAACACAAAAATGGTTGTCGTTTAGATAACAACAACAGCTGACTTTAACAATAGCGAATATCGTTTAAAAATTTTACTGATAATTTTGCTATTTTCTTTTTTTAACGATTCGACTATCGTTAAAAGAAGTTACTGAATCGCGGTACTGAAAAGCTATTAATTTCTCCTGAATGTCAATATTTTTTTTTAATGTAAAAATTTTTTAAATGTAAACATAGGTATTTGGTGTTTTTTTTTTTTTGGAATTTCAATTTGTGTTTAACGAATAAAATTTATATATTTGAGATGCAATTGATGTCTTCTAAATTTAAAATTATAATTTCCGACGTTTTGATATGATTTTCTGAAATTCAATTAATTGAAATTTATAATTGGAAATTTTTAATTCTAGTTTTTAGAATTAATATTTTCTTAAATTTGAATGGAAAATTTAAAAAGTGCAATTTTGTATTTATGTGAATAATAATGCTTTAGTAATTATAAACAATTTTTAAAAATTAGATGTAATCGCAATCAGATATTTTGTAGGTAAAGCAGAATAATAATTCTATATAACTATGTAGAACTGTTTTGAAAACAAAAAACTCACTGATGAACTCGGTAACTCTATTTTGTAAAGACAACAAAAAGTTAATATGCCAAACTTATGTTCATATTTGTAAAAGAATAATGAAAATACGTATGAAATAAAAGACCAGCCCGTGTATACTCTTAAAATTATTCTGTATGATATCCAGTTGAAAATATTAACATTCATGTTAAAATAGAAATAACTATTGCAAAGCTAATTAGAACAAATGTGGCAACACAACACCGTTGATACGGAATAATACAGCACTGCCTTGTAAAATTCGTTTCACAGCAAACCATGTTTTGTGTCACTTTTGAATTCAACGTCTCTCTCATATTTTCATTCTTTTAGTTTGGTTAAGAAAAAAAGGGCTTTGCTAGAACGCTATAGAAATAAAAGAATAATTAATCTACAAAAAAACGTTTGTTTTTATTTTAAACATTTGTTACGTGACGGCAGCGGCATTAGGGTGGCAAGCGCCGGCTAGCATTATCGAGAACACCAAACCTCAGAGTCGGTTCATCCCGCCAAACCCCTAACCCAACCGCACGAACAATTAAAATGAACAAAAAGAATACAACAAAAAAAACTACACGTTGAACTACCTCACTTGAGTGGGAAGCAGATGTTGGCCTCCAACCGCCCAAACCCAACCATGGTCACACTCTCCTTAACTTCCGCATTTCGGTGACCCCTCGATCCGCTTCAACACCACCACTTACCTTCGTTCACCACCCCCGCTGAATTGATTTAGCACATCTTATTTTTCATTTCAGTTACTTTTCAATGCATGTTTTATTATATTCAATCTGATTAATATTAACAAAAAAAACTAACTCAATAATAATTTAACACAACTTTTAAAATTTTTACAAACACTATTTCTATATACGATGCCATTAGACGCCTTCCAACCGACTTATCAATTCCTTTGTCACAAAAAAACTTACTTCCTTTCCTTTTTTATTTTCTCTTTATTTTCTACCGTCTCGCCTTGCTTCTACCCTACCTTGAAGGAGCTCCCTAAAGATGTTGGTTCCGCAGGTGACTATATGTGTATAAATATCTCACTCGTAAATGCTAACAGGATGTAAATTTTTTTTTTCCTTTAAAGAACTGCCCTATGGTTGGTCCGCTTTACAACATAAAACCATATACTTAATCTACATTCACTAACTACTCTTAAATATAAATATTCAGTTTATAATAAATTTTTCTTTTAGGTTAATAATTTCGTATATAATTTCAAATATTTCTCTCACTAAATTTCTTTATATAGTTTTTTTCATTTCTCCCGACAAAATTTATAAATATCTTTCTTTTCGGATTAATTTTAAACATCTATAATTTTAATTCATTGCTCGCTAATTGGTATATATATATTTCTTTTCTATTTCTTTCAGGACACCTTTCAACATATTTTGTACATTTTCTTTCTTTTCAGGATACCTTTTAAGATACATGTATAATTTCTGAATCTTCCTTTTTTTTAATAAATAAACAAATCGATACAAATTTTAATTTTTCTCATAAATTTTTTTGTAAATTTCACTCAACACAGGTTTGTTTTATATTAGTTTTGTTTTCAAATTAACGACTTCTTTTATATTTTTCATCAGCAGGCCAAGCATACGGACATAAGGACATACCAACAAGGTTACCTGTTTTTTTTTCTTCTGTATCTTACGCCCTTTTCCTGTTTTTATATTTCCTCGTTAGAGCCTGCGACCGTCTCCACTAGGTGTGCTCATAGGTGCCACTTACAGCAAAATTCTGTGTACGCTTCGAAGTCACTCCAGTTCATATTTTTTTCACCCACTGTATAGCTCCGTAACCTTCTGCTCCTATGTCCTTTATCACTATACACATTTATCACTTCACCGCACAAACAACTTTTTAACTTATGATTTTTTTTTTTTCACACACAAAAACTTTCCTTTTTGCTTCTTGGTTGCGTTAAGATTTTTTCTCCAGCCGATTACGTCGCCGCTCTAACAATTAATGCTTCCTCAAACGACCGCAGAGCTTAGCTTCACCCTAAAACTTGTTTGGCTTTCCAATATTTTGTCTACACCGGTTTATCCACTTTTTTTCTCTCTCTGTTTAATCTCCCTAGTCATCCTTTTCTACATTTTTTCTCTAGAAGGTTCTACAATTTACCCCCTATTTTTTTCTTTTCCGGTTATCGCCACCAACCTTATTTATCTACTTTAATTATTCAAAGCTAAACTCAAAGCGAAACATAAATTCATTCATAAGTCCGCCTTTTTCTGGTTTTACTTTCTTGTATTGTATTACCCACACATCTGGCAACACCATTTACAATAGAATCCACACTTTGACACGTACAATTCAATCATACATCAAATACAAAAAACTATCATGAGGAAGGTACATATTTTTTTATTACAAATTTAATTAATAATAATTTAATTCCCTATTTTCACAGAGCTAACTGGGTCCATGCTAGACGACGCCTATCGTACCACCCCAAACACGTAAGTACTCGTTCCTTCAATTATCCATTTACCAAAACAAAAAAAAATTTTTTTTTTATATCTGCAGGGCGAACGACATTAAACCACTCACACAGCTAATGCACTCAGGCCACACAGAATTTAACTATGGAACTTTTGGAAGAACCTGAAGCATTGCTGGTGTGATAACTTGGTCATGTTTTTCTCATCCCCTGGTCTACAATACCCAGAACTACGATTGTCCCGAACCACCGCAACAAAACTCCGATTTTTGGCCACACAAGGTCGCCAAAAGTTGGTGTGCGTGGGTCATTTTATCAATTTTCCAATGGTGCTACCGATTGTGCTGATGACACATAAAAAAAACAATCGTCTACTATTGGTGACTCGCTACAAGGGAAGTACTAATGACCTGGCCATTTTTAAGATTCTCACCTTTATTCGTCCCTTTTTCAGGTACAATCTCTCGCCCAGCGTTGGAATTTTATACGGAATCTATATTGCACGATTATTTATGAAGCCATTGGGGACGAACTACGGACTCCACCCGAGGTATGTAGAATTACGAAAACATATAAAGTGTATCATTACGGAAACATATATAGTGTATAATTACGGCTTATTTCTATGAAAAAAAAGAATCGTCATATATTAGGACAAGCACAACATGAAACTAATAATCTAATTCTAAATTGCACTCTTATCCTAATATTGCACGTTTTTGGTTTTTATCACAGATTTCAACCTTAATATTGCACTTTCTAAATTTCCATATCTTTCCTAGGCCCTCTCGACTGCGCCCGGACATAGCACTATCGGTGAATTTCATTGGCGTCTCCCTCGCCCATTTCAAAAAAAAAATTATCAACGTGGGGAACTCCCACACCCTGAGAGGTCTCACGCCGGGCATTACAGGTACTCTGTTTTCTCTCTTATATGTTATATTGATTTATTATTCCCTTTCAGGTCCCTCCAAAAACAGGTTAATCGACTTGACTTCCTCCCTTTTGCCTACCACATTCACGTAAGTTTTATTTGCCTAAGTTTCCAACGATTATTATTTTTTTTTTTCTACTGTGCCCTCTTACCACGTCAGAAACTTTTCCACCATTCCTAATTTGAACCCTTTCGACTTTACCCGTAAAACTTTTCGGTCCTCGCGTTTGTAGTTTTAACCTCCATTACGAAATTTGTTCATCAGCGACAGTCTGGTCATTATAATGAAACTGTAACGACATGTTTGTTCCCTAATTCAACTGTTCTGTTCATCTCGCCGTAAATTCCGGGCTCAGCTCAATGTCATTGCCCAGGTGACTAACGACTCCCAGTTCTTAATGGCACAGTTCCCCAGAACGCTAACGGAGTCGCACCAATGGTGCAATGACGGTTACACATGTAACCTGCTTAGAAACGTAGGCTTGATCGATGAACATTTACTCTTGAATTATTCATTGTACTGATACAGATTGCACTGGCAAAACAACCATAGAAAGTCACAGTTAATTTTTCTGACCCGTGATCCGGGGCCGAGCGACATTGTACAACACCTATAGGACGAGCACTAACACAGACTTAACCCTATAATGTCCTAGGTGACAAGTTATCACAGTGTTTGATCTTTATTGCACTTTGTTTCTCAGGCCTTAATGTCTTTTGAATGGAAAATTCCTATGGACTTTCCCTGTAGGGTTTCCAATTCATACATGTTGTTCCCGACGGATTTCACTACTCTGCATTTTAAAAACTTTCTGCAAAATTTCGCATTAATGTTATTTTTAAAATCGGACTGTGCAAAATTTCGTCTATACACTTCTTGACCCGGTTTAAAATTAACCATTCTTGCCCTCTCGTTGTACCTCTTTGCGCTCTTGTCATACGCTCCATGCATGTTATTCCGGATTTTTTCGTAAACAAGTTTTTTACGGTCCTCACTATCTAATGACCTTATGTCATGGTCAATCATTGACCCTAGTTTCCTAGCTAGTTTATAATCTGCTCCACTTGAATACCAATGGTAACCGAAAAGAGAAAAGAAGGGTGTTGTTCCTGTCGCCGTATGTATCGAAGTCCGCAATGCGCATTCTATTTCTGACAAATACAGGTCCCAGTCTCTCTGATCGCCTTCTAGGTATGATCTTATTGCGGCTAAAATAGATTGGTTGACCCTTTCTGAAGCGTTCGATTGCGGAGAGTAGAAAGCGGTTTTCAAATGAGAGATTTTATAATTATCTATCATTTCTTTAAATGTTTTGGACACAAATTGGTGGCCATTGTCGCTATGAATAGTCTCTGGCACCCCGAACTTATTGAAAACCTCTTTGACCAAAAACTCAACTACATTTTTCGCTGTGGCGTCTTTCATTGCCTTTATGAAAGTAAACTTCGTAAAATGGTCCATGACAATAAATATATACGCGTTCCCATTTTTTGATCTTGGGTATTTACCAAGAAAATCCACATACAGTTTTTGAAAAGGTCTTTCGGTCTGTACTTCATCTCCTATTGTCGGCCTCAACTTTTGACTTGAAGATTTCGATTCCTTACATACTTCACAATTTAAAACGTAATTTCTGACCTGGGTCGTCATTTTCGGCCAGTAATATAATTGCTTCAATCTACTCAGAGTCTTATGCAGGCCTCCGTGGGCAGAAGTCATAGCGTTATGTGCTTTCTCGATTAAAATATGTGTGATTTCTTGTGGGATCCATAATTTCCATGTACTCTCATTTAAATTATCCTCTCTGTCAAAACCCGTCCTTTTAAATATCTTTCCGTCTTCTACTTTCAAATCGGGCAGTTTGTGTTTATTTCTTTGAATATTTTCCGCCAAGCTCACGTATTCTTCACTCTCAAATTCGTTAGTTTCAAAATCAAAGTAGCCTTCATTTATCTCGTTGACAGTCATGCGTGACAGCATGTCCGCGACTACATTTTCGGACCCTTTTCTGTGCTCTATCTCAAAATTATAGGCTTGTAAGTGTAAAGACCATCGTGCTAATCTCCCGCTGAGATCTTTTAGACTCATTAGCCATTTTAGGCTAGCGTGATCAGTCACGACGGTAAATGGCATCATCTCTACATAAGGTCTAAATTTTTTTATAGCCATTACTGCGGCTAAACATTCTTTCTCCGTAACACTATAGTTCTTTTGACACGAATTTAACTTTTGGGAGTAAAAGGCAATTGGATGTTCGTCTTTTTCGCTTTTCAATTGGTATAACACTGCGCCGATCCCATAATCTGATGCGTCACATTGTATGTAGAATCGTTTTGTAAAATCAGCGTGTTTTAATACAGGAGCTGAGGTGAGAGCCTTTTTAAGTTCTTCAAATGCTTGAATGGCCGTCGGAGTCATTTGAAACTTTTCTGACTTTTTCAATGTATCGGTAAGTGGTGCAGATATTGTCGCAAAATCTTTAATGAAGCGCCGGTACCATCCAGCTGTACCAAGAAAACTTCGGACTTCTCTTGTCGTTTTGGGTAATTTGATACCCCTAATCGCTATGACTTTCTCTGGGTCGGTTTTTAATGCTCCCCCACCTATAATAAAACCAAGGTATTTGAGCTCCTGATAACAAAACTGTGATTTACCCAAGCCAATTGTAAGATTTGCTCTACTCAGACACTTAGCTACTTCTGTCAACAACCTTAGATGTTCTTCAAATGTACTAGAAATCACTAGCAGGTCATCTAAATATGTAAACACATTGTCCTTCAATTTTTGCGGTATAATGCTATCCATTAGTCTACATAATCTTTGCGCCGCGTTGCATAGTCCGAATGGCATTACACGAAATTGGTATAATGGCCTTCCCGCAACCGTGAACGCAGTATATGGCTTACTTTCCTCGTCTAATTCGATTTGCCAAAAAGCATATTTCAAATCGACACTGCTAATGAAGTACGTTTCGTCTATTCTACTCAGTATGCCCTCAATATTTTGTAGTGGGTACGCATCTTTGACTGTCAATTTATTTAATTTCCTTGCATCTAAACAAAATCGGTTTTTTCCTGGTTTCCGAACTACTGTGGTCCTATTACTCCACGGGCTTTCACTTTCTTCTATAACGTTCAGTTTTAACATTTTATCTATCTCATTATAGGTTATTTCCTGTACCGCCGGTGAAATCGGATAATATCTGTCTTTCACCGGAACCGCTCCTTCTACCAACTTAATTGTGTGTTTCTCTAGATGTGTGCAGCCTAAACCCTTTTCCTCAAAAGTATCAAAACGTTTTACTACCCTCTCTAATTGCTCCTGTTGTTCTGCATTAAGCGAATGAGGTTTCATCCGATGTTCCCTTTCGCTATTAGAAAAATCCTGTTGAAATTTTTCCAAATTTAATTCCTCTACCTCTAATATTTCCGGCGCCAAACCAAACGTTTTCCAGAAATCCACCCCTAGATACAAGGCTTGTTCCAAATCCGGACAAAGATACAGAAGCATGTTGTGTTCCTGCTCTTTGAACTTAATGGAGACTTTTACTTTGCCTAATATTCTATGTTGTTGACCACTAGCAGTTTTTACGCTGGTCAACATTGGAAGAATTCTTAGGCCTAAATGCTGGACTGACTCTCTACAATTTTTTCCTAATATACTGACAGATGCCCCAGTATCTAAAAGACCTGTCATCAAGCTTCCTTCAATCGACACATCAGCAAACACTCGAGGATCTGACTTACGGTTATCAGCCCTATGAATAGATTCTACTAAATGACGTTTCGTTTGACGACGCTCTAAGAATTTTTGTCTAACCTTTACGATGCGTTTAGATACGCTTTTAGTTGGATTTGGAGAATTAAATATACGAGCTCTAACCTCATCATAATTCTTTTGTCGAACTTCTAATGGTATGAAATGTCTTGACTCAGGTATGTAATGGCTGTCATTAACGATAATACTGTTTGGCATAATTTTCTTTCTATCTTTATAAATTTTGTTCTTTAAAATTACTTTGCCGGGGTTTTGGATTGACGTGGGTCCCCCGTCGCTCCCACGATCCGTCTCACGTTTCCCGACTGACATTTTGGGCAATTTGGAGTTATGACATCGGGCTTCCCGCATCGATAGCAGAATAATGCCCTTTCCGCCGATGGACACTCCATGAACACATGCCCTGGGATTTTACAATTCCAACAGATAACCGCTGGCTTATTTTGTTGGTCGGCAAGACGAACTGCTGCGACGTCTTCAAGCTCCTGCGAGCCCTCTTCAAATTCAGGTAGGTAGTCACATTGTTCGCTATAAACTTCGTTCACCTGTCTTACAGGCCTCATAGGTTGCGACAAATGCCTTACCTCCCTTCTGGGGAAATTCCTCTCAGCCTCGTTGCATTCAATTCTCAGTTGCTCTACTGACGACACGTTTATGGGATATACAATTCTGGCGACACTCTCCCTGACGTTTCTTTTTAGAATTTTTATCATATCGTATTCGGGAATTGATTGTACTAGTTTGGCACGCAGCCTGCACATGGCGTGAAAGAATTGGTCGACGGTTTCGTTGACTTGTTTCCTTTCCACCAGGTCTCTCATTATTTCAAAGTTAGAACGCGACGTCTGGTATTGGCTCAGCAATGCCTGCCTTAGACCTGGCCACTTAACTTCATAGTGGGTTTGTAGGAATAACCAGTACCACTCTTTGGCTGGACCGGATACTAACAAATGAAAATCACGTAAAATTTCCTCGAATGGGATTTCATATTGGGCCTGAAACCGTTCAATGCGAAATATAAAATCTTCGACACTCATACGCATTGAGTTTCCGTCGAAGTTTAATCCCCACTTATCGATCCTAATCCATATCTGTGGACTTCGATTCATACCCTGGAAAGTCGCTAAACCTCCCCGAAAAGGCATGTTCGACTGGTCACTGTTTGCGCTAATGGGCGGAATTTGGCTCCCAAAGGGATTACTGATGGGTCTATTTGGAGCGAAAGAATTTTCCCTAGCCCGCATTTCATTAACGTTGTCAACACTTGCAGTGGCCTCTGCCGGGGTAGCCCTCCATATCTGAGGTGTAGGAAATACGCTTTGCTGTTGTGGTACGCTACTATCCGTCCCTATTGTACCGTTTCTTACTGACTGCTGGTTCTGTAAAACTATTGTCGACAATTCCCTTACGGACTTGGCTAAATCACTAATCGACTTCTTGATCTCTACCATTTCGCTTTGAACCATCTTCTCCACCTGTTCTTCTAACGACCGTTGAACTATTAACGCCTCATCAACTACGAGCTCTCTAACTTCCGGCGCTAGATTTTCACTCATATTTCCTTGATTAGCCGATACTGCTCGGAAGCCTATGTCGCTAGGTTGATTCATAGATGTTCCGGGGTTTCCTGTCATAATTGTACCTGATAAATCGACAAACTGTCCCGCATTCGCGTTCGGCTCGCGATTCTCCTCATTACCCATTTTGCTCTTGGACTTCGGCAGTCTCACCCTACTTTGTTTCGGTCTGGTGTGTTGTATAGATCGGTTGGCATCAAAAACTGCCTTGCGCTTTCTATTTTCGTCCTGGGCTCTAGTCACTACACTCATCACCTAACTGCTATGTGTCCGGACTATCCCCCTTTTTGAAACAATTTACGCACTTATAAACAAAAATCCAAAAGAAGCCGTATATTAATCAGAATTCCGGTGTATAAGTCAACACAAAACCAAAAAAAAACAGTATAACTACCCAAAATTCGGAAAACCGTAGATAACAAAAAAAATATATATATATAAATATAATTTTACTTCGGACGTACAAATGAGATTAAATCGTATCAATGCCAAGGATATTGAATAAAAAAATATAATGTCCAACCTTATAGTAGGCAAAACAAATATTATAAAAGGTAATATTAAAAAAATTTTATAATAAATATTAGACTGGATAAAGTAGAAAAATTATGATGATAATTAATATATTTGAGAATTATGATAATATTTTTGAGAATTATGATAACAAATAATATATTTGAATAGAATGATAATAAATAAAAATTAGAACAAAATATGATAATAAATAATACTCTATTTGAATAGGCTGATATTAAATATTATAATGAAAAAAAAATTAGACTAAATGTGATAGTAAATAATATATGAAAAAAATAATAATAATAATAATAAAAAATATGATAATAAATACAATATTTGAATAAGATATTAAATATTATAATGGAAAAAAATTAGACTAAATGTGATAGTAAATAATATATGAAAAAAATAATAATAATAATAAAAAATATGATAATAAATACAATATTTGAATAGGATGATATTAAATATTATAATGGAAAAAAAATTAGACTAAATGTGATAGTAATAAATATATTTAAACAAAATTATAATAAATAATATAATTGGCCTAACACTTCGACATACAAAACATAAAATGTCTATACAAAAAAAATATGTTAATACACGTAAAAAAAAATCAATTTATAATTACAGTTCCACCGCCTACAAGATCAACGTGGTATACAAAAAAAAATATCTATAAAACTGATTCGCCTAACTGATTTTGGATACCAAAATTTTATATAAAAGTTCACACAAAAAAATGAAAAATTATTCATATTTTTAGGGGTGGTTAACGAAAGTGGTGGTGTGTTGCGGTTTTTCTATATATTCTATTGGCCCTCCTACGAGCATCTCAAGTAAGGTATTAATCAAAACAATAACTAATGAACTACATTTCCACAATTAAAATCATGCTCTCGTACTTCTTCCAGACTTTGCACCAGAGGCCAGTTATCGCCCTTTTCGATACTTCGGACCTTAAGACTGTGGTCTTAAGCGGATATCGTTGTCTGAAAACGCTTCATAAGTCATTAAAATTGTGTTCTTTCAAATAACTGTTTGGATTAGGCCTCGGCAAGTTACCCCAAGCTCCACTCGGCCGTAATCCTACCGATGGCCAGTGAACGCTTCGTCCTATACAACGGACCTCTAAGACCTCGTCCTGAGCCGGCTATACTTAGGATGTGTTCACTGTTCACCAAAACATCAAGCTGAAACTAATAAAAATTAAACATAAACAACGAAAGGACATCGCGTGCAAAACTAGGGTATACTGTTCACCACTCTCTAGGGCATCACTATTCCTCTCAGTATTGGTAGTTTATTTCCTTGTTGTAACTTCGACCCATTGTTACGGACCCACGCACAACGGATTTCGGAAATTATGCAAAACGGCTACGTGGCTTCCGCCTACAATTGCTCTAATTCACAACAAAAAAACAACTTTGGTCTATCGCAAAAACTAACATTCTATAGTATGTGTTTAGCTCTTATACACAATGAACATACAATTTAGACATCCGAAGATGTTAAAGTTCTTTCAATTGGGCGCCATATTGTTACGTGACGGCAGCGGCATTAGGGTGGCAAGCGCCGGCTAGCATTATCGAGAACACCAAACCTCAGAGTCGGTTCATCCCGCCAAACCCCTAACCCAACCGCACGAACAATTAAAATGAACAAAAAGAATACAACAAAAAAAACTACACGTTGAACTACCTCACTTGAGTGGGAAGCAGATGTTGGCCTCCAACCGCCCAAACCCAACCATGGTCACACTCTCCTTAACTTCCGCATTTCGGTGACCCCTCGATCCGCTTCAACACCACCACTTACCTTCGTTCACCACCCCCGCTGAATTGATTTAGCACATCTTATTTTTCATTTCAGTTACTTTTCAATACATGTTTTATTATATTCAATCTGATTAATATTAACAAAAAAAACTAACTCAATAATAATTTAACACAACTTTTAAAATTTTTACAAACACTATTTCTATATACGATGCCATTAGACGCCTTCCAACCGACTTTTCAATTCCTTTGTCACAAAAAAACTTACTTCCTTTCCTTTTTTATTTTCTCTTTATTTTCTACCGTCTCGCCTTGCTTCTACCCTACCTTGAAGGAGCTCCCTAAAGATGTTGGTTCCGCAGGTGACTATATGTGTATAAATATCTCACTCGTAAATGCTAACAGGATGTAAATTTTTTTTTTCCTTTAAAGAACTGCCCTATGGTTGGTCCGCTTTACAACATAAAACCATATACTTAATCTACATTCACTAACTACTCTTAAATATAAATATTCAGTTTATAATAAATTTTTCTTTTAGGTTAATAATTTCGTATATAATTTCAAATATTTCTCTCACTAAATTTCTTTATATAGTTTTTTTCATTTCTCCCGACAAAATTTATAAATATCTTTCTTTTCGGATTAATTTTAAACATCTATAATTTTAATTCATTGCTCGCTAATTGGTATATATATATTTCTTTTCTATTTCTTTCAGGACACCTTTCAACATATTTTGTACATTTTCTTTCTTTTCAGGATACCTTTTAAGATACATGTATAATTTCTGAATCTTCCTTTTTTTTAATAAATAAACAAATCGATACAAATTTTAATTTTTCTCATAAATTTTTTTGTAAATTTCACTCAACACAGGTTTGTTTTATATTAGTTTTGTTTTCAAATTAACGACTTCTTTTATATTTTTCATCAGCAGGCCAAGCATACGGACATAAGGACATACCAACAAGGTTACCTGTTTTTTTTTCTTCTGTATCTTACGCCCTTTTCCTGTTTTTATATTTCCTCGTTAGAGCCTGCGACCGTCTCCACTAGGTGTGCTCATAGGTGCCACTTACAGCAAAATTCTGTGTACGCTTCGAAGTCACTCCAGTTCATATTTTTTTCACCCACTGTATAGCTCCGTAACCTTCTGCTCCTATGTCCTTTATCACTATACACATTTATCACTTCACCGCACAAACAACTTTTTAACTTATGATTTTTTTTTTTTCACACACAAAAACTTTCCTTTTTGCTTCTTGGTTGCGTTAAGATTTTTTCTCCAGCCGATTACGTCGCCGCTCTAACAATTAATGCTTCCTCAAACGACCGCAGAGCTTAGCTTCACCCTAAAACTTGTTTGGCTTTCCAATATTTTGTCTACACCGGTTTATCCCCTTTTTTTCTCTCTCTGTTTAATCTCCCTAGTCATCCTTTTCTACATTTTTTCTCTAGAAGGTTCTACAATTTACCCCCTATTTTTTTCTTTTCCGGTTATCGCCACCAACCTTATTTATCTACTTTAATTATTCAAAGCTAAACTCAAAGCGAAACATAAATTCATTCATAAGTCCGCCTTTTTCTGGTTTTACTTTCTTGTATTGTATTACCCACACATCTGGCAACACCATTTACAATAGAATCCACACTTTGACACGTACAATTCAATCATACATCAAATACAAAAAACTATCATGAGGAAGGTACATATTTTTTTATTACAAATTTAATTAATAATAATTTAATTCCCTATTTTCACAGAGCTAACTGGGTCCATGCTAGACGACGCCTATCGTACCACCCCAAACACGTAAGTACTCGTTCCTTCAATTATCCATTTACCAAAACTAAAAAAAATTTTTTTTTTTATATCTGCAGGGCGAACGACATTAAACCACTCACACAGCTAATGCACTCAGGCCACACAGAATTTAACTATGGAACTTTTGGAAGAACCTGAAGCATTGCTGGTGTGATAACTTGGTCATGTTTTTCTCATCCCCTGGTCTACAATACCCAGAACTACGATTGTCCCGAACCACCGCAACACATTATAGGCCATATCCTATAATTGGTGACCCCGAAAATAATAGAATAAAGGAAACTTTTTATTAAAGAACTTTTTAAAATAATACAGACATTCGACAATACTCGAGAAAATGAGTGTTGACCACAGTCCACCCCGAAGCAAGGATAATTTGTTGGACCTACCAAATCCTCCCAACTTAAATGTTTGCAACAGACCAATGGAGGAGGTTAATAAAAACGAAATTGCAGTGGGGGCTATTGGTATACGCCAATTACCAAAGTTTTTACCATCAGACCCAGAACTATGGTTTACACAGGTGGATGGGCTACTGCATGTGAATAGAATCACAGCAGATTTATCCAAATATTACACTGTGATAACCGCGTTGGATCCTGAAACCTTAGTGCAAATTGCTGATGTCGCCAAAAATCCTCCAGCAACAGGCAAGTATGAAAAGTTAAAAAAAGAATTGATTACTCATTTTGGTACTTCAAAGGAAAAGCAGCTGTTAAAACTTTTGACTGGTTTAGAACTTGATAACAAAAAACCCAGTCATTTACTACGGCAAAAGAAAGAATTAGCTGGTACGAGCATCTCCAACGAAGCCCTCACAGCACTTTGGCTGCATCATATGCCCAGTAATATTAGATGTATTTTATCTGCTTGCAAATCCGACGAAATTGAAAACTTGGCCGAAGTTGCTGATCGCATTTTCGATAATTCACCTCCACCGCCTTTTGTAATGTCTACAACATCAAGAGACGTTGTTGCTCATTGTGATGCACTAACCTCACATTCCAATACTTCTGCTCTTGAGGCTCGTGTTTTAGCACTCGAAACATCTTTAAACCAAATCATCAAAAAACTCAGCCAACTGTCTGTGGATGTTGCAACTAGTAATACACAGGTGCAACATAGCAGTACTAACAAAGAGAGCGACTACGGAAGAGGCAGATCACAATCTCGACGCCAGCAAAGAGTCTGCGATTATCATATTCAATTTGGTGCCGCCTCAAGAAAGTGCAAGCAGCCATGCGAGTTCAATGGCAACCATGCTACTCAGGAAAACTAGAATCGCTGCCTGTAATAAGTGCGACACACGGCAGCATCATTGATACAAGTCGCACATTAGAGAAAAGATTACACATTCTTGATAAAAAACATAATTTAAAATTTCTTGTTGATTCTGGGTCCGTCGTATCTGTAATACCAAATTCGTGTTTAACTAAACCAGCTGTAGCATCGGATGACCTCAGGTTGTTTGCGGTCAACAACAACACTATATCAACCTATGGTACCAAATATCTTGAAATAGAAATTGGACTTAGGCGACGTTTTAGTTGGACGTTCATTATTGCCGATGTAAAATCTCCAATAATCGGAGCTGATTTTTTATCTCACTATGGGTTAATTTTAGATCTGAAACAGAAACAATTGGTTGATTCGCTAACATCACTAAAATCTTTATGTCTCGTAAATTATTCGGATCAACAGAGTTTATCAACAGTCAATTGTTCATCTAGGCTATACGACCTCGTAATTAAATACGTCGAGATTACAAACCCAAATTCTTATCGATTGCCAACATCAGCAAAGGTACAACACAGAATAATAACAAATTGTCAACCAATTGCTGAAAGTCAGAGGCGCTATTCAGGGGAGAAGCTAAACGTTATCAAAGAGGAGTTTGCCAGTCTGTTGGAACTTGGAGTTGTTCGACCATCTAGTAGCCCATGGTCTAGTCCCATCCATCTTGTAAGGAAGAAAACAGGTGGATGGAGAGCATGCGGTGACTACCGTAAGTTGAATGCAAATACACAACCTGATCGATACCCAATTCCTCGACTTGACGATTTAGCAGAAAAATTATATGGGAGAAAAGTATTTTCGAAAGTTGACATCAATAAAGCATATTATAATATACCAATGCATACAGATGATATTCAAAAAACGGCTGTCAATACACCGATTGGGCTGTTTGAGTTTGTAGTTATGCCTTTTGGCCTTAGAAATGCAACTCAAACATTTCAAAGATACATGGACTCAATATTTCGTAATTTGGACTACGTTTATTGCTATTTAGATGATATCCTTATATTTTCTGAAAGTGAAGAACAGCATCACAAACACCTAGAGAACGTTTTACAAAAATTAAAAGATTCTGGCTTATCAATTAATGCATCAAAATGTGAGTTTGGTGTTGCAGATTTGGAATTTTTAGGATACCATTTGTCGGCACAAGGCCTTAAACCACCACCAGACAGAGTAAACGCCATTAAAGATTACCCTAAGCCAGAAAATATTTTGGAACTTCGCCGATTTTTGGGAATTTTGAATTTCTATAGGAAATTTATTCCTAATGCGGCCACGATTCAGGCACCGCTAAATAGTTTATTCAAGGAATCAAAGAAAAACGATAAACGAAAAATTTACTGGAATTCAGATCTGGATAAATCGTTCGAATTATGCAAAACAAGTTTGGCGAATGAGACATTGCTAAATTTTCTGAAACCTGGAGCACCACTGACTCTAGTTACAGACGCTTCAGATTCAGCAGTAGGAGCTCATTTAGAACAACAAGTGCATGATCAATGGAAGCCAATGGCATTCTTTTCTTGTAAACTCAAACCATCACAGCGAAACTACAGTACGTATGATCGGGAGCTACTAGCGGTATATTTGGCTATCAAACATTTTAGACATCTCCTTGATGGTCGTAATTTTGTTGTCCGTACAGACCACAAGCCATTGATATACGCCTTTCAACAAAAATTGGATAAAGCATCACCTCGTCAGGTACGCCACTTAAATTTGATTGGTCAGTACACGACGGATATAATACATGTTTCCGGTTCTGAAAATACAGTGGCTGATGCTCTCTCAAGAGTCAATGAAATCAGTATGCCTGAAACGGTTTCCTTACATGAAATTCAACTCCATCAGGCAAGTGACACAGAATTACAAGATATTTTAGATGAGCATACATCTTTACGCCTACAAAAAATTCCGTTAGAGCCGAACATCGAAATATATTGTGATACGTCAACAAATTCAAAAATATGTCCATACATACCCCATCCTTTGAGACGAAAAACTTTCAACTTAATTCATGGCTTGTCTCATCCTGGTAAAAGATCAACATTAAAGCAAATGCGACAAAAGTACATTTGGCCATCAATGAATCGAGACGTAAGCAATTGGGTACGGGAATGTTTAGACTGTCAAAGATCAAAAGTTGGTAAACATACACATTTGGAGCCAAAACAGTTCCAAGAAGTTGACAACCGCTTCGAGCATGTCCATATAGACATTATAGTTCTGCCGGAGTATATGGGTTACAGATACTGTCTAACAATGATAGACCGCTTCTCTCGTTGGCCGGAAATCGTGCCATTGAAAGAGATGTCAGCGGGAACAGTAGCAGAAAAGTTTTACAGTTTTTGGATTTCTCGATTTGGTTCTCCTAAGACCATAACTACCGACCAAGGGTCTCAATTCGAGTCCGCACTTTTTTCATCCCTTACACGTTTAATTGGGGCTCAAAGAATTCGGACAACGCCTTACCATCCAGCATCAAATGGCATGATCGAACGTTGGCACCGTGTAGTGAATTCCCTTACTACTGTATTTATAAATGACATAATTCTAAGTGTTATACATAATTATATACTCTGATCTCTTTTCATGTATTTACTTATTAAGTGATGACAATAAACACAGGCAGGCAGTCTGCAATCAACACTTAACCTGTGCGTTTTATTCTAGACAACAAAATTAATATTATTGCATGCTTGATTACAATGTGTAATGCTGTAATGGACTGTTGCTTTATATGGCGACCGTGACGAAGGTGACAGCGGCACAAAATATATAATAAAAACTGTACCTTTCTTGTATGGAAAAAAAAAAAACTAAAATTAGATAATGTGTTAAATATATATATAAAGGAAAATTTGCAAATAAAGGAAAAAACTTAAGAACTAAAACACAATACAGTGTGTGTTTTAAAAAAAAATAACGAAAGAACGAAAAAATTAAAAATTAAAAAACTATAATGCGTTTAAAAAAAAATATTAAAAGTAAAACCAAAACTAGAACATTATAGTGCGTTTGAAGAAATATAAAAGTTACAACAAAAACTAAATCACTGTAGTGTGGAACATATTTTTTTAAATGAAGGAGAAACAAGCATTTTAAATGCATTATACAGCGTTTTAAATGCATTATACAGCGTTTTAAAATATACATATGTTCAAAAACAAAAACAAATTGCAGATTTGCAAAGAACGCAAGTTCCAGAAAAGTTATAAAGTTATAACCTCAAAGAAAAAAAAAACAGTTATTCTAAAGACTTCTAGAACAAAAAATATATATATATACATATATAGAAGCAAAAATCTAACAGTAAATTTTTGTGATTCATGCAAATAACAACTTAAAAAAAAAATTTCGTTAAAAGCAAAATTAGAACACAAAAGCAAAAGAAGAAAGAAAACCCTTAATTCTGTTTTTCGTTAAGAGCAAAACTAAAACAGGTTTTGTGCATAAAAAAAAAATATTTTTTGAAATCGAGTACACACACTATGATATGCCTAGCAAGTGTGGATATTGATGTGGAGAGCGAGAGGACCAACAACTTTATTTTCTATAACAGAGTTCTGAGAGAGGAGTTGATGGCGTTGTACAGCAGCAGCAGCAGCAGCAGCAGCAGCAGCATTAACATCAATAAAGAGCATAGACTTGGAAATAATAAAACTGGGTATTTATACATATTGCTAAACATTATTTTTGCATTCTATTTTAGCAGCAACATCTGTTGTGCTTATTTTTAGCAACATCGTAATTACAAATTGCCATTCTTATTAATTCAAAGTCTCTGATTCAATTTAATTTTTGATATTGTCAAAATATTTTTTTTTATTATTACTGTTAAATATTATTGTTTACTACAAAAAAAAATTAAATTAATATGGATTTTTCTATTCTAAAGAATATATTTTTTTTTCTCTAAAAATATTCAAAATATTTCAAAATATATATACATATATATATATTCGAAATATGTGTATATAAAAATTTCAATTATATAATATATGTATAATCTTTTTCTAATTTTTGTTTTTAATAAAATGTAAAATTACAAAATAATTATAAAAAAAAAAATTTAAAAACCAAAAAAAAAAAAAAAAAAAAAAAAATCAGAAAGATTTCAATTATAACCTTATGCTTTAAACTTATTTTTTACCTTAGGAAGCAGTAGTGCTTAAAGAAAAAATAAGATATAAAACATCTCGTTTGAGGTAACTGGAAATTCAAAAATTATATATGGAAAAAATAAATCTTTTAATATACATTCGGAATTAAATAATCAAAAGAATTGAGTTTAACCGATATTATTGCAGTGTTCGGAGTTTTAAAGAATTTTTCTGTTTTCATATGCCTATCAGAAATCAGCCGTTATTTTATTGACAAATTTCTTGTGAGCTGTGTTCAATTTCAATAATAAATATGACAATTATAATCAGTGGCTATATTTAAAATATACTGAAACATCTTTAAAAGTCCGAAAATTGTAAAATACCAAATTTTTTTTTTCTTTTCTCCAAAATACAATAACTTTACTTCAAAATACAAATAATTATTACAAAATGCAAATTATTATTATTGCAAAATATAAAAAAAAAAAATTTATGAATTTAATTTAAATCTTAAATACACAAAACAGTTATATTGCAACTTAAATTACAATCAAAATTCTTCTTGAAAAAAAATCGGTAAAAGCTAAAGGTTAAGCAAAATTTTTAGTACCAAACTATTTCATTTATTTCGTAACATATTTTTAATGTCAAAATTTGAACAAAAAGAGTTCAACAATTTAATTGAAAAATTTTATCGGGTTAAAAAGTGTATTTTACAAAATCGGCCATTATCAACTAAAGAATCAAAAAAAAAAGAATACATTAAATCGCTAATTATAACCTATAATGCTATTTTATCATATACGGTTTTACATATCGAAGAGTTTTCAAGTGACACTAGAACCAAGGTTTGCAACAGAATTTTATATTGTAGAGATCTTTTAATCAGATGTTTTGGAAAGTTGGATTGTAGAGTAAAAGTACCCCATGAAGTAGATATTTTTAGAGAAATTGATAGGAATATCATGTCAGATTCTGATTCTGATAGTAAAGACACAGATAAGGAAGTTAATAGCCAAAGCAAAGAAAATAAGTCAATATTTACAGAAAATAGCAATAATTTAGAACAGATCGAATCAAAAATTGAAAATATTAATTCTGAAGGTAAAGTTTCTAAAACATCAAATATGGCAACTGTGGATCAGAAAAGAGTTTTCATAAGCATGTGTGCTTCGATTATAAGGGACAATTATGATGGTAACCCTCTTTCTTTATGCTCATTTCTTGATAAAATCGAATTGATTGAAGATCTCACTGATGAAACCTTAACACCTACTTTGATAGTGTTTCTTAAATCTAAGTTAGAAGGTAAAGCACGAGAGGCTTTGCCAGAAACGGTTCTTAAGATCGATGACATTAAAATTTCCTTAAAAAATAAAATTAAACCGGAAAATTCAAAAGTTGTGGCCGGGAAAATAGCAGCATTGCACGTAAAAAACAATAATTATTCCGAATTTTCAAAACAAACGGAGGAGCTCGCAGATGCTCTTGAGAGGTCTTTGATCATTGAAGGCATGACTAAAGCTAAAGCTCATGAAATGGCAATCGAGCAAACGGTTAGCATATGTCGTTTAAGTGCTAGAACAGACTTAGTTAAGTCAATTCTTGCTTCAACATCCTTTTCTGATCCGAAAGATGTCGTAGCTAAGTTAGTTGTAGAGCAGACGAACGAATCTAGAGAAAAGCAAGTGCTCGCGTTTCAGTCTCGTTGCAACAATTCAAACAATCGTACAAATAGAAATACTGGTATTCATTTTAATAGCAATCGTGGTAATAGTTTCCATCGTGGCAACAATTACAGTCGCGGAGGTGGTTACTCCCGCGGTTTTAATGAAAATCGTGGGAATAATTACAATCAAGTTAGAAATCATTATATTCATAATAGAAACAATTACGAACGCAATCGTGGTAACAATCGGTATAACACTAATTCCAACGCAAAATACTCAAATAATCGAAATGCTAAAGCTTTTCCTTTAAACGCGGAGGGCCCTCAGCAGGAGCTGTTGGGGGATTTCGACCAAAATTAAAAACAACAGGTCAAATCAAACCATTAAAACATGTCTTCAGTTTAAACTTAAATTACTCAGATTTTATTAACTTAGATTGTACTGAAACTCGTAAGACATGCAATTTTTTGGTAGACTCTCAGGCAGATATTTCATTAATAAAAGCTTCTTGTTTAAATCCAAATATAAATATTAACAAAAATAACACAATTACTATTTCTGGTATAACGAATTCTACAATATCCACGCTAGGAACACTTTATACGAATCTTGAAATTCAAAATCATGTTATCGGCCAAACTCTTCATATCGTGCAGGATGATTTTAACATTCCATCTGATGGTATATTGGGTAAAGACTTTTTAAAATCAAATAGATGCAAAATAGATTATGACAGCATGACAATTTCGTTTTGGTATGGCAACAAAAAACTTCAAATTCCAATTTTACATGGCACAACTGACGATAACTGTATCATTCCGCCAAGATGCGAAGTGTTCAGAATTTTCAATTTCGGTAAAATTACAGAACCAATTTTTATAGATTCACAAGAGATTTGCGATGGTGTTTTTATTAGCAAATGTGTAGTGGATACGGAAAATCCGATCTTGCGCGTTTTAAATGTTACTGATGAATTGAAAAGCATTAAAAATTTGAAATTAAAGTGTGAAAAACTTTCAGACTTCAAGGTTTATTCAATAGATAAAGTCGAATCAGATGAGGATCGTATAAAAATTTTAAAAACATTGTTAAAAAATCAAATGCCTAACGATATGCAAGATACTTTGATGCCATTATGCGAACAATACGCAGATATTTTCGCTTTAAAAACAGATAAAATGACAGTGAATAACTTTTACGAACAGAAACTTAGGTTGAACGATGCTTCACCTGTTTATATAAAAAATTATCGCTTGCCGTATTCTCAAAAAAGTGAAATCGATAAACAAGTTCAAGAATTATTACAAAATGATTTAATTGAGCCAAGCCAGTCAAATTATAATACTCCTTTGATTCTTGTCTCAAAGAAAAGTGTTGATGGCAAGAAAGCGTTTAGAATGTGTTTTGATTTTAGAGCGATAAATAAAAAGTTGATAGCTGATAAGTTTCCGCTTCCCCGGATCGATGATATTTTAGACAATCTCGGACGGGCTAAATATTTTTCTATTCTTGATTTGTTCTCTGGTTTTCATCAAATACCACTTCATTTAGATTCAAGAGACATAACATCTTTCAGTACCGATCGTGGTTCTTTTCGTTGGAAGGTGTTACCATTTGGTTTGAACATTGCTCCAAATTCATTCTCGCGAATGATGTCTATTGCGTTTTCTGGACTTACACCTAACCAAGCATTTCTTTATGTCGATGACATTATTGTAGTAGGCTGTAGTAAGCAGCATCATTTGAAAAACCTATCTTCAGTTTTCGATATATTTAGAAAATGTAATCTCAAAGTTAATCCATATAAGTGCGATTTTTTTAGGCCTGAAGTAATTTTTCTTGGTCACAGGTGCACCTCAAAGGGTCTTTTGCCAGACGAATCAAAAATAAAAGCAATTCAAAACTATCCGATTCCAGATAGTAAAGATGCAGTTAAACGATTTGTAGCTTTTGCTAATTACTACCGCAGATTCGTAGAAAATTTCGCTTCGTTAGCGGCACCGTTGAATTACATTACTCGGAAAAAAGTACATTTCAATTGGGACGACAAATGTCAAAAGTCCTTTGATCTTTTAAAAGCAAGCTTAATTTCACCAAAATTGCTACAATATCCAGACTTTACCAAAAAATTCCTAATAACAGTAGACGCATCCAAAATTGGATGTGGCGCAGTATTAAGTCAAGATTTTAATGGTCATGATTTACCAATTTACTTTGCATCTAAATCGTTCAATAACGCAGAACAAAAGAAACCAACTATCGAACAAGAACTTTTAGCAATACATTTCTCTATAACACAATTTAGACCATACGTTTATGGCACGGAATTTACTGTTAGGTCGGATCACAGACCTTTAGCATATTTGTTCAATATAAAAGATCCTTCATCAAAATTAACGAAAATAAGGTTAGAACTTTCTGAATACAACTTTACTGTAGAATACATAAAAGGTAAAAACAATGTAGCTGCTGATGCATTATCTCGAATTTCAATTGACGAATTGAAAAACGGGAGTGCAGAAATTTTTGCCATGACAACTCGAGGAATGTCAAAGCAAATTCCGGTAAAGCACAAAAATTTTTCAAATAAAGAAAACAACTTAAGCAAATTACCTATTTATGATAAATTTTCACATGAATTCAGTCGTAAAGTGGCAAAAATCAGAACTGATCTTCTATATACAAACGATAAATTAACACAATTGCGTATAAATGTCTATAACAAATTTAAAATATTGTTCTCTTTGAATTTTATTGTTGAAAACGAAACATTAAATCTCGATTTAATGCTTTTGAGGCTCCAAAAAGAAGCCGTCAATCATAAAATTCACTCAATTGAATGGCCTACAGATGATGCATTTTTTACAGTTTGTAGTGTCCAAAATTTAAAAGACCATGGCACAAAAATTTTAAAATACATTGAAATTATATTAACTGATCCTGTAGAGACAGTAACAGATAAAGACAAGAAGGAAAAACTGTTAAACGTTTATCACAATGATCCACTTTTAGGAGGGCATTGTGGGCGTAAAAAGCTATACGCAAAAATAAGAACAAAATATTATTGGAAGAATATGACAAGAGACATAGCAAATTTCGTTAAAAATTGTAATAAGTGTGTTGTGAACAAAGTAAAACCTAGACACAAAGAAGAATTAGTATTGACACCGACACCGTTAAAAGCATTCGATATTGTTGTTTTAGACACGATTGGCCCATTAGTCGAATCTACATCTGGAAAGAAGTACGCGTTGACTCTTATTTGTGACCTTACGAAGTATTTAGTTACTATCGCAATACCTGATAAGAGTGCAAATACTGTCGCTAGAGCAATTTTTGAGAATTTCATCTTAGTATACGGCACGATGAATTCGATCAAATCAGATTTAGGAACTGAGTTTAAGAATGAAGTATTTAGTGAACTATGTAAATTATTGAAAATTGAGCTAAATTTTTCAACAGCTTATCATCACGAAAGTCTTGGAACAATCGAACGTAATCATAGAGTTTTTAACGAGTACTTAAGAGCATATGTAGATGAAAATATCTCAGATTGGGACACTTATCTAAAATATTTTACATTTTTCCATAATACAACCTCAAATACCGTTTTTGATTTTAAATACTCGCCCTACGAGTTAGTTTTTGGGAAAAAAGCTGAACTTCCAAGTGAAGTTCGGAAAAAAACTATAGATCCAATATACAATATAGAGAATTACTCAAAAGAAGTCAAGTTTCGCCTTCAGAAAACACATATTTTAGCAAATAGCTTAATTAAAAAGCATAAATTGAAAAATAAAGACTTATATGATAAATATGCAAAACCTTTAGTATTGGAAATTAACGATAAAATTTTAATTCAGAAGCAGCCATATAATAAACACTCAAGCATTTATGAAGGTCCATATAATGTTAAAAGCATTAATGGTTGCAATGTAACAGTCTTTGATAAATTAACAAAAAAAGAAAAAACTATTCATAAAAATAGAGTAAGGAAAGCATAAAGCAATAAAATATTTAAAATATTCAAAAAAAAAAAAGGGAAGAAATAATGAAATATCTTCCTAATTTTAATAAATTTTATTTAAATGTATAATCATATAATTATATAATACATTTGTAACTATATTTAAGTTAAAAAAAAATATTATAATTATATTAAAACATTATATTAAAATTATAAAAAAAAAAAAAAATATATATATCTCTAATGTAATCTATCTTAAGTTTATTTGGAAAGCAGGAATTAAACAAGGCTGGTACCCCTTGTTTACTTCTTACTTTTTATAAAAAGGGAGGTGTAGTGAATTCCCTTACTACTGTATTTATAAATGACATAATTCTAAGTGTTATACATAATTATATACTCTGATCTCTTTTCATGTATTTACTTATTAAGTGATGACAATAAACACAGGCAGGCAGTCTGCAATCAACACTTAACCTGTGCGTTTTATTCTAGACAACAAAATTAATATTATTGCATGCTTGATTACAATGTGTAATGCTGTAATGGACTGTTGCTTTATAACCGAACATTAAAGGCTGCTCTTATGTGCAACCATGAAACAGCATGGTTGGAAATTTTACCTACAGTATTACTTGGTCTTAGAACGTGTTTTAAAGAGGATATAGGATGTTCTGCGGCTGAAATGTTATATGGAACCACACTTCGTGTTCCAGGGGAATATTTTTCCAATGTTGACGAAATATCAAATCAACCTTTTTTCTTGGACAAATTCCGTGAATACATGCGTCAGATTCGTGCAGCACCGGTTAAGCACCATATTAGCAACAACAGACTTTTTGTTCATAAAGATCTTATGACATGTACGCATGTTTTTGTAAGATCAGATCATGTTAAGAAACCATTGGAGGCTCCGTACACAGGACCTTTTGAAGTCTTGGAAAGAATTTCCGATCGTGTGTTTTCAATAAAAATAAAGAACAAACCGCATAACATTTCTCTTGACCGATTGAAACCAGCTTTTATGCCAAAGGATCCGGACACTCCCCCAAGACTTCTAAAAACATACAGCAGAAAGAAAACAGTTTCATTTGCCGAAAGTTAAATTCAACCATCTAGCGTTTTTTTGGGGGAGGAGTAGCTGTGGCAACACAACACCGTTAATACGGAATAATACAGCACTGCCTTGTAAAATTCGTTTCACAGCAAACCATGTTTTGTGTCACTTTTGAATTCAACGTCTCTCTCATATTTTCATTCTTTTAGTTTGGTTAAGAAAAAAAGGGCTTTGCTAGAACGCTATAGAAATAAAAGAATAATTAATCTACAAAAAAACGTTTGTTTTTATTTTAAACATTATAGGCCATATCCTATACAAACAAAAATTGTGGCGCCATCTACTGTGGCATAGTCACGCTGAGCAAAATGAAGTGACACTCTGTTAATGCAAAAGAAATGTATTTTCCCCACAACAAAATATTGCAGAATTTTATATAAATAAAATAATATACCGATTTATTTCTAACATGCAGTTGTTATGGATATACATATATAATATATGTATATTATTTGTATTATTTAATATGTTTATATAAATTTATAAATAAATTTATACATAAAATTTTTTTTTTGCTATATTTACATTGTTTTTTTTTTTTTTTTATTAACAACTAGGTATTTTAGCATTATTTGCTTTAGATGTTGGTGAATTTTTACTCCCTTTATATTAACTCGTAGTGTCTGCTTGTCGAAAAAATTTTGGATCGATTTTAACCAATTTCCCGTGAACCATTCGATCTGAAATTTTGCAGGCAGGCTCGTGGCAATAACAGAAATTATCTAACAAATTTTTAGAGTGATGCCAAAACAATGGAAACTTTTAAATTTTTCTACCAGAGTTAATAAAAAAAATTTACAAAGGGTTAGTTTTTATTATATTATTACCACAACGACCACAAAAACAACAAGTCCAGCTATGACAACAACACAACATTTAGAATAACAGCAAGAACAATATAGAAACATCATATTTTTCATTTTTTTTTTTATTTTTTCAAAGATTTCCCTGGACCTGTTCCACCGATTTTAATGATTTTTGAAATAAAAATCTTCCCATGAATTTGGTGAATCATTCTCACTAAAAATGATCACTGGCTGCACTATTCAGGGCGTGATCGTGACAAGAACAACATAGAAAATTATATTTTTTCAAGACTTTTTTTAGTTCTTCATTCAAATCTCGGGCCCTAATTGACCGATTTGGACGATTTTAAATAGCAAACTTTTCAGGATGTTAGTGAATCATCTTTTATGTCAACGAGCACCCTAGCTGCCCGATTGATGCCGTCATCGTGATTTCCACAGACGGACAGACGGACATCACTATATCAACTCCGGTTGTTATAAGGATCACAAATATATATATTTTATGGGGTCCAAATTTTTTTTTCTAATTATTACAAACGGAATGACAAACTTATATATACCCTCTGCACACTGGAGTGGAGGGTATAACTACAATTAATTGTTTTTAACGAAAATTTATTAGATTGCCACGAGTCTGCCTGCAAAGTTTCAGCTCGATTGGATCACGGGAAAGGGTAAAAATCGATCCAAAGTTTTTCGGCAGACAAGCAGACAAGCAGACGAGTTAAAATAAAGGGAGTGAAAATAGAAGACGGTGTGAAAGAAAATGTATAAATTCTTAACTGCTATTTTAATATTTATAGTTCCTGACTTTTCCTTGTAACTGGTTTCTAACTGGTTTTTCAATGTTTTATTATTACAATTTATTATTATAAAATAATGCCAAATCAGAATAATAGATGCTTTTACTGCTGGTCTTAAGTAAAAGAATATTTCTGAGAAATATTCTATGCATAAATCCATAATTTCAAGAATTATTGTGAGTAGGCCGCGTAAAACGAGTCAAACACAGGATAATTTAACAGCCCTTGCTGTTAAAAAATTGTCCATGAATGCTACCTTAAGAGGTCATTAATAATCTGAAACTAAAAATATATACTAGAATTGTTTCCCGACGAGTAACTGAGGCTGATCTTGGTTGTTGCCGTCCAGTGAAGAAACCACTGATATCAGAGAAAAACAGTCTGACCCGCATAACTTTCGCTAAAGAACACGTGAACTGGTCAAGATGGAATTCCCTTTTCAGATGAGTCCAAGTTTAATTTAAGAGGCCATGATGGAAGAACGTTTTTACGACGACCAAAGTGAAAACGACTACACCCAAAATGTATCGATAAAACTGTTAAGTTTAGTAGGGCCAATATTATGATATGAAGTTGCTTTCGGGTCAATGAAAGGGTCCAATTCATTTAGGAAAAGACACTAAATGATTTAAAGTACAATCTAATGCAGTTTGTGTTTTGGAATGGCCTCAATCCCATAGAAAATCTTTGGGAATTTGTAAATCGAAAAATACGGACTCGAAATTACACAAACAACACAGATCTCATAGAGGCAGTTAATTCAATTTAATTGACTCCATGCCGCGGCGCACTGTGGACCATATTTTGAGAAGGCGGCCAAAAATATTTTTTATGGTTACAGATTTTAAAGTTATGTTTGCGATTTTTTTTTTATTTTCGCTGTTGCTTTGTGATATTTGTTATTCTTTTCTGCAGAATTTGAATTTGAAATTTTGCTAGTAGGCTGTGAAAAATTCTGCGAATTTTTTTTTATTTTCGCTGTTGCTTTGTCATAATTGTTATTCTTTTCTGCAGAGCAGACGTGTGTGTGGCAAATAAAAGTGAGATAGTTGCATTTTGGTGTGGTTTTATATAAAGAAAATGTCTTTTCGAAAAGTGTTAACCATGGTAGAAATCATGGCTGCTTTGAACGAGCCGTGTTCGGATGACGAGGAAGATCAAGCCATTATGAGTTCAAAAGATGTTGATGTCATGTATATTCCACCTAAAGTAGACTATGTGACTGATGAAGAAGATATCGACGATAATCAAATTGCTCTAAATGATGGCAATGATGATTGTGCGAATGAAATTACCGGGGAAGTGGAGTTACAGTACGTTCGAGACAATGACTTAATACCTAATGCTACCGAAGAGCCGCAACCATCAACATCGAAAGCCGCAAAAAGACGTGGAAGACCTAAAAAAGCTGTTTATCCATCCTTATTCAAAGGAAAGGCAGATTTTGAAGTTCCTGATTGGCAGAAACCTGGGGATTTTACTTACACCAGAGCACCAATCAACGTGGAAGGTTTGAAAAAGGAAAAAATTTGCGCAAAAATTGGTAAGTGAACAATTTTTTTTAATATCGTTTAGGCCCGGTTGTTCAATAGACAAACAAACCTCAGATTTCTAGCGAATAAATTTGTAAAATTTGTATTGAATTTGACAGAATTTAAAAAATGTATTCGATAGATAGCTTTTTCATGAGTTGTTTGACTATTGAACAACCGCGCCTTAGTCGTTTTAGAGTGTTAATTTTTAGTTTTTGACTTTGTGTAGGTGGTATGTCACCGTATGACATATTTTCATGGTATTTTGATGGAACATTGATCGAGGATATTACTCACTTCACGAATTTATATGCCACTCAAAATAATGCAACCATTGATGTGACACCAAATGAAATGCGCCGCTTCATTGGTATATTGTACCTATCAGGGTATCACACGCTGCCACACATCGATAATTATTGGTCAGTTCAGCAGGACATGGGAGTACCTATGGTGAAGCAAACGATGAGCCGAAATCGATTCAAAGTCATAAAAAGATTTCTCCACCTCTCGGATAACAACAATCTGAACGTAGCAGATCGCTTTGCGAAAGTCCGACCGATTATTGATGCTCTCAATGAAAAATTTATGCAGTTCGGAGATTTCAGCCACATCTTATCTATAGATGAACAGATGATACCCTATTTTGGAAGGCACTCGTGCAAGATGTTTATTCGCGGAAAACCGATTCGGTTCGGATTCAAATCATGGTGCTTGTGTTCAGAGCAAGGATATCTATTATTTTCCATACCATACGGTGGCTCGGCAACTCCCCATGAATAAAATATCGGTCTTGGCGCTCAAACGGTTTTGAATTTTCTTGAAAATGTATCTGATCCCGATTGTTATATTATTTTCTTTGACAATTTTTTTTCCTCCTATCATCTTATGTGTCTACTGAATGAACGCCGTTTCTTTGCAACTGGCACAATACGTGAAAACAGAATGGCGAAAATTCCATTAGCAAATTTAAAAAAGGCTGAACGTGGCGAATTTGACCAATTATTCGATGCTAAGCAAGAAATATTGGTCATCCGTTGGAATGACAATGCAGTTGTGAATGTCATTACTAATAATTCTACAGTCGAGCCATTGTTCAATGCTCGAAGATATTGTCGTACGCAAAGGAAAACAGTTGCGATTCCCCAACCTAAAGTGATTCGTGAATATAACCAAGGTATGGGAGGCGTTGACCTTCACGACAACGCAGTGGCCAACTATCGAATATGCATACGAGGAAAGAAGTGGTGGTGGCCACTATGGACCAACGCTCTCGGCAATGCAATGGTCAATGCATGGAAGATGCATTGCATGTTGGCAAAGCATGAAAACACAAAGCCACTTACTCAATTAGAGTTTCGTTCTGCTGTTACCCAAGCTACTGACTTCCAATATGATGAACGAAGACATGGAAGATAACGCTGCTGATGTTGATAAAAAAGAATGCCCTCCTGGTTTCCCACGGATCGGCGAAAAAAAACCATATTGTGGTAAAAAGCCCTCAAAACAAATATTGTCGCTGCAAAGTATGCAAAAAACATACAATTTTTACATGCAAAAAATGTAATGTTTACTTGCACACCAAATGTTTTGATGAATACCACCAAACTATCTAACCTTTTTTGCGTTAATTATTCACATCTTATCAATAAATAAAATTTTTGCTACAACTAAAAACGAATGAATTGAACTAAAGCTAAATATTCGTAAAAAAACGCATTTCTTTATTTATATATGTAGATGTTGACATCTGGCCAATGGTCGATTTTTCGACCACTTCATATCTAGAGAACAACAATTAAAAAAAAATTTTTTTTTTTAATTTTTCTAAATTGCGCTCCTAAAAGTAAGTATTTAAAAGGAATTCAAAAAATTCCTGCGATTTCTGGTAGCGGCCGATAATGGGTTAATAAAAATTTATAGCGGCTTAGAGCCGTCAACTACAGAAATTGATGTAATGAAAAATTAAATTCCTTCTTCAACAAAGTACTGCAGACCAATAAAATTTGAATTCAAAAAGGAAACCAAAGATGTCATAACTGAAGAAGTCCGAAAAATAAAAGATCAAATGAAAGAACTTCAGCCAATTTAAATTTGATGACCAAGACATTAAGTAAATTTTAAAATGTATCTCACAATGGTAGATGGAAAAGTTTGACAAGCTTTAACCGAAATAAAGTCCTCGTCAAGCTATTATATGCCAAAAGACATGAAATCAATTAAGCCAACCCCCACTACAAGACAATAGTTTTGAGGAAGCCTACGAATTTGGAATGTCCCCTCTTCATGCTAGAATTCGTTTTTGGAGCATATTCTTAAATTGCGCTATGATTTGGAATTTGGTCCGTTAGGCGAAACAGTGAGAACAAACAAAGAAAATGAAAAAAGAAAGCAAAAAACAAAATAAATTCAAGAAAAATATGTACAGTTAGACCTCAAAGGAGAAGGAAACTAAAATAATGGTATTTCCATTATAATGGTATTTCCATTATTTTAGTTTAGTTTAGTGCAAGGAGATCCAGAAACTGCATTATCTATTTCAGGTGTAGATCACGAATTAATAAGATGATTCAAAATCATATTACAAGTTCTAGCATGCAGCAGAAAGAAAAATGCAAAAATATTTGGAGAGTATGCCAATAAAACAGCTATACTTTATGACGAAAAATACTCTTGGAGATATATGCCATCCACAGTTCATAAAATTTTGTACCATGGGGAACAAATAATTCGAAACAATATGCTGCCAATAGGAGATCATCTGAAGAAGCGCAAGAAAAGAGGAACAAAGACTACAGATTCTTTCACGAGCACAACACAAGAAAAATGTCCAGATGTTACACTAATGAAGACCTTATCACTATTTTGTTGTGCACTTCAGATCCATATATGCCCAACATTCGACGAAAATGGGAAACTTCCTCTATTGAATTAAACGAAGAAGCTAAACAACTTCTTGAAAATGAAAATCAAGGCAATTTAGAAGAAATATTTACTAAAATTTTTTGATTTAAAGTAGTTTTTCAGTACACTAACAGTGTACAATTTTTCTTGATTTAAAAATTTATGTATTTAATAAATTTACAATAAAAATTGATATAGAAGTATTTAAAAATGCAATGAAAAAATGTTTAACTAAAGTAAAAACATACGACTTTTTCACTGAAACTTCTCTAACTTCAACCAATATCAGGTAACTGCTTAATAAATTATATTTGAACTCGGGCTCTTTAAAAAAAAAACCAACCTTTGGCCCCTGCGAACATTAGGACTAAAAAGTTTACGGGAGCCAAACGTTGGCATTTTCTGACACTATTTAACTTACAAAATTCTTAAAAAGTATTAGTTGTAAAATTAACTGAAAAAATAAGACATTATATAAAACAAGTAAGAAAATTATAGTCGATCTAGACCGACTATACGATACCCTATACGATGCGTTTAGAGATCCTATCTCTTAGGCCCAACTAACTGGATATACACAATAAGCATAAACCAAATTTGAGTGGGATTTTTTTTTTTTGCTGCAGATATGAAAAAGTTCATATCGGATGCTATATCTATATGGGGACTAGGCCCAAAAATGGACCGATCCTGGCCATCTTTGGTAAAGTCTCTTGTATTTTGCAAAAATATATACAAACAAAATTTGAGAAGAACCAGTACAATATTTTTTTTTTGTTTTTTGATAGATTTAAGTGAAGATCGGGAAGCAGCTTTACATAGGACCTATGACCAAGAGTTGTCCCATAGAACATACAAACCCAATTTGACTAAGATCTATGCGATAATTTGGATCTTATGGCAATTTATGTCGATTTCATAGGGGTCATTTGTATGGGGGCTAGGTCTGAACATGGACCGATTCTCACCAATTTCAATAGCGCTTATCATATGGCTAATAGAAGCTTATATACCAAATTTCATCAAAACATGTGCATATTTGCGACCTGCAGTTTGATTATAAGGTTTACATGGACACACAGACGGACGGACGGACGGACTTCGTTAAATCGAATCAGACAGTGATTCTGATTCGATCGGTATAATAAAAGATGGGTCTAGGTCAAATATTTTTTTTAGTTACATTATACCCAAACCACATAGTGGTATAGGGTATAAAAAAAATAAACCTTTTTAACCTTTTAACACTTCACTTTTGTACTAAAATTCAACTAAAAATGAAAATGTATTTTAAACCCTCCATAACTTTTGTATTATTATTAAAGGCTATAGTCTCACCTACCAAACAGAAAAAAAACGCATATCAAAATTCAAATCCAACCAAAAGTTTTGGAGTTTTGACCGCCTTCTCGTGAAATAGTCCACTGTGCGCCGCGGCGTTGTGAAGCAGTACTAAAAAATAGTGATATCCACACAAAATATTGAAACAAAAAACAGAGGGAAAGTTTTCAATTATTGTACAGCAAAGGTTTCAATTGTTTTGTCAACAGCATAAAATGAATATTTTCAAAATTTTGTTATTTTATTTTCTGAGGTTAAGCTATTTTATATTAATATTTTTGTCTTTTTTTAAATAAATAGAAGTTACAAGATTTTCAATTAATAACAAAGTTTTTTTTTTATTGACCGTTCAAATCGTCAAAAATATATATTGTTAATAGTTTCCATTGTATTATCACTTACTGTATATCAAATATCCACGAGTTATATGATTTTTTATATATGTACATAACATTAGACCTGGTTGTTTGAATGTGTTAGTACTGTTTTCACTGTCACCATAAACACTTGCACAGCTTGCATTTTTGCATAACATTCAACTAAAATTATGTTAATAATATCGATGAAATATTGTTTTTATAATGCACAACAATAAAATATTATTTTAATTTACAGTAGTTATTTTTTTATCATCAGTATCTTTCTTTTCGTGTATTCACGAATATAACATTTGCTTGGCTTTAATTTAACGGTCGCTTAATTTAATATTATCGTGATTGATTTTTATTCACCTTATTGGTATTTTATTGTGAATGTGTTTTTTCTATCACTTTATAAATGTCACCTCATTTGTTATAATTAATGATTTACAGTGATAAGTATTATAAATGGCACGAAACTGCCAGAAGGCTCAATGGTCTAGGGGTATGATTCTCGCTTTGGGTGCGAGAGGTCCCGGGTTCAAATCCCGGTTGAGCCCGCTTTTTTATTTTTTTTTGTTTAAAATTTTAACTTTTTTACTTTATTAGCTACGAAATTTAAAAAAAAAACTAAAATTTTATTTAATCCTTTCCGTGTTTTTGTCGAAAATACTAGACATCAAAGCAGGCATTGATTGAAATGAAAAATTTAACCTCATATTTAAATTTTGCATTGCTTTGCTTATTTCTATGATTAAATATATATATAGTCTCAGGTAAAAATTATATTTCTTCCGGCTTTATCGCCATAACGAGCTAAAAATTTTCAGATTTTTAAAATTATTTTTGACACGGAGAGGGTTAAAATTTAAACAATTTGTTATATTGAGTTGATTTATTTATTTTCATTCCACTACTGCTTATCTTAACTAACAGTCTCTCATTTCCAGGGACGGAAAATAATTATTATTTTTTTCTTTCGAAAGAAACGGTTACGTTAAAATTAGCTTTATCTATTTTAGGGAATTTTTAACTATTATAGTATTTTGGTCACCGTAACCAATATTACTGAGAAATATTTTTTTGGCTGTGAATCTATATATTAATACGTGAAAGTAAATTTTTAGTTCCCTTTTTAAGCAATATGCGGGCATGGTGGAGTGTGAAAATTGGCATAGTTATAGTTCATATGGAGGAGAAGCTGAGAATGATAAAATTTGTGTTTAATCTATCTTAAAAATATATAAAATTAAATAAAATAAAATATTTATAATAATTCGTTTAAATCGAATGATTTGCTAAAATTGCTAAAATTGATTAACATACCTTTAGGCTCATTTAAATATTCATAAATTTTTAATATATATAGATTAAAAAACAGTGCTGGGCTATACTAGTAACTATTATAACAACCAAAAAAATTTTTTGGTTATCAATAACCTTATTGAAAGTAATTTTATTTTTTGGTTATTGCTACTTGGATACGTACCGTATTTTTGATGCAATGGATGCTTTTCTAAGGTGTTTGAAGGATAAGGAATTTAAACATCTTTTGTAAAGTAAACAAAATGAACAGTTTTGTAAGAAATGTTCATTTATTTTATAAATAAAATATTATTTAATTAAAAAGTTGATTAAAAATTAAACTTTAACACCCGTATTCATAAAAATTAAAGTGTACTTCAAGTAGACTTTATTGTCTGTTTTTCATACAAAATTTGTTGATAAAGTCTACTTGAAGTACACTTTAATTTTTATAAATACGGGTGTAAGTGATTCAATTAATGTAGTTCAATAATTAAACTACAAACCCTTTAGAAATGCATCCATTACATGAAAAATATGATATATATCCGGGTAGCGATAACAAAAAAATAAAATTTCTTTCAGTAATGGTTATTTGTAACCAAACAATTTTTTGGTTGTTATAATAGTTACTAGTATAGCCCAGCACTCAAAATTCGAGTGCAAATTCTAGGAAATATTATAATTATAATAGTTATTCATAACCAAAAAAAAAAAAAAAATATGTCTCACCTATATTGGTTACGATGACCAAAATTAAATATATATTGCGATAATGGTTAATTACAACCTTTATTTGAATTCATTAATGTTAATGGTTAAATAAGAGCTTTTCGTCATTTCTCTTACATATAACTAACTGTTACGTCCCTGTTCATTTCAAATTTTTTTTTTAAGTATAGGCACCAGAAAAAAAATGTATCCTGGAGATGCGGGGCATCGATCCCCGTACCTCTCACATGCTAAGCGAGCGCTCTACCATCTGAGCTACATCCCCGTCATAAAAATTCTGAGCAAACATATTGTCTTGAGATTTTGCTCAGCATTCAATATTGAATATCAATTGATCTAGAATTAAAAACAATTATTTTTCAATCAAAATAAAATTAAATTAAAATACCGAAACCGTACTTTATTTTGATAAAAGAAGTACTAAACGAACAAGAAATTAAACTGATCATTACTATATCCGAAATTGTGATAGCACAAGTATATATAGACACACTGTTAGGGTGACAGCCATTTTTTTCTTTGAATTTCACGGGTCGGATTTTTGTGACACTGGATCTAAAACTTTAGTGCGCAAAATTTAAGCCAAATCGGACAATGCTCAAAGTTCAAAAAAATCCTTATGAAGAAAATATTTATAGAGTCATAGAGTCAATTTGACATCAAGAGGACCCCACGGGTTACTTTCAGAAAATAAGTCCAGAATATTATTTTTTAGAATTATTAAAATATTATCAACAAATTTTATCGAAATCCTTTCACAAATATATATTATTTCGATATTTTGTTTTAAAAAATGTAAATCTCCTTAAATTTGACCTTTGACCTTTAAGAGGAACAGTTTATAGTTTTCAATTTAACCTTAATTTACAAAATTGAGAACTTATATCAAGTAATATAATATTTTGGCATAACAATAGATGAGATGCAAAATACTTTACATAATATAATTTTGGGATAAGGAGAATGCAAAAATATTGTTTTTGTAAATTATTTCAATGTCTTTAAAAATGTGAGCTCGAATTTCTTAATCAAGTGGTCTGCGGCGCATTTATTGCCTGGGAAACTTGATATAACTTGGCTGTTTTTTAACCGATAATGGATTTTGTCGTTTTATTAAAAAGATAATTTACTCTAGATTGTGTTTTTTTTTATAAATTTAATTGAAACACAATTATTAATATCAAAATTTTTGTGAAAAATTATTTTTTTTTGATAATTTTTACATATATGTACATATGCATATTTCAACTTTGAACTCAATGCGCGTCCAGAAATCATTGTCCGATTTGGCTCAAATTATGCGCACTAAAGTTTTAGATCCAGTGTCACAATAATCCGACCCGCACACCGCAAAATTCGACCAAAATTTTTTTTTCATACAAACCGCTGTCACCCTAATACACTATATGTTATTGGAACAATATCTTAGAATTATTTGCTTTAAAAGAGAAAAAATACACTTTATTCACATCGGCAGAGTTTTGGAAATATATGTACGTGCAGGTTTGTGTGCAAAATAATAGGGACAGTGATGTTGCACATCAAAATAAGATGAGAAAATAAATAAAATGAATTGTTGGTAACGGAATAAATTTTCTTATTGTCAATTACAAAAACAAATTCCGTTATAAAATTACTAAGTGATTCCATACATTTCCCAAGAAACCAGCATTCTTCTAAGATCACTATGTAGTTTTCGGCTGTGCGAATTAATAAGAACAACGTGTCATTTCGATAAAAAGGAATAAAATGTTTTGTATGTGAACAATCAAAATAAGTGTTATTAGTAGAAATTTAAATTAAATATATATTTTTTTTGTCATTAACTAGACAAATATGGCTCTGTGACTCGACAAATATTAAAGATTTGTTGAACGCAGGAAATTCTAATAGGAAGGTTTCAAAAATATTCGCAGTTTCAAAACCAATGGAAGGAAATGCTTTTAAATTGGAATCTTAGTGTTGAGTACGCATCACTGGTTATCAAATGGAACGTTTCTTTATCGTGCACTTACGGTTTTTAATTCTAAAATAAAGATTTGAGTAGGCTGTGAGTCGTACGTTAGCATCGTAAAAGCTTGGTAATATATTCTTAGAAATTATAGTAATAAACTTGTTATACTTTTATTGCTAAATAAATTATTCCTTAAATCTACATCGCGTGTCCTTATTAAACTAAATATACAACAAAATTAGTGACGAGGATTTAAAGGAATCAGTGCAGAAGAAAATTATAAGATAAATTTAATAAATAAAATAAAATCATAAATTAAAAAAAAAAAATTTTTTCTTTTCAACATGGCGACGGCATCACCACTTGAGCAATTTCTAGCGAAAATCCTAGTACAGCAACAAGATGCAGCAAGTTGTCAGGAGCAACAATTGAAGTTACAACAACAGTACTTACAGAAACAACCTGATATGTTTGAACGACAAGAGAGATTCATTAGCTCTGTTCGTTTACTTTCCCAGCAAAACCAGTAAAAACCGAAATTTTAGAGAGTAAGAAAAATTAGTTCTCAAAAACATAAATATCCAAAATAGTAAACGAACAGCAATTTGTAAGTATTTGCAAGTTCATAGAAACAGCTGATTGTAAACATATTTGAAAGCGAAGAAGAAGTAAAACTCTAAATTAAAAAAAGAAATGTACCTTAAATAGAAGAATATATTTTATTTAAAGTGTAAAAATATTCATTGAAACTAATATCATTACCTATTGCTTTTGAAAATAAATATTTATTATGAAAGAAATTGGCAGATACGAATATTTTTTGGCAGGAACCAGTTTTAAAAGATTAAAATTAATGAAGCCTGGTTATGTGAATATTTATTTACTTCTTCTATCGTTAATTTCCTCAGAATTATTATTTAAAATTTTTGCACAAAAATAGTATTGTAGTGTTTTTGCTTTATTCACCACAAAACTCAATCATATGTTTTTATACCCTATACCACTATGTGGTTTGGGTATAATGACTTTGTGCTGCTGTTTGTAACAACCAAAAATATTTGACCTAGACCCATCTTTAATTATACCGATCGAATCAGAATCACTTTCTGAGTTGATTTTACAATGTCCGTCCGTCCGTCCGTCCGTCTGTGTGTCCATGTAAAGCTTGTAATCAAACTGCAGGTCGCAAATATGAATATATTTTGATGAAATTTGGTACATAAGCTTTTATCGGCCATGTGATGAACGCTATTGAAATTGGTGAGAATCGGTCCATGTTCAGACCTAGCCCCCATACAAATTACCCATATGAAATCGACATAAATTGCCATAAGATCCAAATTGTCATATAGATCTTACTCAAATTGGATTTGTATGCGTTCATTACATCCACTAATGAGTAGTCCAAAAATGATCCCTTTGACCCCATATAGAGCTGCTTCCCGATCTTCACTTAAATCTATTAAAAAACAAAAATATTGCACTGATTCTTCTCAAATTTTGTTTGTACATATTTTTGCAAAATACAAGAGACTTTACCAAACATGATCAGGATCGGTGCATTTTTGGACCTAGTCCCTTTATAGATATAGCATCCGATATGAACTTTTTCATATCTGCAGCCAAAAAAATTAATAAAAATCCCACTCAAATTTTGTTTTTGCTTATTTTCAATGTCCAGTTAGTTGGGTCTAAGAGATAGGGTTTCTAAACGCATGGTATAGGGTATCGTATAGTCGGTCTAGACCGACTATAATTTTCTTACTTGTTCAAACATATGTTTTTTCTTGCTTGCTAATTCTTAGTGGCAAAAATATATTCAGTAAAAACTAGCAAGTTTTCAAAAAATTAACTGTCATTTGCTCTCTTTTACTGGGTTTTTGAAGTAAACGAACAGGATCCAGAAAATTTTGTGATGATTTGTACAAATTATTACAAATTATCACGTAAATGAACAGAGCTATTGCCAATCAGCAGCAAACGTTTCAAGAGTTTATTAATCGCGACCACCCAAACGCAGCAGCAGCTGTAAATGAAGAAGCTAATGCCACATCGCAATCAACAAATGTCTTCAACAAATGTCTTCACAATAGTAAGTATAGTGCAACCAGGAATAAGGAAAATTCAAAAATTTCTTCATCTCCATGTTGGCTATATGGTGCTATGCACTATTCGAACACTTGCTAATACAAAAATCATAAATATGATAAAGTAGGGCACAAAGAGGGTTACTGCAACGTAAAATTATCAAAGTCTGACAACAACAAACAAAAACTTTCAAAAGATTTTAAAGGTTCAAATAAGAATCGTTATGAAAATTCCAATAAGAATTTCAATTCAGCACAAACAGAGGCAATCGATAACATTTTTCATCGTAAATATGTTATTGTTTTGATAAACAATCATAATATCGAACTTCAACTGGATACAGCTTCGGATATTACAATTATATCACAACAAATGTGGATAGATATTAATCGCCCCACATTAACACCTACAGTGAAAAAAAGCATTGTGCGTTCTGTAAAAAAAAATCCCTTTAACTCTTACAAACAAATAAGATGCTGATACATCAACAATCCACAAAGCACTTATTCGTGAAAACCTTTAAGCTGGAAGCACTAGAAAAGTACCCACATATGTTGTTTAAGAAGAACGTACAACAAAGATTAAAAACGGTCTGCGAAACCAAAATTAATTCATTTAACACAAATCGAGGTATTCAACACGTTAGAAGACCTTCTATATGGTCCTTGGTACAACCCCAAGTTTACTGGCGGTAGTAACGTCATGGTATGGAAAGCATTTTCACACAATGGTGTGGGACCGCTGCATCGTATATAAGGCATTATGAAGGCAATAGATTATTTTGAAATTCTTGAAACTAACAATATGCTGCTTAAAGGGGTGTTTCAACACAACATTGATCCCAAACATACGCAAAATGCACAAAGAAGTGGTTTAAGAACAATAACCTCACTATCGTAGAGTGGTCCCCACTATCAGTGGATCTAAATCCGATAGAAAATTAGAAAAAGACGTTAATTAGAGGAAAGTGTGCAACCAACATTGCTGGTGCCGAGCAGTCTTGATCAACTAAGGGTCCTCAACAAAATATTAGACAATACATAGACGTATTAAAATAGCCACTAGTGCAAATCTACTTTATGACTTTATGCTTATGTTTGTAACTACCAAAAATATTTGACCCCTGAGTCGATTTAGCGATGTCCGTCCGTCCTTCTATCTGTCTGTGTCTCCATGTAAACCTTGTAATCAAACCACAGGTCGCAAACATGAATATAGTTTAATGAAGCTTGGTGTATAAGCTTCTATCGGCCATAGGATGAACGTGAAAATTGGTGCATGTTCAGACCTAGTCCCCATACAAATTACCTTTATAAGATCGACTTAAATTGCCATAAGATACAATTATCATACAGATCTCGTTCACATTGGGTTTGTAAGTGTTTATTACATCCATTAACCAGTAGTAGAAAAATAAACCCTATCTGAAAATTCTTAGGCATAACCCTCATATACATAAGTCTGCTCTTCACTTAAACTTTTCAAAAACAAAAATATTTAACAGATTTTTCTCAGACTTGCAAAAGAAGTGACATTACCAAATATGGTCAGGATCGGTCCATTTTTCGACCTAGTCCCCATATAAATATAGCTTCTGATGTGAACTTTTCCAAAATCTGCAGGCAAAAAATTTAATAAAAATTTCACTCAGACTTGGACATAAGACAAATTCTCTAAAAACATGGTATTGTTTATCGCATAGTTGGTCTAGAATTTTGTCGTAGGTTTTTTATTCAAAATAAATACGACGATGATTATTCATTTAAAACTAGCAGATTCCAGCCCTCGAAATTTGAGCGCAAATTCTAGGAAATTTTATTTTTTCATCAAATGAAGACCCTAAAAGTATACCAATCAATTATAGCCAATTCACAAATCAACACAAAAACAAATTCATTTTTATTACAAACATATTAACAAATTTAATAAACACACACATAGCATTGTATAATTTTATGTATGTGTTAGTAGCAACTTTAAATGCAATTTACTCAAAATAAAGGAAAAAATTTAAAAATCTGTAAATCTGCAAAACGGCTAAAAAGAAATACCTTTCAAAGATACGTTTGGTCAAAATCGGGATCAAACGGTGGAACAAAACATCGGTCACAAGAAATCGCCTAGCCTATTAATATTATAGATATATTTTACTTATATTATATTTAAAATAATTATTTACTTTATTAAAGGATAATTTTTATTCAAGTTTATAAGTATGGAAGGATAATTTTTAATTATAGATTAATTTTAATATTCGCGCTATGGCTTCCGAAATCAGACTCTGGCGTCATCTAATTTACAAGTCTTCTTATAATAATATCAAATAATGAAAATGTAATGTAAAAAGGTTAAACTACCGATCATGATTGTGCATGCCTTACTATTTACTTTTACAAAAAAACAACAATATAAAACTGGGCATGCAGAATAATGATTTAGCCTTGGCAACCAGTAGAAAATAAAAGATCATTGCTTTTACCCAGTAACCAATTTTTATATCAAAACAGGTTTTAAGAAAGTAGACATGACTGCATGTTTGATCACAATTAATGTACTCACCTAGTAACAAAATAATAGTTCAAAAACAGGTTTTTCATATAACAAAACTGGGCAAGCAGAATCATTTCACTTCTCTTACATATAGTACACATTGTGTATGTAAGAAAGTAGACATGATTGTGCATGGTTAAACATGATTATTGTTTTACGCTTAGTTACAATACGAAACAAAGTAGTATTTGTATTGCTTAAAAAAATATATGTAAACTAAACAAAAACAAAACAATTATCTTAATAAATACTAATGCCGTTTTCTTTTCTGACAAAAAATGTCGCCCTTTTTTTGCCCTTTTTTCGAAAAGTGTATTTTTTTATATATTCTGAATTAAGAGCAACGTTATATTATATATCAATCGAAAGGTCTCAAAGTGCTGTGTTCATAAATACAAATTTTGATTATTATCCTCTTAGAAGTCATAGGGTGAAAATATTCAAAAAGGGGAACAATGGGGAAATATTCTCATACTATGACCTGAAAGAAGTCAATGGTTGGAATTTTTTGTGATTTACGAGGGCCCGACTTTGAGACCTTTCGATTGATGTACAAGATAAGTTTGCTCTTAATTCAGAATATATAAAAAAAAAATACACTTTTCGAAAAAAGGGCAGAAAAAGGGCGACATTTTTTGTCAGAAAAGAAAACGGCATAAGTAATAATAATAAAGGTATTCCCATAGTATGTATACGTTTGTATATAAATGGGTTTGTACATATAACTCTAGACCGAATGTAATTTTCTTACTTGTTTTACATGTTTCTACATCAAATGTATGTCTTGCCTGCTACTGCCCCTATTTTTTTCACATAACTGTATATCTAACCGTTTTGCTTTCACAAAACATCTTAATATGCCATATCTAGAAAAACCCTGATAGTCGTTGGAAAATTTCTAAATTATCAAAATTTCGCAGAGTCTAAGACTTATAAAGTTCTAGTTAGCCGGAATTATGATCAAATAGTTTAAGAAAATTCTCAATAAGATTGTAAGAATTATTTTTTTATGGTTTATTTTTTTATTATCAAAACATGATTTATGCTAAAATAAATACATGCTCGTATTAAATGATATAATGATAAATTATAGACTAAAATTTAAATAAATTTAACTAATTTCAAAACAACAAAAACTAAAAATAAAAATCAAATCAATGAAATTATTTATTTTCCCCACCAACCACTACCGCCAAAACTGCCGCCACTATGATGCGATTCATGATACTCATGGTGTTCATAACCGCTGCTGTGGAAGCCTCCTCCTCCAAAACCACCATGTCCCAAACCAAGACCATGATGCTTCAGACCAAATAGTTTTGGGGTGCGTACTTTAACGCCTGCAAATCCAAAATGGGGTCCCTTAAAGGCCACAAATTTTAATTTACCACCTGATACGCATCCAATTATCAGCAATACCGCAAATAAAGCAAATTTCTATACAAATTAAGCAACTTGAAACTATTGAAACTGTATTCAATGTCACCAGACTTAAAAAGTACTCACAGTAAACTTCATTTTTATTTGGATTGAATGGGGGCCACGTTAACAACGTACTTTAATTTAATTTCAATTATTACTTGGTTTTTTTAATACAATCTTTTACCGAATATAAAATTTTATTGTTAAGTCCTTATTGCTTTTTTTTTTTTTTTTTTTTTGTATTTATATATTTATATCCATCGATCTGTTGGTCTTGTAAGCACTGAAACCGATTTATTGCGGCTTCTTACTTTTATTCATTTTGCCCTTTACACAAGAAATCTATCGTATGTAAACCAAAATCCATTAAGTCGGTTTTTTCTTCGTTAACTTTGTTTTCTTTTCTTCTTTTATTTGACTTACTTAAAAAAAAGTAATAATTTTAGGTTTTTGTTTATATTTTTTTGTGTGTGCCCCTGAAAAAATCAGGTTTTAAGTTGTGTGTAGTACGTTAAACACGCGGGATGTGCAATTCGTTTCCAAAGATTTTATCAATAAAAAAAAGCAATTTTTAACCCGTTTAATGCAGTTCATTGATTAGATCAATCAAATGGGTTGTATATGTTTTGATTTTGATTTAATGTCAAAAAAATTGAGTGTTTTGCGGGATGAAACATTCAAAATAGTTTCCAGTGGTTTTTATTTTCGGATGGATTTGAATACTGCAATGAAAAAACTGGTTTCGCCTATTAACATCATCTGATAATTGGTGGATCTGTACAAAATCATTGACAACAGACAACAGGTGTTAAAAATGGTGTTCAGAAGTTCGTTGACCACACAACCAATCATGTATTAATTCATTCATGGTAACAGAAGTGTCCAATTTAAAGAACGTACGACACGCGTAAATTATATGAAATATTTTTAGATGGCAAACAAACAATTGGCTCAGATCTGTCCAGGTAAAGCTTATAATGGTTCACACACTGTTTGTATTATATTAAAAATAACACAACCATAATTCAATGTTGTGAAAAAACCAAAAAAAAATAAAAGTGTTAGAAAAAATTTATATTATTGAATTATTAACAAATTTGTACAGTAATAGGTTGGTTAAAAAGCTCATTATGTTGAGACTGAAATAATATAAAATTTTTTTGTAGAAAAAACTATAAGTGCAGTTTCGAAATTTCCAGATATAAATTAATGATTGACAATGATTCACACTTTGTGTTGACTATTTTTGTTTTTTGAAGATTAATGACCTCCAAACCTAAATACGTTAACATAGTTTTTATTACGAATATTGATTTTTTCTATTACAGGTGAAAATGATAATATCTGATAATATATGACATCAAAATAAGTTCTGTGGGAGGTTGTTGCAGTTGGTCATAAATGTGCTCACATAGGAGGATGTGTGAGATATGTATTTGGGTCAATATATGGCATATACAGTAGGCCCTTCATTATATGGAGGTGAAAAAGTGTTCGAATTTAAAGTCCCACCCACTAGAAATATGCGAATAGCAAAAAAACTGAGAAATACAAAGTTTTGGGTCAATCGAAAAAAATTTTGAGGTGCCTCAACGCGACTGAAAATTTCAAGTGTGTTTATATGAGGAAAATATGTCTTTTTTATCAGATTTTACGAAAATTCCGTTCTATAGTTTAATTTTTTCGACAAGTTGTTATATGAATCGATATCACTACTAAATTATCTTTTCAAAAAGCTATATAACTTCAAAATCGAATAAAAACTCGCCAAGAAGTAACAAATGCCCCAGACCACTTTTGTGTCAAAAAACTAGGTCATGAAATATGATGAACATTTTTTCAACTTTAACAAATTGATTAAAGCCATAATTTTTTTTTTTTGGTCTCTATACCTATAAGTACTCAGATATGAAGTGTTGTTTTATTACCACATTGATAACCTATTGCGAAATGAGACCAAAGATGGAAAATTTTTTTGAAAAAATTTTGAAAACTCCTTTTTTAAGTTTTGAAAAATTTTCTTAAACAAAATTTCAAAAAATGGATCTGGCACTTTAAAGTTTTGTTAAATATATGTCAGAGATTAACTGTGTGAATTTTAAGTAAATTCCTCTGCCAGAATTTTTTTCAAAGAATTTTTTTTGCGGATATTGAGAAAAATTAGTTTTTTGTGAAATATTCATCAGATTTCATGACCTAGGGTTTTTTGGCACAAAAGTGGTCTGTGGCATTTGTTATTTCTAGGTGAGTTTTTATTCGATTTTGAAGTTACATAGCTTTTTGAAAAGATAATTTAGTAGTGATATCGATTCATATAACAACTTGTCGAAAAATTAAACTATAGAACGGAATTTTCGTAAAATCTGTTAAAAAGTCATATTTTTCCCATATCAACACACTTGAAATTTTCAGTCGCGTTGAGGCACCTCTAAATTTTTTTCGAATCCCAAAACTTTGTATTTCTCAGTTTATTGCTATTCGAATATTTCTATGGGGTGGGGCCGAGAGTTTGAACATTTTTTTTATTAAGGGCCACACGAGCCCCGTTCGAAACGTAGTATACCTTCTCTATTTTAAATTAAGATTTTAGATATTTTAGCATTATCTCCTGGTACTCATAAACTGCATGTTTTAAATCGTGCTATATGATTGCCACACTTTTGTGTTCCACTTTTTCATCTTTCATGTAGTAAATAACTACTGTGAATACTGCTTGGTCGTTATTGAAGTGGAAAGCTTGTATCCTGAAGAACATATTTATAGTTTTCTGCGAAATCATATAAAATAACGAATTCACCAGACTTCAAATGTATCTTAAAATCCTTGAAGAATGACCATTGCTCTTTGACTAAAAAGTCGTGGGTTCTCAAGGTTAGTAATCATGTACACATTTCTTCCACAAAATCATCCACATTTAAAATTATTGTTTTCAATGTGCATTTGTCAGTCTGAATCCAAGATTCACATTTGACCTCCTCTATATATTCTCGATCAAAAGAGTTGATTAAACTCTCTTTGATGAATGTGGCTTCCGAGCAATTTGAACATTCACCTAAGTGGCAAGAAGTTGTTGCATTAGGACACATACACCCCTGTTCTTGAAACCACTATCACAAAAAAAAAAACTCGTAAATGAAAAAATTCTTAAATCTACGAGTTTTTTGCTGTTCTATAATTTCAATAAGAATATTTTTTCTCGTTTTAATTCACATAGAAAAGGCTTTGTGAAATCAAAAAAAAAAAGTCTTAAGAGATAAAAAAAACTAATTGATATTTAAACTCTAACATGTTTTTTTATTGAACCTTGTCATTATTTTAAAAAATTAGACATTAAGTTTATGAAAAAAACGATTTTAAAAAACGTCTACATTTTGCGCTGATTTAAAAAAAAATCTCGTAATAAGTGGTGGATGTTAATAAAACACACTTTTTGCGATGATGCTGTTCAATAACTATAATAAAAACTTTTTATTTACAGAATCTATTTTCCATTATAATTTTTTAAATTATAACATAGGTTCTTTATGCACTAATTATTGCAAATAAAGGAATTAAAAAAATTTTTTCATCAAATCACATATTTTTATTTTTTTGCATATGTTCGAAACAGTAGTGATGCCTAACTTTTTAAAAATTGAAAAGTCATTTTTAATTGAATGAAATTGAAGAACAAAAACAATTAAATGAACAAATAAGTTGTTATTTTAAAAGAAAATATTTTTCTTTACACTTTTTCTATAAACTTAAGAAAAACGTGCACAAAATACTTAAAAGTTTTTTGTGAAACTGAATAAAGAACCATATGGCACCTCGGTTTCTGGATAACATATGTTCTTAACTCAAACATATGTTTCCATTAAATAAATAAAAAAAGTGGTTTCAAGAGCCCCAAAATTTAAATTTCATGTCATTTTAAATTCACTCTTATTCAAATAACAACGTTTCAAGAACAGGGCTGATAGTAAATTTAAGGCAGTCGCGGTAGTCATGTAAATCTTCTGGCAAATCATCTGGTAAGTACTTTAAGTTGATTTCCTTCAACGGCGCTGAGTACTTAGGCCCCAATGAACAAATGCCCCAAAAAATTGGGGCATAAGTTCGCGATGAACAAAAGCCCCAAAACCTTAAAAAAAGCCACAAAAAAATTAACAAATGCCCGAATTTTTCAAAAAACCAAATAAAAAACAAGTAAGAAAATTGTAGTCGGTCTAGACCGACCATACGATACCCTATACCATGCGTTTAGAGACCCTATCTCTCAGGCCCAACCAACTGGATATAGAAAATAAGCATAAACCAAATTTGAGTGGGATTTTTATTAATTTTTTCGGCTGCAGATATGAAAAAGTTCATATCGGATGCTATATCTATAGGGGACTAGGCCCAAAAATGGACCGATCCTGACCATGTTTGGTAAAGTCTCTTGTATTTGTATTGTATATATACAAACAAAATTTGAGAAGAATCAGTGCAATATTTTTGTTTTTTGCTAGATTTAAGTGAAGATCGGGAAGCAGCTCCATATGGGGCCTATGACTAAGAGTTGTCCAATAGGGATCATTTTTGGACTACTGATTAATGGATGTAATATATACATACAAACCCAATTTGACTAAGATTTGTATGATAATTTGGATCTTATGGAAATATATGTTGATTTCATAGGGGTCATTTGTATGGGGGCTAGGTCTGAACATGGACCGATTCTCACCAATTTCAACAGCGTTCATCCCATGGCTGATAAAAGATCAAATACCAAATTTCGTCAAAATATATTCATATTTGCGACCTGCAGTTTGATTACAAGCTTTACATGGACACACAGACGGACGGACGGACATCGTTAAATCGAATCAGATAGTGATTCTGATTCGATCGGTATAGTTAAAGATGGGTGTAGGTCAAATATTTTTGGTTGTTACAAACAGCATCACAAAGTCATTATACCCAAACCACATAGTGGTATAGGGTATAATGAACTTACGTCCCAAAACACATTCCGCAAAATTTTTCACATATTTTTATTTAATGTTTTTTTTTTTGCCAAATATCTATTCAAATGAAAATTTGCGTACTGCTCTCAATATTTCTCCTACAATAAACGCATTTAAATTCTGTATTCTTTTCGGCAGCATCATTGCGGAGCTTTAGCTCGCAACCCCATAGCATATCTTGCAATGTTTGCAAAACTTTCATAGCATTTTTGCGTTTTCTTATCCATCAAAATGTAAAATATCGAAATGATCTGCAAAAAATATGTTTTGTGGCGATTACAAATAAGTTAACGACAACTGAGCGGCGCAGGTGTGGCTGCCAAACCCATGCGGAAGTGGCGCGCTCGCGGAACACAGTTACGATAAATTTTATTTACTGATTACTTCAATTTACAAATGATTTCCGATATTTTTTCAGTTTACGAAAATAAATAAACTACAAAGAAATCAATAACATAAAACGGTTTCGTAGTTTATTTTTTGAGTATAGGCCCCAAACTTACAAATTAAAAATGAACAAATGCCCCAAAATATTTCAAATTGGAATATAACATGAACTTGTGCCCCAAAAATCATAAAAATTTGGGCATTACAGTTTACAGTATCGAGGGTATGCAATTTTAGTTAAGTATGTTACATACCGTCGGAAAGCTTAATTTATCTAATTTCTTAGTATACGTTTTATTTTTAAGGTTTTAGAAACACTTACACACTAATAGGAAAAAAATCAAATTAGTGCATATGCTTAAAATTGAAACCCCGTTGTCTTGAGTTACAAAACATTTTTTATAGTTATCCCACGCGCATCCCAGTAAGCGATGCGTTTTTTGAAAAAAATCAAAAAAAATTTTTGATTTTCAAAAAAAGGCAAAAATTAATTCTTATTTAAACAAAATTTTTTTATTTTTTTAAAATTGTTTTCCGAAAGATTGAAGAAATAGCTATCTAAACTATTTGGAACAAATAAGAACAATAGGTAAAAAGTTACATGGATGAAAAAAAAAACACGTGTTTGGCCAAAATGTCAAATTTTGACACCCTCTAACTCAGAGATTTCTTGACCGATCTTGTTGAAATATTGTGTCTAAACTACCATCCAATAGGACTAGCCTTGTTGCAAATTGCATACCGTTCGGAACACATCGGTTTCAAAAGTTGGGTCACTTGACATGAAATGCCCCATATAAAACAAAGTCGGTTTAGTTACACCATTTATAACTCAAGAGCGGCTGGACCGATTTTAATGATTTTTGATTTATTGTTTTCGTCTCCGCCCCGAATAGTGTGAGTATTCTTGCTAAAAATGGTACCTCACATAGGAAGTAAACATTCAATACTCGAATACTGTAATAGGGAGAGCTTTGCAAATTTGTGTGATGTCATCTGTTATTATAGAAGAAGATCAAGGATCGCTTTATTTGCCAGGTCTCCACCACATAATTTACTCTTGAAAGTTGGATTACCAATTGGACTGTTCCGAAAGCTAAATACATTAAAATTATACAAGGGCACGCGGTTCGTTATCAAGAAAATATTGGGTAACATTATTGAATCGACAATTATGAATGGCAAGTTCAAAGGAGAGCATATTATATTGCCAAGAATCACAATGATTCCAACAGATTTTCGAATTGCATTTAAAGTTTTGTAATTCCCAATTCGTCTGGCATATGTGATGCGTCCATCAATTAATTAATATATAATAAGATCAGACGAAGACAGAGAAATAAAATTTAATATATTAAATCGAAAATAAAATCTGCATTTATTAAATTCTTGCAATTTCATGTCCGTATTTCTCGATTTACAATTTCACATAGATTTTGTTTTTCGAATTGCATTAGATTGTAGACATTCAATTGTAACTTTGCAAAAATTTTTCGAGTAATTTTCATGTTGGAACTTCCAGACAAGAAGCATATTTATTCCGCGTATGGATACATAACATCATTTAGAATATGCCTGTATCCAATTCCAGTTGGAGTATCTTTTGTGACATGAATTGGACCCATTCCTTGGCTCGAAAAGCATTTTTAAAAATCTCTTGCTACTAAATTATCCTGTCTTTGACTCATTTTTCGGGGCTTGCTGCCAAAATGTTGAGTCGTCACCGCATCTCTTTCACGTAATTTCTTGATTATTTTTGAAATTATGGATTTATTTCTCACAAATTTTCTTTTGCTTAAGACCAATACAATCATCTATTTATTCTGGCTTTAAACTCTTCACAAAACCTAATTCTTGCCATTATTTTATAAAAATAAATTATAAGACTAAAACATTGAAAAATACAATTATGTTTAAAAACCAGTTGAAAGAAAATGTCACAAACTATAATTGTTTAAATAATGGTTAAGTTTTTATACATTTTCTATCATAACATCTACCATTTTTATTGATTTAATCAACTCTGGTATAGAAGTTTGAAAGTTTCCATTGTTTTGGCATCATTAAAAAAATAATTGTTTTCCGTTTATCTATTTTTTAATTGTATTGTATGTAACATATTTGTAATATTTCGATAGAGAACACACAAAGAGTGATTTCGCAAAAAAACACATAATTTTAGGACAACTCAAAATTATTTTAAAAAAATTATGTGAGTCCAATCACAGGGGAGATGTGTAAACATTTAGTAATTAAAGATTTTTTTATGCCACTTTTTTAAAATCAAACAGAAAGCGTCAACTACGTAATCTTATAGCAATCAAATGCAGGGGCTATGCTAATATAAAAATATTTATTATTATTTATTTATCATTCCAACCAATTAATTTTTAATTTTTCGTTTATTATTTTTCATTTATCGCTTTTCATTATTTATTTTATATTGTTTATTTTTCATTTTACATTTTTTATTTTTCTGTTTAAATTTTTTTTTTAGATTTATAGTCATTTTTCAGACATATTGCAATTACTACTGTAATTAATATGCAAATTTTAAAATTGTTTAAATGGTGCGTGGTAAAGAAGAAGAAAGCATATATTTCAAAAATTCATTCTTAATCGGACCGCTTTCTGGTATTTCAGCCTTAATCAGCGATTTATTGAACATTGTGATAATTGTTATGTTTTAATTGAATAGATTGGTTTCTATATGAAATTTTTCTACTTAGGGCGGCCGTGAGGTTTGAACCATGAACCTTCACATACACTCGTACTTGCACTTTTTGGTCAGCGCTTTAACACACTCACCTAAAGTCAGGCCTACGAGCAGTGTGGTTAGATTCAGTTTTCGGACCATACAGCTTTACTTTGTATTAATTTCAGAAGATACAACTCTGTCCAAACAAACAATCGTTATTTTTGAATTTTGAATATATTTTTTTTTTTTCATTTTTTATTTTTCAATTTTCATTTTTAATTTTTCATTTTGTTTTTCATTTTTTATTTTTCATTTTTTATTTTTCATTTTTAATTTTTCACTTTTTACTTCTCTTTTTTAATTTTTCTTTTTTATTTTTTATTTTTCATTTTTCATTTTTCATTTTTTATTTTTCATCTTTTATTTTTCAATTTTTATTTTTCATTTTTCGTTTTTCGTTTTTCGTTTTTCATTTTTTATTTTTCATTGTTAATTTTTTTATTTTTAATTTTTCATTTTTAATTTTTCGTTTTTCATTTTTTATTTTTCGTTTTTCATTTTTCGTTTTTCATTTTTTATTTTTCATTGTTTATTTTTCATTTTTCTTATTTCATTTTTATTTCTTTTTGCATTTTCTATTTTTAGTTTTTTATTTATCATTTCCCATTTCTTATTTTTCATATTTCATTTTTTAATTTTAATTTTTTATTTTTCATTTTTTCTTTTTCATTTTTTATTTTTTATTTTTTATTTTTTATTTTTTACTTTTTATTTTTTACTTTTTATTTTTTATTTTTCATACTTTATTTTTCATTTTTAATTTCGGTTTTTTTTTTTAATTTTCAATTTTTAATTATTTATTTTTTATTTTTCATTTTTATTTTTCGGTTTTCGTTTTCAATTTTTCATTTTTCGTTTTTTATTTTTCATATTTCATTTTTTATTTTTCATTTTATATTTTTTATTTTTCATTTTTCGTTTTTTATTTTTAATTTTTAATTTTTTATTTTTAATTTTATATTTTTTATTTATCATTTTCAAACAGGTTATTACATATCATAATTTTTTCACCAATACAATCATAAGTCACACCAATTTTGTCTTACGCTTACGCTGTTTTTGTGATTGTATTGGGAAATAGATTTTTAACCCCCTCGGCGTATAGATGTTTACACACCAAAAAAAATAATTTTTCAAAATCAGAATTTTGTAAGAGTTTCATATGTATTGTCACCCACTGTACATTTTTATCTGGAATATTATATTTATTATATATATTATCACCCCTGTTCTTGAAACCACTATCACAAAAAAAAACTCGTAAATGAAAAAAATCTTAAATCTACGAGTTTTTGCTGTTCTCTAATTTCAATAAGAATATTTTTTCTCGTTTTAATTCACATAGAAAAGGCTTTGTGAAATCAAACCAAATGTCCTTTTTTCCTTCTAAGCAGGTCTTAAGAGATAAAAAAAAAAAAACTAATTGATATATAAAGTCTAACATGTTTTTTATTGAATCTTGTCATTATTTTAAAAAATTAGACATTAATTTTATGAAAAAAAAAACGATTTAAAAAACGTCTACATTTTGCGCTGATTTAAAAAAAAATCGTAATAAGTGGTCGATGTTAATAAAACACACTTTTAGCGATGATGCTGTTCTATAACTATAATAAAAATTTTTTATTTACACAATCTATTTTCCATTATAATTTTTTCAATTATAACATAGATTCTTTATGCACTAATTATTGCAAATAAAGGAATTAAAAAAAATTTTCATCAAATCACATGTTTTTTTTTTGTATATGTTCGAAATAGTAGTGATGCCAGTCAAATCCAATTTATTTGAATATCGAAATTTTTTTTGGTGATGCCTAACTTTTTAAAAATAGAAAAGTCATTTTTAATTCAATGAAATTGAAGAACAAAAACAATTAAATGAACAAATAAGTTGTTATTTTAAAAGAAAATATTTTTCTTTATACTTTTTCTATAAACTTAAGAAAAAACATGCACAAAATACTTAAGAGTTTTTTGTGAAACTGAATAAAGAACCATATGGCACCTCGGTTTCTAGATAACATATGTTATTAACTCAAACATATGGTTCTTAACTCAAACATGTTTCCATTAAATAAATAAAAAAAGTGGTTTCAAGAAACCCAAAATTTAAATTTCATGTGATTTTAAATTCACTCTTATTCAAATAACGTTTCAAGAACAGGGCTGTATATTTGTAAACAGTCATATAAAAAATGTAACAATTTATTTTTAATTCTTATAAAAGCAAATCAAATAATTAAGTTTTATCCCAAGTTTTAGCCATATAAACCACCATAGCCAGAATAACCGGGATAACCGCCATATCCTCCATTATATCCTCCGTAAAAATTTTGGCCTCCATAAGCACTATTATAGGCTCCATAACCAGTATTATAGCCACCATAGCCACCCTGATGGGCACCATAGCCGGAATATCCTCCAAAGCCTCCACCAAAACCATTATAACCTCCATATCCTTGATATCCAGCATACCCATTATTATAATTATTAAAAGATGAAGAGGCGGAACCGGCAAATGAGTTACTTTGACCGAAACTAGAACCATATGAACCTAAATAGGGATTACTATATCCTAAGCCGAAATTTCTACTTTGCGCCTTCGCCTGTTGTTGCTGCTGATGTTGTTGGCCACCGCAAGATGTTGCAATTATTAGTACTAAACTCAAAATCTATTAAATATGAAAATAACATTAGGAGTAACATCTCACTTCGGATTAAGTTAATCTTGCTTACCTTCCACTCCATGTTTAATCTATCAAAATGTTCAAGCAACTGTTAAAATTTATTTGAAAACTCATAGCTTTTATAACAAAACATAAAAATTATTTTTATTTTCCAGCAAATTTAAAACTTTTCCGCCTCATGAGAAAAAAAAATAAATTAAAACATTTACTTTTCTACTAATTCAAGTACTTTAATCATCGATTTTCTCATATTCTTAATTTAAAATCACAAATTGTGTGGTAGTTTTTAACGGATATTGCATGTGTTTGACATATTAATTGAAATACTGAAAAAAAAGACATACATTTAATAATAATCCACATTTAAACTTGAACTTAACATTGAAATCGGACATTGTCTTCTTGCACAATAGCGAGGAAAACCCATAATGGTCAAAAAATGTTATACTTGAGTAATTTTTCCATTTGTTTGTTAAAAATATTAAGAATTATACATAAATAAATGCTAAAAAAAAGTGTGACAGTAAAGAAAATATACAAATTTGTTAAAATATTTTACAAAAAGGATAAATGTTTAATTATACTTTTTTTAATTGCGAAAGATTTATCGTTTAAAAACAATTTTCAATATATTTCGGGATCTACTGACTAACATGATGTCTAAAAAGCTTAATCAGGAATTCGTGGAATTTTTATATAAAATTTATTAAAAAGTAATAAATAGCGTGGACCGACTATACAATACCCTATACCATGCGTTTAGAGGCCCCTTTTCTTAGATCCAACTAATGAATATAGAAAACAAGCTTAAACCAAATTTGAGTGGCAATATTATTAACGTTTTTGCCTTCGGTTATGAAAAAGTTCGTATCGGATGCAATATTTATACAGGGACTAGGTCGAAATATGAACCGATCCTGATCATATTTGGTAAAGTAACTTATTTTTAGGAAAAACAGATACAAACCAAATTTGAGAAAAATGTGTGCACTATTTTTGTTTTTTGACAGATTTAAGTGCAGATCGGGAAGCAGCTTTATATGGGAGATAATGACTAAAAATTTCCCTACAGGTTTTATTTTTGGACTAATAATTAATAGTTGTAATAAGCATACAGAAACTAAATTTGACCGAGATCTATATGATAATTTGATCTCTTAGGGATTATTTGTAAGGGGACTAGGTTTGAACATGCACCGATTTCCACCAATTTCAATAACGTTCATCCTATGCTCGACAAAAGCTTACATACCAAAATTTCTTCAAAATATATTCATATTTTGTTTAAAACGTAAAAAGTTTAAAAACATAATACCAGAGTATAACATCAAACAGACAGATAGACGGACAGACAGACATCGCTATATCGACTCGAGATATTATAAGGATCAAAAATATATATCTTAGGCCTTAACTTGGCACAATGATGTCCGATTTACCCCATTTTAAATACCAGGCTGGTCGAAATAATTACAAACAATATTATCCGGAAGTAACCTATATACACCCTCTGCACAGTGGTGTGCAGGGTATAAAAACTAAAAATGATGAAATAAAGATTACGTCATCACGCTGGCAATTGAAATCTTCTGCGCATGTTAACGCTCTGACGCTGCGCAAATTGTGTTCCAATTGGCTAATATTTTCCAACTCTCAAACTGTTATGTTTATGCAAGAAACGTAACAGTGGGACAATTTATTTCTTTATAAATTTATCAATTTATTTAGTGAATAAATAAAAATGGCCTAACCATTTGAACAAATTTTTAAAGGTCATTGTTCCGTACTTTAGATTAAGGTTACAAATGGTTTTATACCACGTTCATATACCCTCCACACCTCAGTGGCAGAGGGTATATAGGTAAGTTGAAAAATTCACTTTTTGAACAAAAATACTTTATTAAAACAAATTTTTATCTGAAAAGAATTTATTTAGACACAGCATTTATTTCAATGATTTTTTGTCAAACTAACACAATTTTAATAATCTTTTTTAATGCACTAAAATAATTAATTAAATTTCTGTTAACTTAAAAAAAAAATTAAATGCATTTGGCAAATCTATAATATTAATAGGCTAGGCGATTTCTTGTGACTGATGTTTTGTTCTACCCTTTTATCCCGATTTTAACCAATCGTATATTATTTGAAAGGTATTTCCTTTTAGCCGATTTGCAGATTTACAGATTTTTAAATTTTTTCATTTATTTTGAGTAAATTGCATTTAAAGTTGCTACTTCCACATACATAAAATTATACAATGCTATGTGTGTGTTTATTAAATTTGTTGATGTGTTTGTAAGAAACATGAGTTTGTTTTTTGTGTTGATTTGTGAATTAACTAAATTGATTAGCATACTTTTAGGATCTTTATTTAATGAAAAAATAAAATTTCCTAGAATTTGCGCTCGAATTTCGAGGGCTGGAATCTGCTAGTATATTATTAATAGTTGATAGCAAGGCGCCCTATAATATGTGATAGTAATGCGATGCGTTACAGAGTTACACAGTCAGTAAGTCAGTCACGGTATATTTATATTAAAAAAATTTTTGTCATTGCTAAATTAGCTATTTTAATTTAATCAATTCAAAAATACAATCACACGATTTTTACCATTTCTTATTGTTTCGATTCAAATTTAAAAATGCCTATTTACTTTTTGTTCACACATTTCAAGTTTACCATTTCCGATCTTTGTTTAGTTTTTGAGAATAGGAAGCATAAGGCACTATAAATTTTACTTCATATTCTTAAATGCCTGTGTATTAGACAAATATTTGATTATCTCATAAAACAAATATCAAATAAATGACTTAACACAAGAGTCCGTCTACATATGCGCATTAAAGGGGTTATTCCACTCTACAAAATACACTACAAGATTATGATCTATATACCATACGGAACGCGTATTGTTCTGTATGTATTGGAGTAAAATACCGCCAAAATTACTCATATAGTTAATTATTTAAAGATTTTCAAATATAAAATCAAATTAAAGTTAGACGCTATGCTAGGCACGTTTCTTCTTATGTTGTTGATGTTATACAATGGATAATACACTGATGTTAATTTGTTTAATACATTTTGGTTTTTTGTAAATTAATGACTTTATCAGAACTTAAAAGTATGATTTCCTTAAAAATGATTAATGAATTAGTAGTAGAAAACTAAAAAAAAAAATAACTTGCAATCATAAAGAACAGTAAAGTAAACTAGCAGATTCCAGCGCTCGAAATTCCAGTGTATTTTCTAGCTAGCTTTATTTTTCATCTTAGCCAATTCACAAACCAACACTTTTATGGTTTATTATTATTGTGAATGAAGATAACAAACTCATTAACAAACACATTAACATATTAAATAAAACACACATAGCATATGTATAATTTTATGTATGTGTAAGTAGCAACTTTAAATGCAATTTACTCAAAATAAAGGAAAAAATTTAAAAATCTCTAAATCTGCAAAACGGCTAAAAAGAAATACCTTTCAAATAATATACGTTTGGTCAAAATCAGGATAAAACGGTAGAACAAAACATTGGTCACAAGAAATCGCCTAGCCTATTAATATTATAAATACGAATCAATGTTAAACAAAAGCAGACTACACTTCTTAAAATTCAAACCACAGCAATCTTACTGAGTAGTGTAATTTAAACGACTAGCAGAGCCCTGCCCTCGAAATTCGAGTACAAATTCTAGGAAAATTTATTATTTCATTCAATATAACTGGGTTTGTTAATAAATAATTTTATAAGAGCCTAAAGGTATGCTAATCAATTTTAGCCAATTCACAATTTAACATAAATTTAATAAACATACACACAACATTGTACAGTTTTTTACTTGAAGCTTAAATATGTGTTTTATGCATTTTACTCAAAAAAAAATGTTCCAGACGGTGCAGATCTGTAAATATGGTGGACAGCTAAAAAGAAATCCGTTTCAAATTGGGTATTTTTGGTCAAAATCGGTTGGTAACTAAAATTTTTATATCGGTCACAAGAAATCGCCTTGCCACTATTAATATTAAAATTTAAATTTTATAGAATTCTTATTGACCAAACGAATACTTTTTCACATACTATAAATTTAATTAATTAGTACATACAATACATTGGAAACTTTTACAAAATTCTGAATTGTCAATTTTTTTTAATAATTTCGCATTAGGTCCTAAAATTATGTATTTTTTTCGAAATCATTTTTTGGTGGGTTCTCTATCGAATGATAACAAAATTTTTACAAAAAATACAGTTTAAAAAAAATAGTTAAACGAAAGAAAAAAGTTTATTTTGAGTGATGCCAAAACAATGGAAACTTTTTAAACTACTCCACCGAGTCTGATTAAAATCCACAGAATAATTGATGATTCTATTGCTGGTCTTAAGCAAAAGAAAATTTGTAAGAAATATTCTACGAATAAATCCATAATTTTAAAAATTATCAAGAATTATCATGGTGACGACTCAACATTTAGGCGACAGGCCTCATAAAACGATTCAAAGGCAGGATAATTTAATAGCAAGATAGTTAAAAAAATGTCCATAACTGCTACCAAAGAGATAATCTGAAACTAAAAATACATATATGCTCGAACTGTTTCCCGAAATCAGAGAAAATCAGCTGGCTCGCATAAATTTGGCTAAAGAACAGATGAACTGGTCAAAACGTAATTGGAATACTGTCTCTTTTCAGATGCATCCAATTTAAGAGGCCATGATGGAAGAACGTTTGTATGACAACAAGGGAAAAAGACTAGACTCAAAAAATAAAAATAAAACTGTTAAGTTTGGCGGTCGCAATATTGTGTTATGGGGTTGCTCTTCGGGCGAAGGAATAGGTTCAAAAGATACTCTAACTAGAATTGGATACGGGGAAATTCAAAACAACTTATTTTATCAATACGCGGGGGTCTGGAAGTTCCAACATAATAAGGACCCTAAAGTTGTAACCGTATGGTTAGTCGTATGGAATGGCCAGCCCAATCACCAGACCTCACTCCCATAGAAAATCTATGGAAAATTTTAGATCGGAAAATACGGACACAAAATCGCACAAACAAGATAGATCTCATAGAGCCAGTTAATTCCATGCATATCATCAACAATTTAATTGACTCCATGCTTCGGCGTTGTGAAGTACTAGTAGTAAAAAATAATCGATATCCAAGAAAATATTGAAACCAAAAACAGAAGGAAAGTTTTAAATTATTGTATAGCAAAGGTTTCCAATGTTTTGTCAACAATGAATACTTTTACGGTTTGTTATTTTTTTCTCTAAAGTTAAGCTATTTTATGTCAATATTTTTTCTTTTTTAAATAAATAAAACATACAAATTTTTAAATTAATTAAAGAGTTTTTAATTATATGATCCAATTTTCAAGTCGTCAAAAATATATTTTGTTAAAAGTTTCCATTGTATTTTCACTAACTGTATATCTTGATTGTAGATCGAACTGAGACTATCGTGGAATTGTGATAGCATTTATTAATCACAATGGATCTTGTAATGCCAATAAATCAGTCTAAACGTCTAAAATGCTAACTTAATTCAAAACAAGTAAGAAAATTATAGTCGGTCAAGACCGACTATACGATACCCTATACCATGCGTTTAGAGACCCTATCTCTTAGGCCAAACTAACTGGACATAGAAAATAAGATAAACCAAATTTGAGTGGAATTTTTATTAATTTTTTGGCTGCAGATATGAAAAAGTTCATATCGGATGCTATATCTATATGGGCACTACGCCTAAAATTGGACCGATCCTGATCATGTTTGCTAAAGTCTCTTGTACTTTGCAAAAATATATACAAAAAACATTTGAAAAGAATCAGTGCAATATTTTTGTTTTTTGATAGATTTAAGTGCAGATCGGGAAGCAGCTCTACATGGGGCCTAAGAGTAAGGGTTGTCCCATAGGCATAATTTTTGGACTACTCATTACTGGATATAATAAACGCATACAAACCCAATTTGAGTAAGATCTATATGATAATTTGGATCTTATGGCAATTTATGTCGATTTCATAGGGGTCATTTGTATGAGGGCTAGGTCTGAACATGGACCGATTTTCACCAATTTCATCCTATGGCCGATAAAAGCTTATATACCAAATTTCATCAAAATATACTCATATTTGCGACCTGCAGTTTGATTACAAGGTTTACATGGACACACAGACGGACGGACGGACGGACATACGGACATATAGGTAGTGATTCTGATTCGATCGGTATAATAAAAGATGGGTCTAGGTCAAATATTTTTGGTAGTTACAAACAGCAGCACAAAGTCATTATACCCAAACCACATAGTGGTATAGGGTATAATTATAAAATTAGAGCGGGATAGTTCCGTTCGTAACAAGATTTCATTATTATATTTAAAGTTAAAAAAAATCGGACTACCAACGTGGGGCAGACGCTGAGTAAACGCGTGGACAACCAGTAAAAATGGCTTCCTAGCGTGTAGCTCAGTTGATAGTCTGACACGGAATTTCTAAAGATAAGGTCTCCGACATTATGTGTTGGAACTGCAAACAGAAAGGTCTTAGATTTACTGATAACTTAGAAAGGAAACCCTATTTTGTTACGGTTGCGATGCAGAAAATATGTTCAAACCAAATTGCACAAAATGCCACAACCAGGGAAACGGGAGAGCGAGCGGTTTCCGCTCCAAGGAAATTTCGACCCAAACTTCTAGTATTTTAACTAACTTTAACATCTATAATATTAATAGGCTAGGCGATTTCTTGTGGCCGATGTTTCATTCTACCGTTTTATCCCGATTTTGACCAAACGTATATTATTTGAAAGGTATTTCTTTTTAGCCATTTCGCAGAATTAGAGATTTTTAAATTTTTTCCTTTATTTTGAGTAAATTGCATTTAAAATTGCTACTTACACATTCATAACAAATAAGAAAATTATATCAGTCTAGACCGACTATACGATACCCTATACCATGCGTTTAGAGACCCTATCTCTCAGGTCCAACTAACTGGATATAGAAAATAAGCATAAACCCAAATTGAGTGGGATTTTTATTAATTTTTTCGGCTGCAGATATGAAAAAGTTCATATCGGATGCTGTATCTATATGGGGACTAGGCCCAAAAATGGACCGATCTTGACCATATTTGGTAAAGTCTCTTGTATTTTGCAAAAATATATACAAACAAAATTTGAGAAGAATCAGTGCAATATTTTTGTTTTTTGATAGATTTAAGTGAAGATCGGGAAGCAGCTCTATATGGGGCCTATGACTAAGAGTTGTCCAATAGGGATCGTTTTTGGACTACTGATTAAGATTTGTATGATAATTTGGATCTTATGGCAATATATGTTGATTTCATAGGGGTCATTTGTATGGGGGCTAGGTCTGAACATGGACCGATTCTCACCAATTTTAATAGCGTTCATCCCATGGCCGATAAAAGATCAAATACCAAATTTCGTCAAAATGTATTCATATTTGCGACCTGCAGTTTGATTACAAGCTTTACATGGACACACAGACGGACGGACGGACGGGCGGATGGACGGACGGATAGACGGACATCATTAAATCGAATCAGATAGTGATTCTGATTTGATCGGTATAATTAAAGATGGGTGTAGGTCAAATATTTTTGGTTGTTACAAACAGCAGCACAAAGTCATTATACCCAAACCACATAGTGGTATAGGGTATAAAAATTATACATATGCTATGCGTGTTTTATTAAATTTGTTAATCTGTTAATGAGTTTGTTATCTTCATTCACAATAATAATAAACCATAAAAGTGTTGGTTTGTGAATTGGCTAAGTTGAAAAATAAAATAGCCTAGAAATTGCACTCGAATTTCGAGCGCTGGAATCTGCTACTAGATATTAAACCAAATTTAAAACCTTTAATACCATATCATGAGCGTTTATTGTGGTACCACCAATTAAGAAAACAAATTTTCTGCGAAACTCTTTCTCTCAAATCACAAAACCGTAGTACTAAAAGATTACGTCAATTTTGAAAGAAAATTTTGTCTAGCAGAAAACTTATTAATCATTCCATAAATTCTATTGAACAAATTGATGGTGATGTTCGATCATATATAAAGTTGACACTTTTCGGCATGAATATCTTAGGACTTATAGACACAGGTGCGTCTATCACATGCTTGTCAGAAAAACCTTTTTTAGATAAAGGCATTTCATTTAAACGAAATAATGAATTGGTAACCACTGCAAGTGGAGTTAAATATAATGTAGTAGGATATTTTAATAATGAGTTAGAATTTCGCGATATACAAAAAAATATTAAAATATACATAATACCAAATTTGAAAAACGATTTATGTCTGGGAATTGATTTCATAAAATCTTTAAATTTATGAAATCCTCACTTAGGTGAAATATCCAACATTTCGTCAAATTTTTCTGAAAACTCACTCGAATTCACACATATTAATGGTTAACTAACAGATTTCAGCATTCGAAATTCGAGCGCAAATTCTAGGAAATTTTATATTTTCATTAAATAAAGACCCTAAAATATGCTAATCAATTATAGCCAATTCACAAATCAACACAAAAAACAAACTCATTTTTATTACAAACACATTAACAAATTTCATAAACACAGTCATAGCATTGTATAATTTTATGTATGTGTTAGTAGCAACTTTAAATGCAATTTACTCAAAATAGAGGAAAAAATTTAAAAATCTGTAAATCTGCAAATCGGCTAAAAAGAAATGCCTTTCAAATGATATACGTTTGGTCAAAGTCGGGATAAAACGCTAGAACAAAACATCAGTCACAAGAAATAGTCTAGCCTATTAATATTATAGATGTAGAACTTTAATGACTTACAATATCACGGTTTAAAAAAACAACTGTTAAATATTTTAACTTTTTTAGATTAACGGTTAAGTATTTTGTATTTTCGAAAAAAAACCACCATAAACAAGGATAAAGCGTTAAGCAGAATATAATTTAAAATATAATTTAAAAAAACAATTGAAACTCGAACTCTTTTAAATTTCTGCTTTTTGTATAATGTTGAGTATAATGATAATTTTTATTGTTATATTTTTCTTTTGATGGTCATTTGAAAAAACCTGGGAGATCCCCATAACTTATTTGCTTTATTTTTTTTTTTGTAATTTGGTCGTCATCAACCTGTTAAAATTTTAAGAATTGCTATCTAAATTTCTTGGTGGTTCTCGTAGTTCGCTCTTGCTCATAAGTATTTAAAAAACTTTAATTCAATTACGAACAGTAACTTCTTTTTGGATACAGAATCAAAAGTTGTAACCATATGTACATACATATATATGGGCGAGCGATCGTCGTATATAAAAGTTAACTGGAAGTAAGAATATAATTCAGTATTAATTTAATCGCGCTTAGCAAACCTTGTGCCAGCAAGTGTACTTAACGAAAAAGAACCAATTATGTGTGGCATTGTAAGTGGAAACAAAAATTTTGTCAAAATAATAATATTGATATTAAATGAAAATTGTAATTTTTACAGTTAATTAAAACGTTATGTGTGTTGGCGGTGACATGTTGTGCCTCAGCAGCTCCCGCTCCAATTAAAGCGGAAGGACGTACATTAGGCCTTTTAGGTGGAGGTCTAGGAGTCGGATTTTCGGTTGGATTAAATAGTGGAATATATGGTGGTCATAACGGAGGTTATGGAGGGGGTTACGGAGGAGGTTATGGTGGAGGTTATGGCGGAGGTCATGGTTATAATCATGGTTACGGAGGAGGTTATAATAGTGGTTATGGAGGCGGTTATGGGGATGGTTATCCTAGCGGATATGGTCATGGTGGTTATGGAGGTGGCTATACTAGCGGATATGGTCATGGTGGTTATGGAGGGGGCTATCCTAGCGGATACGGACATGGAGGTTATGGAAGCCAATACGGAGGACACTACAGTCAGCATCATCATGAAAGTGGTTATTACGGTGGTCAACATCATGGTGGTGGTGGATTCTTTGGTTAATCCCAGGACTGACTATATTTCCTTGTTATTCACAACAATTCTGTGATTATTTTTTTTCTTTTTAAATAGTTACTACCACTTGTTAGCAAACTCAGTCATATTTTAAGTTTTTGTACGAATTTTTTTTTTTATTTTTGGAAAAAAATGTTTAAAAAAGCCATCCATGTTTGTTTTTTTATTTCTTTATTTAAAATTATACTCACGTTAAACGTTCTCTTATCCGTAAAATACAATAAACAATAACATTCAGGATTTGAAGGTTAATCTCATGAAAATAACAATATGTATTCGCTAAACAAATATATTCTTTTAGTTTAAAAGATCCGGTTTCAGTTTTATTTTGAATGTCCTTCAGATGAAACATTAAAAAATTCTCATCGTATAGACACGTTCACAACGTAAACAATTGTATAGTAATTGTAGTTAAGTCTACTGTATAGAGAGCAAAGATAATTTTGAAATGTTTTTTAGTTGTTGTCAAAAAAAAAGATTGATTGATACAAACGTTTTATGAATACTTAAATTTTTAAACAATTGTTCAATAATGCAGACCATAAAATTAATGCGTAGTGGAAATAGAGGAGAGAAAATTGTACAAAACAAATAAACAACAGTAAAGATCACTGCTTTTAAAAAAAAGTTATTATTAAGAAATAAAATACATAATAAAAAAATACATAGAAAAAGCTTAAGATTAATTAAAAATCCCAACAGGGATTCACAAAATGCCTTAATACAGTCTTATACTCCAAAACTTATCCATAGACAGGCTGTATATTACCAGATAACTGTTGTATAAGGCCATTAACCGTCGTGGAAATACCGCCCACTATGTCTCCAAGTGATGCAGGGGGCTAAAATAGAATTGCAATGAAATTTTTAATTAAATTAGTTTAAAAACAAGTCTTAACTCTGATGTTTCACAAAATCTATGTACATTAGGGCTATAACTTTTTATACACTATACCACTATGTGGTCATCATTGACTTTCTGCTGATGTTTGTTACTATTAAAAATATTGGACTTAGACCCATCTTTTATTATACCGATCGACTCAAAATCATTTTCTGAGTCGATTTAGCGTTGACCGACCGTCCGTCTGTCTGTCCATGTAAGCCTTGTAATCAAACTGCAGGTCGTAAATATTAATATATTTTGATGCAATTTAGTATACAAGCTTCTATCGGCCATAGAACGCACGCTGTTGAAAGTCGATGCATGTTTAGACCCATTCCCCATACAAATGACCCCTATGAGATCGACTTAAATTGCCATAAGATCCATATTATCATACAGATCTCGGTGAAATTGGGTTTTTGTGCGTTTATTAGATCAACTAATCAGTAGTCCAAAAATAGCCTCCATATAGAGCTGGTTCCCGATCTTCACTTAAACCCATAAAAAACAAAAATATTGTACAGATTTTACTCAAAATATGGCTTAGTCCCCATATAAATATGGCATCCGATAGGAGCTTTTTCAGACCTCCAGCAAAATAAGTAATATAAATTCCAATTAGTTGGACCTAAGACCAATACTCAAAACGCGTGTTATAGGGTATCGCATAATCGGTTTAGACCAATCATAATTATCTTTTTTGTTAAATATTAAAATGGACCTTGCATTTTGCCGCGGTAAAGCTTTGAATATAGATTTTTTTTTTCGTTTATCAATTAACGCTATTCTTTTTATCAATTCTCCCATTCGGCTAATAGTCCGAAATATATTTTAAGATGAATGGCAAAGAATCCGCTATTTCAACATAAAAAATTTTAAATATCAGAAGATTTTTTGTTCCATAATAACCCAAACTAAAGTATTTTCATGAATAACATAACGCTGCCCTTAACGTGGTGTTAGCGTCAAAACTTTGTTATAGCCCTAATGAACATGTTTTAATCTGCCCTTAAGGCCTGTATGCAGCTTGCTAAGGAATCAAAAACTTCATATAAAAAAACGCCTCAGAAATGCTTAAGGAATTTTTTTGTCAAAAAATTTCTGTTGATAGTCTGCAGCTTTTTAAAAAAGTAGTATTGTTTTTACTACTTTTTTTGACGTAAATTAAGTTAGGCAACCCAGGCTTTGAGCAGGAATATCAAATTTTTCGTTCTTTCTGAACGGAATTTTGACAGGAGAGGTAAGCATAAGCAAAATGTAATATGCTAAAAAAATTAAAAGTTATTTTTCAGTTGCAAACATGGAAAAAACGAACAAAATTCGGCAAAGAAAAACAAGAAGCGGATGGGTAATTTTGATACTGAGCTTAAAAAGCGTTTAGCAGGCCAAATAAAGCAGAACCGAAGAATTGATTTGTTTTTAATTTCACAATTCTTAATAATTGACAGAAAACAGCTGATTGCTAGCGTTGCACTGAAAGGTACTTTTGTGCTTTTTTTTCTTTAAGAAATATATGAAAATTTTTTGTTAAGATTCCTTAACAAGCTGCTCTTTAAAAGTAACAAATAAGCTGAGTTAAAAAAATCTCTTGTTAAGGGGCATTTTAAAAAAACGGCAATTAGTAATAACATACCGCTCCCACTGAATCGTAATAAATGCGATTAGGCCTTCTTCTAATAGGTTGTACAACTTGTTGTGGACGATAGTTTGGATCCACTTCTGGATCACTTTGTGCTTCATTGTTTTGGTAGTTGTCATTAATTTGGGATTGTTGTATGGGATCGGCGTATAGTTGGGGGCTAGCTGTAACAGCTAAGCTATTTTGTAAGATTCCGGGAGCAAGTAAACCCAAAAAGTTAGCTAATCCGGTGCCGGGAGGATAATATGGCTGAGCAATGGGATCTGATAATAAACCATTTCCAATGCCGCCAAGACCACCGAAATCACTTAAGCCACCGCCACAGCCATAGGAGTTTGACGAAAAGGCTGCCGAGGTTTGTGGATAAATATTGTAGACATTCACATCCCATAAAAATCGTCCTTGTTCTTTGGGCGGTGGCGTTCCAACATTACCAGCATCTCTACCGTAAGGAAAGCAAGGACTTGCCAAGGACCCTAAGCGACGACGACGTAGTTTTTTACGTTTCAAATGTAATGTACGACCATCTTCTTCACTTTCTAGATTATCGGTTCCAGCAAACTTTGCATTTTCTAAATCAGCTTTGCTTACACGGAATTTGCCGCTTCCACCATCTTGTATTAGTTTATTCGAATATGAAGACGTAACTGAATCTATTTTATTATTGTTTTTATATGAATTGGTTAAATATTGTTTGTTATTAATAGGATCAGAGGCCAAATTGGAAGATCCTCTAGTGTCAGTTGTGGTAGGAAGCGTTGAAAATGTTTGTTCACTATTTTGATTATTTGGGTCTAGGGGATAACGCGCTCCTCCTGTTCCTGTCAAAGACGAAGATGATATAGCATTGTGATTTATTGAGTTCGTAGGACTATAATATCCCCTTAGATTTCTATTATTAAAGCTTGATTGTTGATTATATGGATAAGAAGATCCTCTTGAGCCACTAATGGCTATAGAAGTACTTGATTGTTCTTTATAGGGATTATAATATCCTGTTGTTGTTTGCTTATAATTCCTTTGAGGATTTTGTTGATAATATGATTTTGATATTGTAGGATTGGAGAGTGTATTTGAGGAAACACTTTGTACTGTATTGCGATTTGAGGTTGGTCGATTATAAAATGATTGGTTATAGGTATATCCAGTTCTGCTTCGAACAGGATAACTATATCCTAAATATGTTTGTGAATTACAAAATTGTAATAAGGCATAAATTATTATTACGTCTGCACTAAATAAATGCATGTTTTTTGTATATTTTTTTTCGAATTCTTTATTGTTTTTAATATAAATACACTACACTTGATGTAAATTAGTTTTTAAATATTTATTTTTTTTAAGCGTTTGATTCGAATGTTTAACGTTTAATTAAAAACTCTATACTGAACTATATTAATCTTGAACACCTTAACTTATTAACTTTTACACTAATATAATTTTATATTAACTACACCAATTCCAATTCCAATTATTCATTTTGTTTTCTGAAAAAAAAAAAAAAAAAAAATAGAGCTATTTACTGTTGTAAAAGCCAAAATAGTTTCAATTTTTTCCAAGCGTTTTCCACGCAAAAAATATACCTCTATTTTGTTAACGAAAATTAGTTTCTAAAGATTGTTTACATCGAGTCGAATTTTTTACTTGAACATACCGCTGCTAGAATCTGAAGATTAGCGCCAGTTTTTTTAGAAATACAAAAAACTTCATCAATGTAAAAATAAACTCTCTTGAAGCATTTTCTTATAGATTTTTAATGGAACAACTACTTTAATATTTTTAAATGGACATTTTGAATGGATTAAAAGAACGAAACAAGACATAAAAAGTATATTTCTAAACTTTTTGAAAAATTGTTCGGAAAGTAGTAAGAATTATTCGGATCTTATTCCATAGAAATTTTTGTTATAATCTAAACAATCATTAGAGATACTTCAATATGGAACAAAACATATTTAACAAACATTTTTTTCCAAACTAAATGGGATTTAATCTCGGCTACGAAGTTTTCATTTATGTTCCATCTTGATTTACTACGTAGAAATATCCATCAAAAAACTTTGTTTTCACTTTCATGGGAATCTGACTTACAGAACAATTGGAAATAGTGTAGAAAACACTCGTTTTGACATGAAAAGCAAAAGTAAAGTATTTTTGCAAAATAAAAAAAAAACTAAATAGACCTTTTGTAGTTTTTCCCAAAAATAGTTGTAGCTAGATATTGCATAATATCTGCATTAATTTAATACCATCATCAAAATTTGCCATCATCAAACAGCATTGAATTTGATGGTTTGTTTTTTGTTTCACACCCACACGCCTGCGTAGATATTTATCAAATTTATTTAAATGTAAAAATAAAATTCTGTTTATTTTTTTTTTTTTTTGTGATTAAAGAGGCTCTTTTTATAAATGTGCATTGACTTGTGTCTAATGGTCTTGTGCTGTTTTTGAATATTATTTTTCGCCAAATTAGGTACTTTTTAACCAGGTTAGCAGCCTGAAAATTTTTCATGAAATAAAAGAAAGTTATGGGACCCGAAGCTTACTTACGCTTTATCCAAAAAAAAAAAAAAAACTGACACACAATAACTCCCTATAGTACACTCACCGTAATTTGATCTGAATGGTATTGTTTTCAGATCAAGGCCCTCCCACTTGAGATCCCAATTGGGACCTCACCTTGACACCGTTCAGCAAGTTTCTCGATATCCCAAACATACTTACTTTACTTAACTTTCTTTTCTTTCCTAACCCTGCTACCACTCCGAGTTTAATTATTCATCTTCAAAAAAGGAAAACAACTCCATATTTAACGTTATAAAATTGAATCAAAAACTCCATGTTTTATTCATAAAAAAATTAAAATTTTCCAAAATTAAGTTTCATAAATCCATGTTCTATTTTCTGATTATCTAAATTTCTGCATATTCAAAACTTCAATTGGGTAAATAGGCATATAAACACATATAACACTCTACTCCTTCTAGATTCACACAGCATGATCTATAACAGAAATGAAAGGATATGTAATGTGTATTGAGTCTATAAAAAAAACACAAAAACTCATATACCATGAAAATTAATCACTATTTAATTATTTACGCCTGGCTGCATTGCGGTGTGTAGGCGCTAAAGGCTTATCCATCCGTTTTCGTGTCCGAATGGTAAGTATTTATTCTTCTTTGTTTTTAGTTCACTTTATATATTTTTTTTTGTATATACATACATATATTATTTTTATAACAAATATGTTTTTAAAACATGGTATTATGAAGGCTGGTCTTATATTCTCGTTAAAGAAAACATTTTTATTAGGGGCCACTGTACCCTAATCATCCCGGTTTAATCACTAGCCTAGGCCTGAGCTCAACCCTATCTAGGAACGCGCACCTTTCCGCACCAATCACTCGCGAAGGGACTGTTTCGGCGACCTAACGCGGCAAAATGTTTTCCCTAATATAAGTTTTGTAAAACCACACAATAAAAAAAATGTATATATATATATATCATAAAACAAAAAAAATAAAAAAATATTTATTTTCTCTTTTCAGAGGGTTCGTCTGTCCGTCCAGTCGTTCGAAGTTTGGCCGTCGAATGGTCCAAAACCTTCGCAATACCTTACACCACTGGCTTGGTGGTGCTTGTGCAGCGTCTCCAGCGTTGGGTGACAGCCGAGGTGGTGTTGAGGCTTTAACCTTTACCAAAAAGGTTTTCTTTTAAACAAATGTTGTTGATTTTGAAATAAAACTTTTGAGTTTTTGAAGGTGGTTTTACTTTTCCTTTTTTATTTATTTTTTTTTTTTTGCCACTAGTAAAATTCTCCGGAGCCACCTGCTGCACCATTTAAAAGTTCCTTCATTTTTCTATTTTCTAAACTTTTTCCCAAAAAAAAACGCCATTTTCGGAATATCCATCTTCATTCCCATTTTGGTTACATCGTTGTAAAAATGTAAAATAAAAACCTTCTAGCTACTAGTGTTCTTCTTCTTCTTATCATTCACAGTAAAATTAACCACCAAACGTGCCCATGACATGCCATAGTTGGAAAACATAGAGAATAAATTTATAATAATAAATAATCAAATTAGGGATGCCAAACGCAAAAAACCAAATGTCCCAAGCAGTTTAAATGAAATAACTTGTTATCTTTATTTTCTGAAAAACTTCAAATATTCATCCAAAAAAAATTGTGAAAATTTATATATAAATAACATTCTCATCAAATTGCTTTATTAAGTAACAATTTTTATGTTCGCAATTCTTAAATATCATTTGAGGTTTTCTAAAATTCATTGAATTTAATGTTTTCTGTAGTCCGATTCTGTAAATTTCAACGATCCGACAATCGCAAAATATATCGACAGCTATTGTTGTTTGCACTAAGGATTAAGTGATTCACTAAGTACATACATCTTAACGATAGTCGACAAATCTATTTTTCTATTTATTTAAATTGAAAACGAGTGGAATCTCTGTCAAAATAAGCGAAAAACACAAAGAATAGAAAAAACAAATTACTTCGTGTTTGACCGGATGATTTTATGTTTATGTTTAATATCTCTATTTTTTACTAATATTTCTGTTTATTTATTTGAAAATGAAATAATGAATTGAATATGCTATTTAATTTTTTTATTTATATAAAAAAGTTTTTTAATAGAAGCAAAACATTTTCACTATTTTATGATTTTTATTTATGTATGACGACATTTCAACCTAAAAATTTAAGTTTTTATCGATTGAAAAAAAATTGTTGTCGTTTAGCTGATTTTAACAATAGCGAATATCGTTTACAAATTTTACTGATAATTTTGTTTTGCTTTTCTTTTTTTAACGATTCGACTATCGTTAAAAGAAGTTACTGAAAACTATTAATTTCTCCTGAATGCCAATATTTTTTTTAAATGTAAACATTTTTTAATTGTAAACATATTTGGTGTTTTTTTTTGGAATTTGATGCAATTGATGTCTTCTAAATTTAAAATTATTATTTCCGACGTTTTGATATGATTTTCTAAAATTCAATTAATATTTTCTAATTTATAATTGGAAATTTTAATTCCAGTTTTTAGAATTGATATTTTCTTAAATTTGAATGGAAAATTTAAAAAGTGCAATTTTGTATTTATGTGAATAATAATGCTTTAGTAATTATAAACAATTTTTAAAAATTAGATGTAATCGCAATCAGATATTTTGTAGGTAAAGCAGAATAATAATTCTATATAACTATGTAGAACTGTTTTGAAAGCAAAAAACTCATTGATGAACTCGGTAACTCTATTTTGTAAAGACAACAAAAAGTTAATATGCCAAACTTATGTTCATATTTGTAAAAGAATAATGAAAAAACGTATGAAATAAAAGACAAGCCGGTGTATACTCTTAACATTGTTCTGTATGATATCTATTTGAAAATATTGACATTCATGTTAAAATAGAAATAACTATTGCAAAGCTAATTAGAACAAAAATTGTGGCGCCATCTACTGTGGCATAGTCACGCTGAGCATAATGAAGTGACACTCTGTTAATGCAAAAGAAATGTATTTTCCCCACAACAAAATATTGCAGAATTTTATGTAAATAAAATAATATACCGATTTATTTCATGCTGTTATTATGGATATACATTAAGGTGGCCCTTAAAAAAAAGTGTTAAAAGTAAGGGTCTTACCCCCCAGAAATATGTGAATGGCCAAAAAACTGGAAAATACGAAGTTTTGGGCCAATCGAAAGATGTTTAGAGGTCGCTCAAAGCGATTGAAAATTGAAAATGTGTTTATATGGTGAAAAAATGAATTTTTTTCAGTTTTTGGTAAATTTTATGAATATTAGAAACGTTTTTGTTCTACATGAAAAATTATTCGATATAAAGAGACAATTATCTATTCAAAAAGGTATAAAAGTTTTAATTCGGTTTAGAACCAGCCCAGTAATAAATAATACCCCAGACCACTAAAGTGTAAATTATTACTTCCCCGAGAAATTCGAGGACACATCATAAATATTTGTTAAATTAATTACTACGATATAATTTTTTTACTTAAAACACTCAAGGTTATGAGATATGGAATAAGATTTTTTTTATTAGATGTCGTAAACCTGTCCTAAGATGATGTCACATGCGAACAAAATTTTTGGGATGTTTTTGAAATCTCCAATTTCGAACTTCAAAAATTTTTCTTCAACAAAATCGAGAAAATTGGGGAAAAAAGTTCATAGAATTGTTAAATATATCTTATGTTATTAAAATAAAAAAAAATAAAAATATCCCCCGACACACTTGAGTATGGCAACCATTTGATTTTTTCGGATTTCGAAAAAACTGTGTTTTTTGGTAATAACACGGCTTAGTTGCTGTCATAAAATATTTAAAATTGAAAATTAGCTACTTCTGTAATGTTAGTTGTTTTGTTTTATCATCGTTACTCAAGGTTGCCAAAAAAAACTTTTTGGACATCATTAACCCATGCAGACCTGCGGCCCAAAATGACCCCAATTTTTTTTGCATTTTTTTTTAATAATCAAAAGCCAAGTATACCTTGTAAGTATACCTTGTAAAGTAAAGTAAATTTAGGCTTATTTACTAACTTAAAGTTCACATTGCAAAATTTGGGGTTTTTTGGGGATATTTTTTGAAATGAATTATCAATAAGCAGTGCCAACAAGCCTGGTAAAAACCGGAATCGATATTGTTTCAAAAATTAAGGTGGTAAAGAGTATAACAATATCTTAACAAAGAATGAAAAAGAAAAGCAATACTTATTACAAGTCGTAAGTGAATACAGAAAACAATTTCAATCGCACACTAAATCATCTTTAACTACACCTTAATGAAGAGAACAAATTTCACATTTCATATTCTTAACACCCTAGTCACAATAAAGTATTTGTTTTAACAAAAACAATTGTTATAAAAATAATTCATATGCACTCTTCTGTAAATAAATAAAATATGTAAATATGTAAAATATGTAAAATATGTAAATATGTAAATATGTAAATATGTAAAATAAATAAACATAATATTTCATAATATTTCATATCGCATTTCCTAAAATTAATTAGTAGTAAGCAAAAAACTTACTTCTTTTGTAAATTAAAAAAAAAAAAATTGGGGTCATTTTGGGCCGCAGGTCTGCATGGGTTAATGATGTCCAAAAAGTTTTTTTTGGCAACCTTGAGTAACGATGATAAAACAAAACAACTAACATTACAGAAGTAGCTAATTTTCAATTTTAAATATTTTATGACAGCAACTAAGCCGTGTTATTACCAAAAAACACAGTTTTTTCGAAATCCGAAAAAATCAAATGGTTGCCATACTCAAGTGTGTCGGGGGATATTTTTATTTTTTTTTTATTTTAATAACATAAAGGTGCGTTCAGACTAAGCAAATATTTGACCAAATAAACGTAACCCCTAATTTTATGAAAGTTTTATTCAATCTTACATGATATATAAAAGATAAAATTAAGTTATGTTTTATTATATTAGTAATATTTAATATATTTAACTATATTCTATATCATATATTGTATAACTTAATGAAAATTATACAAGGAAAATTATACATTATTTAGTGGTTACGCTTATTTGAGCAAACGTTTGCCTAATGTGACCGAACCTTAAGATATATTTAACAATTCTATGAACTTTTTTCCCCAATTTTCTCGATTTTGTTGAAGAAAAATTTTTGAAGTTCGAAATTGGAGATTTCAAAAACATCCCAAAAATTTTGTTCGCATGTGACATCATCTTAGGACAGGTTTACGACATCTAATAAAAAAATCTTATTCCATATCTCATAACCTTGAGTGTTTTAAGTAAAAAAATTATAATGTAGTAATTAATTTAAAAAATATTTATGATGTGTCCTCGAATTTCTCGGGGAAGTAATAATTTACACTTTAGTGGTCTGGGGTATTATTTATTACTGGGCTGGTTCTAAACCGAATTAAAACTTTTATACCTTTTTGAATAGATAATTGTCTCTTTATATCGAATAATTTTTCATGTAGAACAAAAATGTTTCTAATATTCATAAAATTTACCAAAAACTGAAAAAAATTCATTTTTTCACCATATAAACACATTTTCAATTTTCAATCGCTTTGAGCGACCTCTAAACATCTTTCGATTGGCCCAAAACTTCGTATTTTCCAGTTTTTTGGCCATTCACATATTTCTGGGGGGTAAGACCCTTACTTTTAACACTTTTTTTTTGCCCCATATAACGAAGGGCCACCCTTATTTGTATTATTTAATATGCGTATGTTGTATATGTAAATATTACACACAAAAAATACAACATCAAACGTTATTTTTGTGTTTTTCTCTTTAAATAAATTAATACATAAAAATTTTTTTTGCTAAATTTACATTGTTTTTTTTTTTTTATTAACAACTAGGTATTTTAGCATTATTTGCTTTAGATGCTGGTGAATTTTTACTCCCATTATATTAACACGTAGTGTCTGCTTGTCGAAAAAATTTTGGATCGATTTTAACCCCTTTCCCGTGACCCAATCGATCTGAAACTTTGCAGGCAGGATCGAGGCAATGACAGAAATGATTTAGTAAATTTTTTTAGAGATACCGAAACAATGGAAACTTTTAAATTTTTCTACCAGAGTTGATAAAAAAAATGTACAAAGGGTTAGTTTTTATTATATTATTACCACAAAAACAACAAGTCCTGCTATGACAACAATACAACATTTAGAATAACAATAAGAACAATATAGAAACATCATCTTTTTCATTTTTTTTTTTTTACTTTTTCTTCAGCGATTTCCCTGGACCTGTTCCACCGATTTTAATGATTTTTGAAATAGAAATCTTCCCGTGAATTTGGTGAATAATTCTCACTAAAAATTATCACCTTAGCTATCCTATTGAGGGCGTGATCGTGACAAGAACAACAAAGAAAATTACATTTTTTCAAGACTTTTTTAAGTTTTTCATTCAAATCTCGGGCCCTAATCGACCGATTTGAACGATTTTAAATAGCAAACTTCTCAGGATGTTATTGAATCATTTTTTATGTCAACGAGCACCCTAGCTGCCCGATTGATGCCGCCATCGTGATTTCCACAGACGGACAGACAGACAGAAGGACATCGCTATATCAACTCCGGTTGTTATAAGGATCACAAATATATATATTTTATCGGGTCCAAAATTTTTTTTCTAATTATTACAAACGGAATGACAAACCCTCTGCACACTGGAGTGGAGGGTATAAAAAGTGGTTGTATCTTTAAAGATACAATGTGCATTTACCCACATCTAAATTCCTATGAATTTTTTCAATTATATATTCTTCCTTTATTTACATATTTTAACAAATTTGATATTTACATATGAGATCTTATCTTTACATACAGATATTGCAACAAATAATATATAGGATCTAAAGATATTAAATAGTTTTTATTTTATTTTTTAATGATTTTTAAAGGAAAATGGGTGGGAAAAAAACCTTTATATGATTTAATAAATTCAAATACTATCTGAAAATATTTATATGCTTATAGGAAATTAATTAGAAATAATAGACCTCTATAAGCATATAATTTTCAATTTGGTGATTTCTTTTTATACCCTATACCACTATGTGGTTTGGGTATAATGACTTTGTGCTGCTGTTTGTAACAACCAAAAATATTTGACCTAGACCCATCTTTAATTATACCGATCGAATCAGAATCACTTTCTGAGTTGATTTAACAATGTCCGTCCGTCCGTCCGTCCGTCCGTCTGTGTGTCCATGTAAAGCTTGTAATCAAACTGCAGGTCGCAAATATGAATATATTTTGATGAAATTTGGTATATAAGCTTTTATCGGCCATGGGATGAACGCTGTTGAAATTGGTGAGAATCGGTCCATGTTCAGACCTAGCCCCCATACAAATTACCCATATGAAATCGACATAAATTGCCATAAGATCCAAATTGTCATATAGATCTTACTCAAATTGGGTTTGTAAGCGTTCATTACATCCACTAATGAGTAGTCCAAAAATGATCCCTTTGACCCAATATAGATCTGCTTCCCGATATTCACTTAAATCTATTAAAAAAAAAAAATATTGCACTGATTCTTCTCAAATTTTGTTTGTATATATTTTTGCAAAATACAAGAGACTTTACCAAACATAATCAGGATCGGTCCATTTTCGGACCTAGTCCCTTTATAGATATAGCATCCGATATAAACTTTTTCATATCTGCAGCCAAAAAAATTAATAAAAATCGCACTCAAATTTGGTTTATGCTTATTTTCTATATCGAAGTAGTTGGACCGAAAGATAGGGTCTCTAAACCATGGTATAGGGTATCATATAGTCGGTCTAGATCGACTATAATTTTCTTACTTGTTTAATTTTACGTTATTTCTCTACATTCTCTTATCAGTGGGTAAGAGGAATTTTCAATTTTGGCAAAGTAATTGTTATTAATCCTTGATATGAAATCGATAATTTTTTCATAACCGGTTTCTTCATGAAGAAGATTTGGGCTTTTTATATATCATTTTAAGACATTTGTTTTGAATAATTTGTAAGCGCTTTAGGTGACAGTTGGCAGCGTCACTCCAAATAGGGCATGCATATGTTAATATCGGCCTTATAACACTTTTGAAGAGTAGATTTTTGTTTTGGTGGTTTAGGAATGACCTTCTATTTAGTAGTGGCCATAATGCTTTAAATGATTTTATAGCTTTTTGGCATGTAGCCATAATATGTTGTTTAAATGTAAGCTTTTTGTCCAAGACAACTCCGAGATATTTGACATCGTTAAGTACATTTATGGTATTATTTCCAATACGAAGATGATGTCTTGGCAGTCTTTTGGGAGATTTGTTGAATGGAAAAATTATTGCTTGGGTCTTGTTTGGATTAATTTTGATTTTCCATTTTCTTCAGGAGTGCACTTGTAAGTTTGTTTGAAGAAATTAACGCAGTATCATCTGCGTAGTAAGCAATTTTCATATATTTTGGGACTTTAAAATCGGATGTATATATCGAGTAAAGCAATGGCGACAACACTGATCCTTGGGGTAATCCTGAGGTAATGGTCTTTGGAGTTGATGTTTCATTATTAATCGCAACTTTAAAGCTTCTTTCGTGAATGAAATCTGAAATAAGTTTGCATAAATATTTTGGTATATTTGCATCAAGAAGTTTAAATAAGAGGCCATTATGCCAAACGGTGTCAAACGCTTTTTCAATATCTAACAATATTAGACCCGTTGAACGTTTATTTTTTTTTTATTGGTGATTATTTGATTAATTTTAATCCTGTATATTTGGTGAGTAGTGCTATGCTCATTTTTAAATCCAAATTGTTCTTTAGCAACAATAGAATTGGTCATTGCAAATTCACTTAGACGAGAATATAGTATTTTTTCAAATATTTTAACTAAGTTACTTAATAGGCTAATAGGTCTATAGCTATTTGGGTTATTTTTTGGCTTATTAGGTTTGTTGACAGCTATAATCTTAGCATTTTTGAAATGGTTTGGGAAATAGTTGAGTTTGATGCAGCTGTTAAATATTGTAACCAGTAATTTTAGAGCTTTGAGTGGTAGTTTCTTTAAGAGCTGGTTGGGACCATTGTCAAAACCAGAGGATTTTGAGGGTTTTATTGATGAGACAATATTCATTACTTCTTCAAGAGATGTATAAATTGCAGATTCAGAACTGGGATTTTCGTTCTTAAAATTATTTACTGTTGTATTTATAAGTGTATCTGCCGAGTGGTTGTAGTTCGAAGTGAGGTTATTTGCTTGGACAAATGTATTTGCCAGGACTTCAGCCTTGTCCTTATCCGATGTTATTTTTGTATTTCCAACTTTAAAGTGAGAGATTTGATTTTTTCCTTTTCCTCGCAAGTTCCTGCTTATTTTCCAAAATGATTTATCACCTGGGTTTAAATTGGATAATAATTGGCGCTCCGAAATAATACTTTTATCAATCATGTTACTTAGAAACATTGATTATAAAAAGTTTGCTCGTCTATATTTGAAGATCGCTGGCTTTTTCTTTTAAAGCTTCTTCTTAGTTTTATATATTTCACAGTACTTTCTGGTAATGTGTAATTATTTTGTTGAGTTATTTTAGGTGTAGACACATCCCTTGCTTCGAATACTACAGTTATAAATTTTTGGATTTCCTGATCAATTACTACCTTGGTATTGTATATATCCGAATATAACGTGATTTTATTGTCTAAAAAATTCATAAAAATGTTCCACACACAGAAAAAATATTCGCCAACCGAATTGCTCTAAAGTGGAACAACCGTATTTTCGATTGTATCAACAGAAATTTAATAGCATCAGCAAATTTTTTATTATGAAAAAATATTTACTGTTAAGGTAATAGAATTGTAGTCTTAGTGAACCCGAAATTCGGTTATTAGCATTATCGCAATTCGGTTGGCAATAAATTCGGTAGCCACAACGAATCTGTTTTCTGTGTGCAGTTGGTTGCACTATAATCATAATAATTGAGGTCAACCTGCAAGGCCATTGATCATTTAAGTGTACATATAATGGGGCGATGGTCTGATGGTATTTCGTAATCCATTGTTTTTACGTCTATATTTAAAGCGGAATTGCTTAAAATAATATCGACTGTAGATGTTTCGCGATTATGTTGATGGGGGAATAAGGTTGGACTATTAGGATAGTGTATGAAAAAATTGATTGATTGCTGTAGATTGTTGAGTGCGATTCCTGCAGTATTATTTGAACGGCAATTCCAGGAACAATGTTTGGCATTAAGGTCACCAAAAACTATATATTCTTTGGTGGAAGTTGTTAGGTTCAAGATATCAGCACAGAAGTTAAGGGTATATCTTGGTGAATATAACGAAGATACAACAATAGGTCTATTCTTTATAATAACTTCAAATGAGATGTTTTGATTGACTTCAAATGAGATTTTTTGATAAAGAGGACAGGCAGATTTATGAATTAACAGAGCTACTCCTCCTCTGTCACTTCTATATACATAAATAATAATTTTTAAAATAGGGTCTATGATTTCTAAATTCCTATGAAAATATATTAAAATAAAAGAAATGTGTTATGAAATTTTTATTAATTCATTTATTTAAAAAAGTTAAAATTATTTTAATAAATTTTATTACAAATGCACTGAAAACTAAGATAATTAAAAATACACTGAAAACTAAAATAATAAGCAAAAACATAAATAAAATAAAAATAATACATATAGATTTTGTAAATTCATTTTTCTACATACATATATAATAGCAAATAATACAATAAATTACAATTTGTACGAACTGTGATAATTATAAAAACAGTTTTGTTCTGCAGTTAAACATAAATTTACTTTACATTTGGTACAAAACATCCGTGTTTGTCATAAGCAGTTTGGAAATTTGTATCTACCTTGTTGTCTAATGATCAATCGTGTCCAATCTGGTGTCCTTTGGAGGCGGCATATGGTAATTAGGTTTGAGGCGTTTTTCTTGAATTTGTGCTTCAATATGAGGGCGTCCGCGAGCTGGAGGTTGTACCGATTTAAAGGAGAATAAGGTATCAGCTATCTCCAATATAAAATCAATTGATCTCATAGCCTTAAGTCCTTGACGATTTTTATTTATTCATTTGTATAAGAGCCAGGAATTTACAGCTGTCATGTCTAAAAGGTGATAGAACAGTCTATTTGTCCACTTTCGGCTTTTCATAGCTATCCTATGCCGGTCCATAGCGCTGTCCATTAAATCGACACCGCCCATGTGCCGATTATATTATTTTATAATTTGAGGACATGGAATCATTTAACGGTTAATGGTTCTTCCGTTTCATTTCCTATGCTAACCGATATCGCTTTTACTCCAACATATGTAGATAGTAAGTTGACAATGCTGTTTTCTTTCCAAGACAGAGAAGATACATCAATTCCATGAATATTACATATAAACAAGCTACAATTTTTTATTCCGTTACATCGAATGGTACCAACTGAAAGTATGCCTAGTGTTCGCAAATACACTACTAATGCCACGGTAGTGTAATAGTTGTCAAAATATATTATGTGGTTTTGAAATATCAGTACTTCTCTAACCAGCCGAACCACTATATTGGCCGAACGTTGAAGATCCGGTTCTCCAAGATCTGGTGTTTCTGGCGCTCCACTATATATTTCAAATTTATATCCATATCCTGTAGTATCGCACATGAAGAAAAGCTTGAAGCCCCATTTTTTGGGTTTGTTAGGTAATTACTGCTTCATGTAGCTCCCAATTTTGGTAGAACACAATTGTTCATCAACACACAATCTATCTAATTTTGGCACGCTGCCAATAACACGTGTCAATAACAGGACTAATTAGATAAATTCGGTCCCGATTAGGCTCATCACGGAATGGCTGATTTCTTTTATCATTGAAATGAAGAAATTTACGAATTTTTTCAAAACGCCCAACTCTCATTTGATTTTTCACTACATTTACGGAACGGTCGATTTTTCAGAGCAATAATCTCTAACATTTGGAAGGTCATGTAAAAAAGTATTCCAATATATTTTCGTAATTCAAATATATCGAAATGAAATGCCTCCTCAAGTCCAGCATATCTTATTGTTTCGTCAACTATATGTTGTTCCAAAGTCTCAGGAAACAAAAAGCTCTAAACTTGATATGATGTTTCCAAATCCATTATGTTTTATGGTAAACTACTGTCAACTCTAAATCTAACTTGCTGGTCATTAAACTGCAAGTTACCTTTCTGCCATATTACTTTCTCGAATACTTACAACTTATTTCCACATTTCGAAATTCTGAGGAAAATTCATTCCAAGTCTGGTAGATGGAATATTACCATATGAAATAGATAGCTCAGAATCAAGACTTACAATTTATTTCCACATTTCGAAATTCTGAGGAAAATTTATTCCAAGTCTGGTAGATGGAATATTACCATATGAAATAGATAGCTCAGAATCAAGCTGTTCGATATTATTGGATTCAACGTGAATCAAATCTCCCTGATCAGTATCATCATTGATCATGTTAAGAAAGAAATCCTGAACGGATGTATTGAGGTCAATTCCATTCTGATTCATATCATCTTCATCAGTAATCATCTCTAAAAGGTCTGCCCTTTGATTATTATCCCCCATCCCTTTGCACTCCTCCCCATTTAAATCGTCGCTTTCGTCATCAATGTCATCGACGCTATCATCACCCACAGACGTCATCATCAGTCATCACAACTCTTCGAACTCGAATGAATGACGCCATGGCTAACAATTCATCAAATGGCCGTTTGCTTATAATGGATATTATTTAAAAATTGTAATTAAAACAATAGACAATCATGAAAATTTATTCCTAAGCTCCAAACAAGTGAACTTGCTCTTGCAAAGAACAAAATATATATGAAAATGTACTAAAGTGTAGCATGCAGGGAATGCACACTGTATCTTTAAAGATACAACCAACTAAAGTGACCCAGTGAGGTGCAGTATGATCGAAGTTTTTTCAAACCACTTAAAATCACTAAAGGACATGTTTTGAAAGCAGTTAGTATTTTTTCCTAATCAAAATTATTTACCTATTCCTAGAAATTACACTGTTAAAAATTGTGTTTATTTAATTTTTCAAAAAAAAAATTTTTTTGACTCTGTATATAATTTTTTTAAAAAGTATGACAAATAGAAGTAAAAAATATATTTTTTTAGAAGACCTATAATATTCTAAATAATATAGTACCGATTTGGAAAAAAATTAAACCAAAACTATAGCCGTAGGAATTTTTTGAATGGTTGTATCTTTAAATATACACGGTGCATTTAAGAGTTAGGCACTGTTTAAGGTGCTATTACACGAAGTGTTTTTTACATATGTACTGTCACTTTTTTTATCCATATGAAATTCCTCATGTCTGTCAAAATTGTCTTTTACATACGATTAATAATTTTTGCTATCACACGTGCATATGTATTTCCGTATGACATAACCTCTAAATGTAAACAACAGCTGATTTAATTTTTGAATTTACAAAAATTTATTGTTAAAAAAAAAGTTATATATTTTTTAATTGTTAATTAAAACTAAACAATTTATTTTTCTTTCAATATTAATCTTTAAAATTTACTCTGTTTTTCTTTCGCCACAAGCAGTGTTGTATTTTCATATATTTGTCATGCAGAAATAGAACCTGTTCTAATTGAAAAATGTACATGTGACTTGCTTCATATATTGTACATAAACAATGTTTCATATGTATCACACGATGTGTACAACTTTTGTTGTGGGAAAATTTGACAGTACATATGTAAAAAACACATCATGTAATAGCACCTTTAACGATAGCTCTGTTCGTTTAAGTGATAATTTGTAATAATTTGTACAAATTATCACAAAATTTACTGGATCCTGTTCGTTTACTTCAAAAGCCCAGTAAAAGAGAACAAATGAGAGCGTAAGGTGACAGTTCAATTTTTGAAAATTGCTAGTTTTTTTTTACTGGATATATTTTTGCCAGTAAGAATTAGCAAGAAAAAACATGTGTAAAAAATATATGACTGAGTTTTTTGATAAATGAATCCAAAATGCTACAATTCTATTTTTTTTTTTTTTTTGCAAATATTTTAAATAATATTTCTGAGGAAATTTACGATAGAAGTAAAATATTCACATAACCAGGTTTCATTATTTTTAATCTTTTAAAACCTGTTCCTGCCAAAAAAAAAAATGTGTATCTGCCAATTTCTTTCATAATAAATGTTTATTTTCAAAAGCAGTAGGTAATGAATGATATTAGTTTCAATGAATATTTTTACATGTTAAATAAAATAAATTCTTCTAATTAAGATATATTTATTTTTTTAATTTAGAGTTTCACTTCTTCACTTTCGAATATGTTTACAATCAGCTATTTCTATGAACTTGCAAATTCTTAAAATTGCTGTTCGTTTACTATTTTGGATATATATGTTTTTGTGAACTAATTTTTCTTCCTCTCCGAAATTTCGGTTTTTACTGGGAAAGTAAACGAACAGAGCTGATACGTTATCATTCATATATTTAGTTTTTCCCATATATAGTCAGAACTTATAATTCATTCAATTATAATTCTAATTGGAAATTGACTTGTTATTTAAGCTGCGTTCACACTACGTGTTTTGCTTGTGTTTTTCTTAGTTTTTTAGCACGTGTAATTTGTACACATAATGTGAACCCTTTCAAACATTGTTTATGTACAACACATTTTGCAAGACATATGTAAATTTTTCAATTAGAGCAGGTTCTATTTTGGCAAGATAAACATATGAAAATACAACACTGCTTGTAGCGAAAGAAAAACAGAGTAAATTATAAAGATTAATATTGAGAGAAAAATAAATTGTTTAATATTAATTAACAATTAAAAAATATATAATATATATAACTTTATTTTTAACAATAATTTTTTGTAAATTCACAAATTAAATCAGCTGTTGTTTACATTTAGAGGTTATGTCATACGGAAATCCATATGTACGTTTGAACGCAAAAATTATGAATCGTATGTAAAACGGCAATTTTGACACACACACGGAATTACGTATGGATCGTAAAACTGAATTCACACATGGAAAATACACATAGTGTAAACACACCTTTACTATTTTTTTTTTCAGCATTTAATAAATGTTATTCATACCTTTTAATTCGAAAAATGCACATAAAAAATATAGGTCACTTAATTGTTGGTGTTTAATAACATATCCAACTTTCGGCACGATCTGCGGCAGACCCTCCTTGTAAGTTTTTTTTTTTTTTTTGTAGTAAAAATTTAATTAAGCAAATTGTACATTTTTAATTCTTCCATAAAATAGATTTTAAATGTTTTAATTTACTTATTTTTTATATTACCAATGATTTATCATAATGTAATATAAATCCTGCCAGTGTTTTCTAGAAATGTTTAATTCAAAAACTAGGTCTTGAGTTGGGCTTAATTATCTATCATCCATAATTTTTATATTTCGAAAAACTTCGCAAAAACAGTGATTTTGCAGTTTTTTTATGTTCGAATTTGTTACATATTTTTAAAAATACATATGATACATATAGTTTAACTCGATGAACTCTAACGAACATGAAGTTCAGAAAAGTTCATCCATTCAATCATTTAACTTTATTAAAACTTAAGCAGCGGAGGAAATTACATCAGTATACATTTTAACCTTACTGGCAATGCTCATGTCAACATATTTATCACCAATGGAAACAACCAAACCACCAATGATGCTGGGATCAACACTGTAGGTAATTTTCAATTTTTCATTGCTCTTCAAGAAAGCCTTTGTTTGAGAAAAAAAAAATGTATATATTTATTCCATTGAAAGAGCAGTATTTCAGTCATTATTACCTTCAAAGCACCTTCCAATTGCTTGTTTTGTGAAGAATCCAATGGCTTGGCAGTTTTAACTTCACAGACAACTTCACCACGATGGGCAGCCATAATTACTTGAAAAGCGCTGATAACACCGTCCAAAACATTCAAGCGACCATTATCAGCCAAAAGACCTAACAAATTGCCGGTGGATGGAGCCCAACGCAACTTGGCAGCGCTTTCCTTCAGTGCTGTAGCCATAACCTTCTTGTTAACAATAGGGCTGGTTACATTTTCGCGTAATTTTTTATCCTCTTTAAGGGTAGATTGAAAAGCCGCCAAGTCTTTTTCCACCTGGTCCAATTGCTTAGTTTTGGTGGCAGCAGAATACAAGGCAGTAGCATACCGACCCTCTAAACCGAAGACCTGTATGGGAGGCTTCACCATTTGGGTGGAAGTACTCATAGCACGGCTCTGAAATATAAAAGAAGCAGTATATTAAGTTAATTCACATTTTCCTTATTTTTTCTTTAATCACATTTCCTTTCTCAGCTGTTAATGTTAACATTACATAACCAAAAATTTTGGTTGGGTAATTTATTTCACCGTAAGTTATATTACGTCATTTTTTATGCGTTTTACAAAATAAAATCGTTAAGTTTCTTTTTAATTTTGTAAAAAAAAATCTTACCAAAACACATAATTTATTTACGGCTGCCATCGTCTTATCCTTTTTTATAAAGTGCAGAAAAAATTACGAACACTTCTGCAATGAACTGCTGTCAAAAAACTACAACCTTATTGTCAAATTTGTATAAAAGCTCAAAGTTGTATATTTCAGTATTATTTTAAAGTAAATTAATTTATCGACTTGGCAACGCAGTGACTACACTTAATATTAACCCGCCCGTTACACAGGCCACTGCCAGTTCGAAAAACTCAATACACTCACTTTTTTTTTTACTAATACACACACATTTTTCGCAGTGGTGGGCGTGGTATTCGACTAATTCGAACAGCTTTTCGCTCAGTTGTTGCAGTGTTATTGGTATATTATATATGAGAAAAACATCGACAGGATAACTGAACTAAATTATCTATGTTAATGTTATTAATGTTAATCTATAATATTAATATAGGCAATGCGATTTCTTGTGACCGGTATAAAAATTTTAGTTACAAACCGATTTTGACCAAAAATTCCTCATTTGAGTGGTATTTCTTTTTAGTTGTTCTCCAGATTTGCACCTGAAACATTTTTTGTTTCTTCTGGTTACTACTAATTGGCGTAGCAGCTCATGTTATAAAGTTGTGGAGAGATTTTTTACAACATCAGATATAATACTTACTGTAATTTGTGTGTGGTCTATACACAATATATATCCTTCTGAGATTGAATTTGACGTTTGCTAATAAAAATAGTCTTTCGTTTTCTGTTGCTTTATTTATACTCTAGAGGGAAAAGTTTTTAATTAGCGCAATTGCAATTTATAAAAAAAATTCCATGCAAATGCGGACAAAATAAATAAATGTAATATTTATTCCATATTTAAATTTTTAGTATGCTTGTTTTAAAAATGCGGGGAAAACAAATTTCGAATATCGTTTCGATTTGGCTGTTAAATGCAAGTAAATAAAAAGGGAAAAAACTCCCAGGAAGAGAACTCGACTTTCATGTGTGAACACAGTCTTAGAATTGGGTTGAATGTGTAAAACCCGAAGAAAATTTTTAATATCCTCAGAATTTCAATTTTGTAACGATAAAAATGCAATCGTTTTTTGATAATAAGGTTCTTAACAATTTTAAGTTCTTGTACCTAATTAAATAAAACGCAAAATCAATCTGGTTTTTAAAGTGTTTATTTGAAAATGAAACTTTTATTGTTAAATTCTTATATGAAAATTTTTGTTTTCACCGTAAGTTTTTCTATGGAATCATATTTGTAACGGTTTTTATTATCATCAATATATTTTGTCTTCCTTCTCAATCATTTAACGCCTTACTTGTCATCTAAAAATTGTTGATTATAAAGATATTAGAACATTTTCATAACATTCTGGCGATTTAAACCTTATACTAACCATCATCTTCATCCTCCTCCCCCTCACCGTCCTCGTCATCAAAGACTTCTTCGTTATGCTCATTATCTTCATCATCATCTTCCGGTTCGACCTCAATTTCAGTTACCAAATAACACTGCAGAGGATTGAGCCATAAATCGTCCTTAATTAGTTCGGATATTTCATCATTAACGGGATCACTATTATCAGTGAACCAGTCAAAGAATGAAAGATATTTGAAAAAGTAAACAATTTAATAAATTTAATACTAAATTATTGCAATAAACACACTGAATTTTTAACAGCTTTAAAGGTATCTCCATATTTTAGTCCACATCTTGGTACAATAATACCTAATTTACCCATTTTCAATAGCAACCTGCTCGAAATAATGACAAATAATATTATCCTAAGTTTACCCAGTTTTATTTTGTGAATGAGCGTGATTTCAACAAACAGACGGACATGCTATGGATTTCAATGAAAGTGATATTAATTTTTATTAACTTTTACAATAATTTTTAATAACTTTTTCAATAAGGTGGTCGATTTACAACAAAGTTCCTAGCTAAACTTCAAGGCAATGTTGTTTCTCTATACGAGTAGTTAGTTTTTATGAATTTATTTATACTTTATTCAAACAACTCTAATTCAGCCAATTACTGCAAAAAGAATCAAAGTTATTTTTGATAATGGAAAAAGTTACACAACAAATTTACCTCTATATGTCCTAACAAACTTTGTGTATCAAATGTTTCAGGCTGTAAATTATATCCATCAAAACGGAGTGATACATTTAGATTTAAAACCAGCAAGTCTTTTTGACCTTTTTCCTTTATCCGAAAAACTACCACCAACAGCTGCTTTACTTGTTCTACTTAACAATTTTTCCTGTTGCTATAAGTACACAAATTGAAAAAAAAAAAAAATAAATATATAATCTTAATAAACAAAGATTATCATATCTTGTACTTACAACTGAAATTGCATTAGGGATTTGTTTGGTAACAACAGAAAACAGAAGAGGCAGAAAAATATATTGCAACAAAGAAATCTGGAAGATTTTGGCTTTTATCTTTAATTATATTATCGTCACCGAAAGGCTTAAAAACAAATGCAGTGCATACATGAATATCACTGAATTGAAAAGGTTTATATATGATATTAATTTAATGGTTTTTCTCCTTTTGTTCTTGCAATTGTTGCAACAAATCATTTTCTATGCTACTGTAATTTTCTGTCACCTTTTCAACTTCTTTAAGTTGTTGGGTTTTCTTAGCAACTTCTGCTTGTCACATCCTTCTTAAGGGTTTCATCTAGGCTTTGTAATTAAATCTGTTCAGCAGCCTGTTGCTTAAAAGCGTTCTCAATTGTAGATAATTGTCCAATTTGAGATTTGGTTGCTTCAGTTGCGGCTAATTTTTGTTCTTTTTCACCTAGGTGTCTATAACAAAAAGCGTGTAAAAAATTAGCAAATTAATGTTGTATTTATGAAGCCAATTGTATAGTGTCCAAAGTGATGGGAATATTACCGGACAAATTATGATGAGGACCACTGACACGCAAGTCATAATCAAAGCAATAATACCACAAAAAGTTTCGTGTCTCGTTACGAGCAACTGGACAAATAGTTTGCTCAGCCATAGTAATTTTTGATTCCTTCCTTTCGACCCTGGGTTGAGTAGTGGTGAATGTTACTGGCAAATTTTACCAGCATTTATACCAACAGTACTGGTATTATAAAAATCACAAGCTTTGTGTTTTAATATGCACATTTTATAATTTTTATTTCTGAAAAGAAAATACCACAGATTACTAAATTAAATGTTAATTTGTCGAAAATATGATTTTATTCATTTTTTATTAATTTTTTCTCAATGTTTATATTCACTATTTTTCCATTGTTTTTATTTTTTTATGCTGTCAGTGGCTGAAAACATGTTGTATAGCTGTTCACTTGCACACATTATATTTTGTATATTCTATTTTTTTAATCTCTTTCGAACGTTTGCAAAATTCAAAATGACGATAAATGTAAACAAAACGATACGGTTCGAGATTGCGTTTTTGACAGCTGTCATAGCTGACACAACTGGTCGGCCTGTGTCTTTTAATTTTCGCTCGATCGTGATAAAATTCGCTATTAATTTTTTTGGAACTTATTTCATTTTGTGAGTGATTTAAGTTAAGTGCATCGGTTTCATAAAAATAACAAAAAAAAAACATTGTATAATATATATTCTATTAAAAATGTCGGAACCAAAATGTAAAATGGACCATTTTTGTAATGTTTGTGGACGTTTCATAGCAAGCGATGAAAAATGTGGCAATGCGAGTGGTTTTTTTTTGGAAGCCTACAAACAATATTTCTCGCAAGAGTTTATCACTGACGTAAACTATGCCCCTAAAAAAGTTTGCTTTAATTGCTATTCAACTCTTATGCAATGGAAAAGTGAAAAGAAGAAGGCTATGCCTTTTGGTATACCAATGATGTGGTTAGACAACAGCCCGCATCAGGAAGAAAATTGCTATGGATGTATCAACTACCATAAAACTTTGAATAGAAGGAAAGCAAAGAATAAAACTTATGTAGCAGTGCCAAGTGTCCAATTACCATTACCGCACTCAGAATTCGTTCCAGTACCAACATACCGAAGTATTGATCTTCAAACAGATATCAGTACTACAACCGCCGCTGCTACATCCATGGATTTCTTCTCAGAAAACGACCCTAGTGAAGGTACATCCTATGAAACATCAAAGGACCCAATCCTAGTCACACAAAACCAATTGGATGGAATTGTTGCAAATTTGTGTTTGACTCAACAAAAATCAGAACTACTGGCTTCATTTTTGAAAGGAAATAATTTGCTGGCGAAAGGTACCAAAGTAAAAAGAGGAAGAAGGGGAAGACAAAGATGAAATTCTAGAATATCTGTTGGACGAAATTATCGACCTTTCTGATGACGATGGCCAAGATATTAGAGAGAGCAGTGATGTTGATCCACAGCCGCCTGCTAAACGGCAACTGGCCAAATCATTAATTTAATATATTTTTTAAAAACTTTTCAAAAATATATTTTTTTTCCATATTTTTATAATTTCTTTTTCAATGTTTCTTCAAAACCAATACTGAACAAAATTGGTACATAAAAAATGAGAAGTATATTAATATTAAGCTGGAAAACGCAAGTTTTGTATTATGATTGTTTTCTCTTCAAAGGAAATTTATTCAAGAAACTGAGAAGCATATTATAGATCAAACAGAAAGCAAAAGACTTCGTTTTGTGGAAAATATTCAGCCCACTTCTCAATAACAATTCCCTGGGAATTTTTTCCCTATGCCCTGTTCCCCTATTCTTAATAAAATCTCCCCGGGAATTTTTTCCCTTTATCCTTATTCTAAAAGAACTTCGAAAATGTGAATCTCTTCCCCGGGAAAAAAGTAGCTATTCTGAATGTCAATAAAAGGGAGAATAATTTGGGAATAATTCCGGCAAAAAATTGAGAGGGAGTGCTGCGAAAAATGTATGTATTTAATAGTTTTATGAAAAAAAGTAATATATATCATTTAAAATTTGGTATAATAATATTATTATGGCATTACTGTTGCTTTCAGGTCAAAAGCAACAATCAAAAAACAAATTCATGTTCTTTTAAACACAATGCAAGCCAACCTTGATGTTGCATGCTTTGCTCCGTCTTGTCCTGCAGCTGCTCTTCTGCTTCAGATACCATCAGAAACGTTACACTGAACATTTTTTGTATTTATTTTTAATTTATTAAAGATTTAAAAAAAGTTTTACTTTTAATTTCCACAAAAATTTTTAAATTTGTAAACAAAACAAAACAACTGAAGCAAAACAGCTGTCTCCGAATGATCGAAATTGTCTCTCCCATATTATTCTTCTTCCTGCCTGTTTAGAATAAGAGGATTTATTCTCGGGAAAAATGAATTCCCTGGGAACTCATTTCCCTGGGAATATTTAGAATTGGGCTGATTTTCAAAAAGCATGAAAAAAAATTTTTCCAACATTTTGCTTCATAAGCACCACAAAAATATCAATTAGTCGACGAGTTATAGCCAAAAAACCATATAAACAATATGCTGCAAATCGGCATTTGACTGCAAAGTTCGAAGGCCGATTGAAAAAAAATTCGAACTAACATAAACAAACGCCGCGATACGGGTCTTCTAATTTAGCCTTTATTTTCACCCCTCACTCTCAGAATCGACCTAACCTGAATTTGTTCCACAGTGTATTTTCAGAGGGAAAAGTTTTTAATAAGCGCAATTGCAATTTATAAAAAATTCCATGCAAATGCGGACAAAATAAATGTAATATTTATTCCACATTTAAATTTTTAGTATGCTTGTTTTAAAAAGGCGGGGAAAACAAATTTCGAATATCGTTTCGATTTGGCTGTTAAATGCATGTAAATAAAAGAGGAAAACAACTCCCAGGAGGTTTTTTTTCATGAAAGGAAAAATTCCCGCATAATTATTTAGTTCCGGTTTACACATGAAATTTTTGAAATTCTCTTTTAAACTTTCATTCGTGTCTATACAATGAAATTTAAGATTTTACTTTATCGTTTTATCTGTTTATTTTACCATTTTAATAAATTAAAATTATTTCAATTTATTATCTTTCTTAACACAAATAAAACATAACAATTAAAGAAAACGTAAAATAACTTCACTTTGACAACTGCGAAGCAAGAAACAAGAGAATTTCAGAGTATATGACCAATAAACTCAAGACTTTCATGTTTGAACAGTCTTAGAATTGGGTTGAATGTGTACAAACCGAAGAAAATTTTTAATATCCTCAGATTTCCAATTTTGTAACGATAAAAAAGCAATCGTTTTTTTTTTTGATAATGAGGCTCTTAACCGCTTTAAGTTCTTGTACATAATTAAATAAAACGCAAAATCAATCTGGTTTTTTAAAGTATTTGAAAATGAAACTTTTATTGTTAAATTCTTATATGAAAATTTTTGTTTTCACCGTAAGTTTTTCTATGGAATCAATTTGTAACGGTTTTTATTATGTATATATCATCAATATATTTTGTCTTCCTTCTCAATCATTTAACGCCTTACTTGTCATCTAAAAATTGTTGATTATAAAGATATTAGAACATTTTCATAACATTCTGGCGATTTAAACCTTATACTAACCATCATCTTCATCCTCCTCCCCCTCACCGTCGTCGTCATCAAAAACCTCTTCTTCGTTATCCTCATTATCTTCATCATCATCTTCCGGCTCGACCTCAATATCAGTTACCAAATAATACTGCAGAGGATTGAGCCATAAATCGTCCTTAATTAGTTCGGCAATTTCATCATTAACGGGATCACTATTATCAGTGAACCAGTCAAAGAATGTTTTATATTCAGAATTTCTCTTCTTTTTGTTGGTAAATGGTTTTGAAAGCAATTGTTTTAACAGATTTTTGCCCTCCTTCCATTGTATGGACGTACTAGTAGATGAAGGGCAGTCACTATTTTCAGTAGCTTAAAAAAAAAAAAAATTAATATTGTAACTAAAAAAAAAGCATCGAAAACTCACATCCAGAACCCAAATTGAACTCTTTTGTTAAAACTTTATTTTCAAAGAAAGGATTTTCTTCAAAATAAAAGTGTATACGGTAGCCTGATTTGATGTCCTCGAATTCTTCTACCTCCAATTTGGTTAAGGCATGTAAACATTCTTCCTCTTCTTCGTCTAATATATCCGAAACTTGTGGATGATTAACAAACTGTAAATTGTAATAGAGAAAAGTGCAATTAGCAAATGTGTACAGTCTGTCTATGTTGTGGGCATAGTAATTTTACAAGAAACACGCGTAGATTTCTCGCATGCTGCAAAAACCATGACTGCAGAGAGCAGCTACAAGCTACCAATGATAGTTATTATAACCTACAAGCTCGCGAATCGCGAAATTTTGCGATATTTTCGCGACAATTTCATTTTCAACGAACAAAACTGTTTAAACATGTGCAACTTTGAGTACAGCACACAAACGGCATGAAAATCAATGGAGGCGTAGAAAAGGAGCAAAAGAAAAATAGCAAAGATTAACAGAGTTACCAGATATATTTTACTATAAGCAATGTTATTAATGGAAATGTTTAATGATAGTATATTGTCACATTGTCTAAAAATTTTCTTCATTTTTATATGAATACCAAATCTAAAACCTGTTATTTGAACTGTGTTTTTTTTTTTTTTTGTCAATTTCAAGAAATCTGGATTGAAAAAAAAACATCCTTCTAAACAGTAAAAAGTATTGAGAATTGAACGTCGGAAAGTATATGTAGACTGAAATAAAAAACAAATTGTGGCAACCCTTTTTTACTGATGTATACAATATTAACCCGCCAGCAAAAAAAAAAAAATGACTGGACGAATTATATACAAACATACATACACAAACATGCGCCACCAAATATTGCAATGGCTAGAAGAGCAACGATGGCACAGAACACTATCTTTTCTTTCTCGTAGTACAGAAAATTATATCAAAAATTTGATTTTATACTTTCCGGCAGACCTCCAATTCGTTTTTATCAAACTTTTAACCACGTTCCCATCCCATTTTCTACTCACCGCTGTCGCCCAGAAGTTAGGAATGCGTTTAACCAGTTCATTTCGTTTTTCGTAGCATGGTTTCCTCAGTTTATTGTATTTTTGCTCCACTTTAAGTATCTCCTCACTGGCCTTTTCGTTAAGGGCATCAATATCATTTTGACACGCATCGATTAATTCCAATGCCTCGGTTACTGCTTCATTTGGTGTATTTGAATTGCCTTCATCCAATTTTGCGCGCTTACTCGGTACACTGGACATTTTCGATGGATGATCTGGAGTTTTCTGTATTTTTAACACAAAGAATTTCTTTTATTTAATGTAATTGCGGCGTCGATATTTTCGCGAGTAGTAGTAAAGGCGATGATAATGATGATGATATTTTGTGTGTGTATAAAAGAATGGCGAATTTTTAGGAAAATGCCGGTTTGATTGTCAAACCCCATATTAAAGGTGAAAGTTATAAAATCTTAGTTTGCTATTGGCTATATATCGAAGCTGGAAATTAAGAGTGATGCCAGAGAACTTTGAAATATGCTTCTTATACCAGATGTATTGATAAGTTATAACAAATTTATAGGAGTATGTAGGTAATTTTTTAATATTAGAATTGAAGTTGCTTTCATATTTTTGAATTGGATCATATTAAATTGCTGAATAAACTAATGCATCCTGTTAAGATTGATTTAGTTAAGGTTTTCATTATTTTTATAACATCTTTTTACCAATACTATTCTGGCACCATTAGAAATTTTTTGTGTTATATTGCTGACATATAGAAATGCAATGATATCAAATTTGGTTTGCACTGTCATAAATTTATCTCTTTCTCCCTTATGCGTATGTAGAATACCGTCCGGCAGAAAAATTCCTATAATTCTTTTCAGTGTCGGCAAGGTTTTTTCGAGCATCTCTTGCCAGGCACGGTTTCATTGTCAAATCCCATATTAAAAGTGAAAGTTTTAAAAATCTTATAAAAATCTGTTGGCTATATATCGAAGCTGAAAATTAAGAGTGATGCCAGATATATTCAAGAGTTATAACAGATTTATAAGAGTATATAGGTAATTTTTTTAACATTAGAATTAAAAATACTTTCATATTTTTTAATTGGATCTTATTAAATTGCTGAATAAAGTAATGCATCCTGTTAAAAATAATTTCGTTAGTCGGGGGTCACACAAGGCAATTTTTATTGCGCAACTTTTTGGCAATTCTCTTTTGAAATTGCTTTTATGTCCACACACGACAATTTCTTCGGCAATTTTACTGTTTTGTTTTGTTTTTATTTTCTTATAATTTGACATTTGTGCTCTAGTCGTAAAGAACAATAATAAAATTAAATACATACATACATAAATTAATTTAATTGGTTTTGTTGAAAAATGAATTCAAAAGAAAAAAATTAAGTCCCGATTCCATTTAAAGGCCATTTTAATAAAGTAAACAATAATTAGGAATATTCACACCAAGAAGCGAAACACCGAATGAAAAGAAATGTCAAATATTCAACAAAAAAAAAAAGCGAATGAAAGAATTGAAATAGCCGAGAACCGGCAATTATTTTTCCCTTTTTATTCCCCTCACCGCAAACATCCACAAACTCAAGAATTGCGCAACAAAAGTTGCCTTGTGTGAACTCGGCCTTAAGGTTGTTATTATATTTATAACCTCGTTTTTCCAATATTCTGGCATCATTAGATACTTTTTTGTGTTGTATTTCTGACATATAGAAATGCTATGACATATCAATTTATTGACATATTCAGCTTGTACTCTCATATATTTATCTCTTTCCCCCTTATGCGAAAGTAGAAAACCGTCCCGCTCAAAAATTTTCATAATTCTTTTAAGTGTCGGTAAATTTTGATGTAAAGGCGTAAAGGAGTTTGTGGAATAATTTTATTAGCTATTTAGATAAGTGTTATTTTAAACAATTATAAAATGTCCTCAGCGGAAACTCAGATTGGTGTGAATTCAAATTTGCAGCAGCAGGATCTTAGCAATTTGGTAAGTGGTGCAAAAAGAAACAAAATCGGGTCTATAACAAAGCAGCTGTAAAGATGCTGAAAAATACTAAAATATATATTTTAAAAATATTAAATGAAATAAAAATTTTTAAAAAATTTTAAAATGCTGTGTCTACTTTTATTGTGCCGAGCAAGAGTAAGTACCTCGCGAACAACTTTAGGTATTCCCAGCATTTTCTGCTTGGTTTGGTTTTCTGCACGTGGCGTTTTTATGGAATTTTTATACAAATTTTTTTTCTTGAAATTCCTGTAAATATCTTTTAATTGGAGTGCTTTTTGTTGTTTATTGAAAAATTGCCTTAGTAGTAATAAACACTTTTTCTGATGCAATTTCAATTTACTAATTCTAACCTCAAAATATGCCACGACAAATCTTTACGGCTGTTGTTGGCGAGTGGGCCTGTCATTTGTGTCTAAATTTAAGTGTGGTTTAATGATTGATTTAATTGTTTTTTTTTCTCTCACTAAAGGATATCAGCGATTTAACTCCCCTCTCTCCTGAGGTCATTTCACGTCAGGCTACAATTAATATCGGTACCATTGGACATGTAGCCCATGGTAAATCAACAGTGGTTAAGGCTATTTCGGGTGTACAAACTGTTCGTTTCAAAAATGAACTGGAAAGAAATATTACCATTAAACTCGGTAAGTTTTTAATATAAATACGAAATGATATAAAACAAGCACAAAATGGGTACAAAATATTTAAGCTGAAGGAGTTTGAGATAGTTTGTATGTCTTTGAATCCTTTCATTTACTGGAGTTGTGTCGCTCATGAACACAGTGTTCAATTGAACTATTCAATGATCTGAACTACTTCATTATCTCTCGTTCTTTACACCCTCCACATTTATTTATTTAATTTGTTCCTTTTTCCATCCAATCTTAAATATTTCATCAATATTGAGCTAGTCGTGAGTTTCCACTCGTGTGGCGAACTTCTTTCAATGGTACTTTGCTGTACTGTGGCGTCATCTGACGCCATTTTAATTTAGTCAAAGTAAAAAAATTTTATTACCTGATTGGTGCAAATGCACCAGCTAGCCAATCTTTTAATTAAACGCTTGTTTAAATAACAATTTTTGAAAGTTTTTGTGGGACAAACTGAAAATATTAAGCATTCGTGCTTAAAAAACCTGAGACCTGATTATAAGGGTATCTACAATTTAAACAAATTTTTTTCAGTTAACATAATGTCGCAATTCCTAATGTTTGTAGCCCTTACAAACCTGAACCTGTTAAGTTAACTAAGACCCAGTTTTTGAGATATCAGTTAAACCTAGTTTTGTTAAACATAGAATTTATTTATCAATTCTTTTATGAATTTGGACATGTCTGAAAAAATTAATTCTCGGTTTAACTAAACTAGGTTTAACTGACATCTCAAAAACTGGGCCTTAAAGTAACATGTCACAGTTAAATATTTTTTTTTGTTCATGACCAATAGTTCAGATATATTGCTTTTTATCAAAAAATAACGGAACGAAATAGGAACTAGTTCACTCAACTGTTCGGAACAAAACGATCAGTTATCTAAATGAACGATTATACCAAACTAATGATTACTGAGTGTTCTGTTAAAATGTAGCTTCTTCAAGAAAATGTTTTTTAAATTTGTTTTAAACTGTTTCATAACTCTGTTAATAACGAATGTAGTTTTAATGAATAACTACTAATGTCATCGTTTAGAACGGTTAAAAACTTTTAAAATGTAAGATCATGCTAAATATTTTTATCAAATAAATTTTTAAGTTTTTTTCTCCTCTCATATCCGTAGTAATTTATATAAAAGAAAAAAAAAATCAACATTATCCCTATCATTTATTTATATTTAAACATGTTGACATCATGTAGTTAAGTTAAGCAACTAATGTACTTTTTTTAATACAACTAAGAGTAAAGTTTAAGAGGTTCTGTCGTTTAAATAGATTTGTATATAAATAGATTTGTATATAAAAGCCAGAACTTTAGTGATATTCTCAATATACTTTTATCAGACGTATTCAGCGACTATTTTGTCCTAATAAGTACTTTTGTAAGACAGTTTGAGAATCATACTACTAAAAGGACTTTCAAGTTTTATTTTTGTTTATTTTTCTATTTATATATTTTTAATTTACAAATTTAGGCGTGACAATGCGTTCTGTAAAATTTCTTCTTGTTAATAAATTGCTGGATTTTATTGTCTAAACTTTTGAAGTTAGTAAAGTATGATTTTTTATTTGTCTTTAAATATTTGACAGGGTATAAAATTGGTTTTTTTTTTTTGTTTGTTAACAGTTGAAAAATTGTAGTATTGTTTTAATTTTTTTTCTGCATAAATTTACCAGCAATTTTTTTGTTTTGTTTTTTCGGTATACGCGTATCGGTTTTATCTGCGTTGTATGTCGGGAAATTTTGCAGAACGCATAAGTCATCAACGCATGCAAGCTCTTCTGGCATCTCCCAAATTATTGCGAGAATTTGAGGCTGTACAAGAAGCTAAACGTTGGCAAAGGCATAAACAGCAGATGTTAATGATACAACAGCGCCAACGTGAACAAATTGATTTTCGAACTCCCACCCGGTCTTATACACTTCTGGCACAGGATACAACGCGAATGCGTGGTCCATCTACAAGTCCTAGCAGTGGTTATGAAAGTCTAAATGATAATTCATCCATTTGTAGTGGTGATATATTTATACGTAATAAATCTCCCCTGAAGTCTTTGGCGGCACGCATAACCCAATCAAATTTTGGAAATGAAACAAAAAAAAGGTGTCAAAAACGTCGCAGAAGTTCTTCTACAAGTAACAGCACACCTTCAGCCTCAACAGTACCATCTGCCACAAAAAAATTTAAACATGAATATGTTGTGGAAAGGATCGAAAGTCTGGAATCAGTTAAAGGAGAGCCCTTGTTCTTTGTTAAATGGTTAAATTATCCTAAAGAACAAAACACATGGGAGAGTTTAAGCAATTTAAGTGAATGTCTTCTGCTCGATGCTTTCATAGAGAGTATGATTATTTTATATGAATGTGTTATAGCCAAAATATATCATGAAATCGAACAGCAAATTGTAGCAGAATCTCTGACCCTAAAGATATCTGAAATCAGCATGAAAGAGCTGGATGATTTTGATCCATTGCAAATAAAAATTGACCTAATTTTGTTGGCGCAATTCATTGAAGCGCGTTCAAAAAGTAAAAATGAACCAGAAAAAATACGTCAACGTGTACTACAAGCAATACTTATGAAATCATTTTATTACAAAAGGAAACAACAATTGAGTTCCATACAAGAATGGCAGGAGCGCATGAACCTAGTAGAACGTCAGTCTCCAATAGCTGTGGAGAATAATGTTGATTTGGATATTTTAGACCCAAATTTTCAATATATTGCCAAAAATTTTGCTGGCAAAGATGTGGAAATTATAAATGTACCGACTATAGGGTGTAAATGTGAGGATGGTTGCGTTCCATCCTCAAAGTGCTGTGCACGCATGGCAAATGGTTATTTTGCTTATGAGAAAAACGGTCGTTTACGTATATATCCCGGCGAGGCTATATATGAATGCAACTCGCAATGTCATTGTTCGCAAGATTGTTCTAATCGAGTCATTCAAAAGGGTCGTCAAAATGCTCTATGTCTGTTCAAGACCTCAAACGGTTGTGGCTGGGGGGTAAGAACAGAAAAGCCCCTCCGCAAAGGAGAATTTGTTTGTGAATATGTAGGGGAGATTATCACTACGGATGAAGCCAATGAACGTGGCAAACAATATGATGCTGTAGGACGTACTTATCTATTCGATTTAGACTACAATGCCACGGCCGACAGTATGTATACAATAGATGCAGCAGTGCATGGCAATATTGGACATTTTTTTAATCATTCCTGTGATCCCAATCTGTCGGTCTATCCTTTTTGGATAGAAAATCTTGATATCAATATGCCCAGATTGGCCTTTTTCACATTAAGACCCATTAAAGCCGGAGAGGAGCTAACATTCGACTATATACGTGGTGATATAGCTGTGGATGATTACGAAAACCTATCGGAAGCGGAAAAAGTTTCATGTCGTTGTGGCGCTGCAAATTGTCGTAAAGTTTTATTTTAATTTGACCCCACTGCCACCAATACACAACAATCATTATTTTTATTATCTATGTTTTATTTTTTTGTTTTATACTCATTTATTTTTAACAGTATTGTTAAGGTTACCTTCATTTTATAATTATTCGATTTGACCAATTTGAACATAGTAATTTTTTTTTTTAGATATCTAATTGTTTAAAATTTTCAAGTTAATTTTTATTAAAATTCTAAGACAAAAAAATAAAATAGTGAAGAACATCAATGAACAATGTGGTTTAATTATAATTTCCCATTCCCCCAATTCATATTAAAGGTTACGCTAATGCCAAAATATATAAATGCGATAATCCCAAATGTCCACGACCTGCATGCTTTGTTTCCGACAGCTCTAGCAAAGATGACAGTTTTCCCTGTGCTCGTCCCTCGTGCACCGGTCGTTTTAGGCTGCTACGTCATGTAAGTTTTGTCGATTGTCCTGGTCACGACATTCTTATGGCTACTATGTTAAACGGTGCAGCTGTTATGGATGCCGCCTTGCTTTTGATTGCCGGCAATGAATCATGTCCCCAGCCTCAGACTTCCGAACATTTGGCTGCTATTGAAATTATGAAACTGAAACAGATTTTGATTTTACAAAATAAAATCGATTTGGTCAAAGAATCGCAGGCCAAGGAACAGTATGAAGATATCACAAAATTCGTGCAGGGTACAGTGGCTGAGGGAGCACCAATTATTCCCATATCGGCTCAATTGAAATACAACATTGACGTAAGTATTAAGATGTGTATTTGAAAGCAACATCTTATTGTTGTCGTTAATTTCTTTGTTCAGGTATTGTGTGAATATATTGTTAAGAAGATTCCCGTGCCACAACGTGACTTCAACGCTCCACCCAGGTTAATTGTGATTCGTTCTTTCGACGTTAACAAACCCGGCTGTGAGGTTAATGATCTGAAAGGTGGCGTAGCGGGTGGTTCAATTTTATGTGGTGTCCTAAAGGTCGGTCAAGAAATTGAAGTACGTCCTGGCGTTGTAACTAAGGATGGTGAGGGCAATATTACTTGTCGTCCAATATTTTCACGTATTGTCTCATTGTATGCTGAAACAAATGAGCTGCAGTATGCAGTGCCCGGTGGTTTAATCGGTGTGGGCACAAAAATTGACCCTACTCTATGTCGTGCCGATCGTTTGGTGGGCCAGGTATTAGGTGCTGTTGGACAATTACCCGACATTTATATTGAACTGGAAATTTCATACTATTTGTTGCGTCGTTTGTTGGGTGTACGCACGGATGGTGATAAAAAAGCGGCCCGCGTTGAAAAACTACAAAAGAATGAAATTCTTTTGGTAAACATTGGTTCTTTGAGTACTGGTGGTCGCATTTCCGCCACACGAGGTGATTTAGCAAAAATTGTGCTTACCACTCCGGTATGTACGGAAAAGGGTGAAAAGATTGCTCTCAGTCGTCGTGTAGAAAAACATTGGCGGTGCGTATTATAAAAGTATTTTCCTTAACAGTAATCAATTTTCTAAAAAAAAAAAAAATATTCTTCCTTTACAGTTTAATCGGTTGGGGTCAAATATTTGGTGGAAAAACTATACAACCTGTTGTCGATAGACAAGCTCCCGTTTCAAAACAAACAAAAATAATTCTTAACTAAGGCTTATTATTTAAATTCCCATAAGTTAATATTTTTTTTTTTTTTGTATTCGAATGATCAAATTCTTCACGAGGAAGTTCTTTTTCTTCTGCCAGACGAGGAGCACTAACAATTTCTACAATATATAATACAATATTATAACAACCAACAACTAAGTACAGCAGTCTATTACTTTACTTTCAAATGTTCATCATTTTGCCTATTCCGGTTATCAAAAAAAAAAAGAAATTAGTTTCTTTGTTCAATTTTTTTGTTTATGACATTAACTTGATTGTTAAGATGAAAAATAAAATGCATTTTTTACGCCAAACAAGAAAACAATAGAATATAATTTCTAGAAAAACAGAGAATATTTTATTTCTTTACAAATTACAAAAATATTTCTACATAAGGTGTATGGAAAAAATTGTCATGTTGCATTGTGAATCGATATTTAATACTAGTGCGATGTTACAAGTAATAATGTTGCTTTTGAATTCTTTAAATTCAGTTCTTAATTCGATTCGAAACGAAAATATTTTCGAAAGGAATTTCCTTTCGAAAATTGAAATGGAAATAATAGTACGAAAGCGTACTACAAAGTACAATTTGTACGAATTCGTAAATTTTTTCATTCGAATCGAATTACATAATAACCCATCAGATGACTAACTTTATACATAATTTCGTAAAAAAAAAAAAAAAAATACTTTTCATTGAAGGCAATAAATAACTTGGACTCAGTAAAAAAGAAAAACGTAAATTAAAAATATTGCTTCTTAACCTCGAGAAATAATGACCACTACATAAATACTGAGTTATAGCTCTAGCTAGTCGGGAAGTTAGTGCAAATTCAATTACAACAATTCGAGTTAAATTTAAAGCAAATCTTAGGGTTGAACATTATAAATTATAAAGGTGAATAAATACTGAGTTATAGCTCTAGCCAGGGACGTAACAGTTATAAGAGAAATGACGAAACGCACTTATTTAACCATTAACATTGATGAATTCAAATAATGGTTATAATTAACCGGTATCATAATAAATAATATTGGTCATCGTAACGAATATATGTAGGTGAGAAATATATTTTTTTTTTTTTGGTTATGAATAACTATTAGAGCAACTAAAAACATTTTTCGGTTACCAATACCCGTTATCGAAATTAATTTTATTTTTTGGTTATCGCTATCCGGATAGATATCGTATTTTTGATCTAATGGATGCATTTCTAAGGGGTTTGTAGTTTAGTTATTAAACTACTTAAAGTTTGTTAATCAACTTTTTCAATAAATAATATCTTATTTATAAAATTAATAAACATTTCTTACAAAATTGCCCATTTTGTTTACTTTGCCAAAGATTTTTAAACTCACCATACAAACCCCTTAGAAGTGCATCCATTACGATATGTATCCGGGAAGCGATAACCAAAAAAAAAAATTACTTACGATAATGGTTATTGGTAACCAAAATTTTTTTAGGTTGCTATAATTATTCATAACCAAAAAAAAAAAAAATTTCCATTTATATTGGTTACGGTGACCAAAATACTATATATTTGTGGTCACAAGCGATAACCGCCTAAGTCGACTTAAGAACGATTTCAGTTATGTATGATATATTCTACTTTAAACGCTTTATATTTCTCTATTACTGTTTCTTAAAAATATACTGACCTAAGTCGTAATGAAGCCCCATTACATTTATATAAAAAGTAATTTTTCTCAAAAGCACGATTTTCGACTTAGGTCACAAGCTAAGACCACAAATATCTTACCATAATGGTTAAAAATTCCATAAAACAGATAAAGCTAATTTTAGCATAACATTTTCTTTAACGTTTTTAGTTTAATGATTAGTTATCAAAATAAATAGACCTCGAGCCTGAACATTTTATTTTGATAAATAACCTTGCGAAAGAAAAAAAATAATTATTTTCCGTCCCTGGCTCTAGCTTGTTGAGAAGTTAGTGAAAATTCAACTACAACAATTCGAGTTTTAATTAAAGCAAATCTTTGGTTTGAAAATTATAAATTAGTGAGAAATCTTTTGAAAATACAGACGGTAACTAATTCCAAGCTACTCTTTACAATAACAGTATTTGCGCAAATCCGGATTACGTTCATAGATACAATTTGCCTGCGAACCATAGATATTAACACGTGATACTTGCGTGAGTTTTGTATGCATTGATAAATTATCTAAATTATAAGAGACACTAGCTTCGAAGAGCGAATCTCCTGGAGAAACTAATATTTGCAGTTGATAATATACTTCCGATGCTCGTGAAGTACCAGTTAAGTCTGATAAATAGCCATCCATATCTAAATTATGTTTAAATGATAATAGCTCACGGTGGGGCTTTAAAAGTAAAGCCCAGTTAATGCGTTTTAGTTTCAGAAGTTCACAATATTGACGATAAGAATTTGTTGCATTATTAATAACATTCAGAATACTACCTGCAGCTTTCACTAAAATACCTATTTCAGAGGTAACGTTTAGCTGTTGCCAATTGAGACATGAACACCAATGTGGTTCAATATAAGCATCCGCGCATGAACGATTGAGTGGAACTGGATCAAAAAGTGAAATGGCACGATGCTTAGCCAAGTCGGAAATTTCGAAGTCTTTCGTTGCATCTGAAGATGGCAATTTTTCTACTTCATTGTCATATGATAGTGGCTCATCATCGGATGTAGAAGTTTTAATATTTTGAAGATCTACAAAAGAAAATATCTATATATAAAAAAAAAAACCGTTTTTAATCGAATCTTCGTTTAAATTTGCATACCTAAAATATGTTTAAGGGTGGAATGTATATCAAAGGGTGTTGTTAAACGCTCACTGTTCGCTAAAAAGTTGTTGTATTCTTGGGGAAAACGTTTCTTAAATGATTCAGGTAAAGAAATACTGAAAAATGGTAAACGTTCTTCTTGTTTTCCCTGTAATGTTTCACGTATTTCCGTAAATCTAAATGAATCATAAATCAATTAATGTGATATATCTTATGAAACAAAAATTAATTGAATAATTAACCTACCTTATGCCATGATCAGACATAAATATTAATATTGTATTATCTAATAGTTGTTTAGATTTCATAGTTTCTAACCATGACAGAACATCATCATCGGCAGCTTCAATTTGATTAATAGAGTCGTGAGAAAGGCCACCATGGAAGCTAAATACAAATCTTGGAGTGTCGCTATATTTTGCCATAAACTAAATTTGAAAAGTGTACATTATTTCTACATTTCTTTTTAAAATTTTAAATGACTCATACATTTTTTGTATAATCCATCATAGTCAAATGACTTGCTTGATGATTTATACAATGATCCTTGCTTGAACTTAATATGTTTCCGGCTTCCAAGTAATAGGTGCGCAAATAATGATGAACCGGTTGTTTTTCAAAACCCATCAAGCGATAAGTAAACGTGCCCACCGAGGGTAGGTCCTCATTAAATGATGTAACATAACCATGTTTTTCATAGTCTTTCCATATCATAGGATATGCTTGATCCACAGGTATGGCATTGCTCATACGTTTTCGTGTTTCCGGTAGTTCTAGTTCGGTGTAACCCGTTAGAATGGGCGTTAAAGCCTGTGGTGTACCATCGCCTACAATATTGTAACCCTTAAGGACAACAGCATTCAGTTCTTTTGTTAAATAGGTGTAAGTTTTTGGTAATTTACGCATAAATGTATTACGACTGAGGGAATCAAAGCCAAACATTAAAACATTATAGTAGGCCGGTAAGTCAGATGGGGGATCCAACACATTTAACGGATTGACATTATTTAAAGGAGGTGGTATAGGCTTGTGAATAAGTGTATTTTCAATACCATCACGTATACCATAGGCCATTCCAAACCAACTAAAATTTTATAAACAAATTTACTAATATGAATATTTAAATTTAGAGTCAGACTTGCCTTATACCGTTTTCGGCTGTACAGAGAACTTTAACAAAATCAGAAGTTTGTAAAATATATGGTTCTTTGGTTTTTAAAGTTTTTCCATAACGACTTTTGAAGTCGCTTTTACGAATTATATCCGTATAAAAACAAGTGATATCTCCGTTTGTAGCAATTGCTTCAGGTTTAACAAAACATATAGATTTCTAAAAAAAATTTAAAATAACTGGATGTAATTAACTTTTTATCTTATTCTTACCTCACACATAACCCAATCATCATTTGGATTTCCACAATTTATTTTATCTACTGGATGAAAGAATTTCATTAATTCTGGATTATCAATGGGCAGTTCAGGCAAACGACATTCAACTAGATTCATAACAGATCTAATAGAGCGTTCTATTATTTGTCTAAAAAGAAGAGAATAAACGCTTACATAAATTAAAACCGCATCTGTGACAAAACTGTAAATTTAAACACAAGGTTGTATTTAGAAAGTAATGTTTGAGTGAGTAAACCTATCAAAAACAACCCTGTTTTTTTTTGTTTGACAAAAGCTGTACGTGTGTTTATTATTTTTTTTTGAGATAGATTTATTTCATTAAATATATTTAAAATATTAATAAGAGAATAACTTTTTTTTAAATGTTTTAATAAAATAAATATATTACTGAAGAAATAATCGCTAAAAATTTAAGAGTGATTTATATTTCTGTTCAGTCCGCCAGCTAGAACAGTGAAGCAAAAAATTATGCAAAATTTTTTTGTTAGGAATTGTGGATATACTAGATTTTAAAGATTTTAAGTGGATTTTCTAGATTTTTGTGGTATATGGTGAACTACCTCGGTTGTATAATCTCAAGATTTATTGCAGCGACATTGGTAAAAGTGTATTTGATTAAGCTTCGAAATGGCACAACCATCATCGTATGGTCCATCAACAAACAACAGTGCGTTAAGCGGTGTTGTTCACCAAGATAATATATCGCAATCACAAACTACTGAAATGTTGACATATAATAGCAATAATACCAGTATGAATAATATAATGGAAGGAGTTGAATCGACGAGCGGCGACAATACCTATAATGTCACCAACAATACTTCACCCAATCAAATTGGCTCTAATTCAAACCAACAACAATTAAATGCCGGTGCCATAAGTAAAGAAGTAAAATCAGGAAAAGCTGCTAAACAGCAACAACCTCGAAAACCGCCTCCTACCATTGACACTTTTTGGCCGACAATCCTGCAAGAAGTACAACATACAGCAATGGTTGACTCAAAACATCAATCTTTGCCATTGGCCCGCATTAAGAAAATTATGAAATTAGATGAAAATGCCAAAATGATAGCCGCAGAAGCTCCTCTATTATTTGCCAAAGCCTGCGAGTTTTTTATACAAGAATTGACAATGAGAGCCTGGATTCACACAGATGAAAGTAAGCGACGTACACTTCAGAGATCAGATATAGCGCAGGCTATTGCGAACTATGACCAATTCGATTTTCTAATCGATATAGTTCCAAGAGAAGATATTAAACCACCAAGTCATAGAAGAACACATCAAAATGATGTCAGTTCGTCTTTTAATAATACGACAGGAACGAATAATCCAGCAACAACGACACCGTCATCAAATGTATTGACAGGTGATATATTAAATGTTTCAACTGTTCCATTAGACAATATGGCGATATCGACGTCGGTTAATACAGCTCAATCTTCAGTGGCAACCATTGCGGGAGCTGTAAATCAACAACAACAACCTGCTCAAGTGATCACAACCAGTCAACCTACCCAACAATTACAAATAATTCAACAAGCTGCCCACCCTCAACAACAACTGCAATACTTTATAACATTGCCGGGACAACAAAATAGCCAAACACAATTGGTACATCAATTGCAATTACAACAACAACAGCAACAACATTTGAACAATACCATTGGAACACCATTAACAGCAGCCAGTTTGAATTTAGTAGCACAGCACCCACATCATCAATTGATATTAACAGCAGCAAATCCCACTGGAGCGGCACAGGCAGCAAATGTGGTACAACAGCAGCAACAAGCTGCTTTATTACAAAATTTCGCTCAGCAACAGCAGCAACAACAAGTACAATTTTTGCAGCATGTTGTACTTACACCAAATGGTGAATTAGCCAATATGCCAGTAAGTAATTGCAGACATGATGTACATATACTTTGATAGCCATTTAACATTTTTAATTTTCCCATTTTTGTTTCTTCTTCAGATCGCTATTAATGCCAATCAATTGCAGTTATTACGTTTGCAAATGCAGCAACAGCAACAACAACAGCAGCAGCAGCAGCAGCATCACCATATAATACCCACTCATTTATTGACAGCCCAACAATTATTGCAATTACAGGCAGCTCAACAAAATAATAATACCACAACACATATTGTTCATCATCAGCCACAACAACAACAGCAGCAAACTCAGCAACAGCAACACCCTCAAACTCAGACCAACACAAATAATATTTATATAAATTCTAATCCAGCAACCGCTAGTCAAACTTCATCTGGTTCTATGGTCTCTACAGATCGAAATCTAGGCAGTACATTTCGCAATAATTGCTAGCCTATAAAAACCATCCAAGGCGACTGTTGTTTGACAGCAACAGCTGCTGAGGATATATTACACATTTTGTAAATTATAAATATTTTAAAAAATAGCAATAGAATTTTTTCATACGAATTTTTATTTCAACATTTTCTATTAATGTTGGACATTTAATTTAAATTTTTAATTTTTTTATATTTGAAATAAACATAGGCAGTATGTTTGTATAAAATATTTATAAATAGGTATAAGGAATTGTAATATCAAAAATCATCTTGTAAAAAGTAAAAAATACATTTTAATTTGTTAATAAACTGTAGTAATTTCTTTACGTATATACTTATCCGCAGAAAAAATATGTAGGAATCTGTATCTGCTAGCCATATTAACAAATAGCGATTCGAAACTATTATATTCTGAAAATGCCAAAAAAATCGCATTGTTCGCACTTTTAAGTTAGAAAATCTCAAAATCCCAACGTGATAGAAAAAAAATCATTTACCAGTGATTAAAGCATCCCAAAAATAAAAAATGTCTCCACTTAAAGTTTGACTATCTTTTATTTATAATAGCCCACTAACCTCGAAAATTGCAACAAATCCAATTAGTACATACTTTTAGTGCAATGGACTGACATATAAAGAGAAGTAGATTTCTTAAAAAAAATATAAGAAAAATATAAATCGTGTAAGCCACGTATTTGTTTAGTTTTCTCGCTTAGGCCATACCTCTGCAAAGAAAAGAAGATATTACAAAAGAAAATGTATGCATATATTCCGAGTTATTCCTAATTACACAAAAGCACCAAAATTCAACTTTCTCATTTTTGTTTATACATTTATTTTCTATATCACGATCAAATTTGGTCATAATACCAAAAATGAAGATTTTCCTATATAAAGTAGCCTCCCGATATTCGCTTAAATCTATGTTTACTCGTACTTACAAGTATAGGTAATATATTTCACTGAAATTTGGTTTGTATGTTTTTGAATATTAATATGGATTGGACCAAGATGTTTTTATTAGTATTAAAATGGATTCAAGTAAGGAATCTACATATATATTTAGAATAAAACATATTTATACCATGTGGTTTGGGTATGACTTTGTGCTGCTGTTTGTAACTACCAAAAACTATTTGACCTAGACCCATCTTTAAATATACCGATCGAATCAGAATCACTAACTGATTCGATTTACCGATGTCCGTCCGTGTGTCCGTCCGTCCGTCTGTGTGTCCATGTAAACCTTGTAATCAAACTGCAGGTCGCAAATATGAATATACTTTGATGAAATTTGGTATGTAAGCTTTCATTGGCCATAGGATGAACGCTATTGCAATTGGTGAGAATCGGTCCATGTTCAGACCTAGCCCCCATACAAATGACCCCTATGAAATCGACATAAATTGCCATAAGATCCAAATTGTCATATAGATCTTACTCAAGTTGGGTTTGTATGCGTTTATTACATCCATTAATGAGTAGCCTAAAAAAGATCCCTGGGACAACTCTTAGTCATAGGCCCCATATAGAGCTGCTTCCCGATCTTCACTCAAATCTATCAAAAAACAAAAATACTGCACTGATTCTTCTCAAATTTTGTTTCTATATATATTTGCAAAATCCAAGAGACATTACCAAACATAGTCAGGATCGTTCCATTTTTGGGCCTAGTCCCCATATAGATATAGCATCCGATATGAACTTTTTCATATCTGCAGCCAAAAAAATTGATAAAAATCCCACTCAAATTTGGTTTATGCTTATTTTCTATTTCCAGTTAGTTCGGCCTATGAGATAGGGTTTCTAAACGCATGGTATAGGGTATCATACAGTCGGTCTAGACCGACGATAATTTTCTTACTTGTTATATATTATTTGCTTACAAAACACAATTTTAGACGAATGTAATAAATCCAATTTTTTTAATTAAAGTTTAAAACAGATGAAGCAAAAACAATTAAAAATTTTTAAATATAAAACGGAACGTTTAAAAAATAAAAAAATAATTTAGTAACTAAAAGAACTCTGATTTTTTTTATATTAAAAATTAAATCCTACTTATTTTGGATTTATTAAATTGTATGAAAAAAATATAAATACAAGGGATTAAAATGTTTCTCGGTCGAAAATTAACGATCATGGCCATATTTAGTAGTCACTTATTTCCTTCAACAACAGAAATAAAACAAATTGGAATATTTGTGCAACATTTTATTTTTTTTATAGATTGAAGTGACGATTGGGAGCAGCAGGGGACGATGACTTAAAATGGTTCCACAGAATTTATTTTTGGACTACTGAATAATGGAGGCAAAAAAAAAACACAAAAAACAAAGTGATTCTGAATCAATCGGTCAGATATTTATGGTAATTAAAACATTAGCACAAATTCATTAAAATACTTTAGCTTTTGGTTTTTTAATAATACATACATTTGTCTTTGTCTGTCCACTACATCTTCTGTGTTTTTCGTCATGTAAAATAAGCCGGCACCACAAACTAGTAAAATAATTATAAACTTAATATAATGACGGTGTAGCCTTCTCATTGTTAGCAGAAATTTATTATCAAGTTTTGTTTTTTTTTCTGCAATTGTTGTAAGAGTTGCCAGCACAGACTACTATACAGATACGTTTAACATATGACAGCTGTCAAAAACGTATAGTTTTGTTTGATCATTAAAATGAATGAGAGATTAAGTCCGAGTTCACACAAGGCGATTTTTGTTGCGCAACTCTTGAGTTTGTAGATGTTTGCGGTGAGGGGAATAAAAAGGGAAAAATAATTGCCGGTTCTCGGCTATTTCGAGCAATTCTCTCATTCGCTTTTTTTTTTGTTGAATATTTGACATTTCTTTTCATTCGGTGTTTCGCTTCTTGGTGTGAATAATTCGTAATTATTGTTTACTTTATTAAAAAGGCCTTTAAATGCAATCGGGACTTAATTGAAAAATTAATAATCATTTTTCAACAAAACCAATTAAATTAATTTATGTATGTATGTCTTTAATTTTATTATTGTTCTTTACGACTAGAGCACAAATGTCAAATTATAAGAAAATAAAAACAAAACAAAACAGTAAAATTGCCGAAGAAATTGTGTGTGGACATAAAAGCAATTTCAAAAGAGAATTGCCAAAAAGTTACGCAATAAAAATTGCCTTGTGTGACCCCCGACTAACTGACCATGGTGTGAAAAATTGTTATTATTATTACATTTATTTTATTATTTCATTTTTTCTTTGACTTTCGTCTTCTCACACAAATACATTTTTCACTTTGAACCAATATTAAATTTTTTTTTACACAAACTAAATAAAATGAACTGTCAAAAATGTAAGAATTGAAAGCAAAAGAAAACGAAAAGTTGCTGCAACAAATTTGTCTGTGTGAACATTAAGGGCACTCTAAAAGAGAATTGAAAAAAAAATTCTCAACAAAAATTGGGACTAAAGGCCTAATTAGCCACCCGTAACCGTAACCAACCGCGTCAGCTGTTTTTTCTGTTACATTAAAAGCATTTTGAGCAGTTACCGAACTCAACTGTCACGTAACCGGAACATCCCAATCTGTTGAAAATAGATTTTTGCTACGTTTGTACGTGACATTTGTAAACAGCTGATAAAGTTTGGTTAATTTTGCACAGCAACATGCTGGTTCGTTTTTTTAAATTTATTTTATTCATATATCATATATACGTTACGTTCTATAATTGCACTAAATGCGTTATATATACGGTACGGATACATTTTAACATAGTCTGGCTAACTAGGCCTTTACAATATTCTTATCTCTTGTTTACTTTGCTTTAGTAAAAAACCAGTGTTTACATTATTATACGTTCATCTAGAAATTTTATATGAAAATCTTTTCATGCAAATATTTTAGAAAAACGTAACATAATAATATTAGTTTTTGCGATTTGAATTGTTGAAAACTTTGAACAATTGTGTATTATTATTGTCGCCTAAATCCGAAAATAATATTGCAGTATATAAAAAAGCTTGTTTATTTGCAATTCTGATATATTAATTTGGCATCACTGTATCAGTGATAGCACATGCGAATTTTAAATAAAAAAAAGTCGAATAGACGCCGTAATTTGATTCGTTTAAATAAAACAAAAATCGATACAATTTCTTAAAGATGGAGGAAGAGGCTATACCTGAAACATGCAACTTTTTAAAAGATCCCTTGTCCATAGGGTATGTAAATATAATAATAAAGTCAATAAATTCTAAACAATTCAGTACTTTTTTGTTGGGTTCATTTGCAGAGACCTTATAAGTAGTGGTACTAATTTTGAAATTAATGCAAATTTTGACGAGGGGTTTTCCAATGATATATACGAAGAGCTTAATATTGGATCAGATGATGAACTGGAAGATGATGCTAAAAACCCTATTGACCGCAATAAACTTGTGTCTCCTTGGACTAAATCCTTTGAAGAATTAAAACAACATATGCAACAGGTAAATGATTATCTATGGAAAAAAGTTACTAAACTTGGAGTGGAAGAAGAAGCAGTGGCACCTGCAAATTCTAGAGTTTGCATACGTTACAATGCCTATTGGGAGGGTGAAGGAGCACCATTCGATTCTAGTTTTCTACGTGGTTCTTCATATACTTTTTATACTGGCCGAAATGAAGTCCTCGAGGGATTGGAGGCAGCAGTCTGTACCATGCATAAGGGAGAACATGCACAATTTATAATTTCTTACCATTTGCTATTTCGGGAAATGGGTTGTCCACCACGCGTTAAAGCGAAGGCAGATGGTTTATTTATAATTGAACTTGTTTCTTATAATTTAGTCGGAGACATCGATGCAGAACAAAAAATTCCAGAAGAAGATCGTAATAAATATAATATTGTTATCGACAAAGTTAAAGAGATTCACTTAAAAGGTCTAGATTTCTTTACGCAAGGACTGTATCGCAATGCCTGTAAAACATTTGAAAAAGCGGTCGATATTTTGAAATTCAGTAGATTAGCTGATGACCAAGAGGAAAAAGAACAAACATCATTTTTATTAAAACTCTATACCAACCTGGCTGTATGTTATATAAAAGTAAATGCTCCTAACAAAACTTGTATTATGTGCAAAGAAATACGTGCACTAACTAGTAATAAACCTTCGTGTAAAGCCGTCTTCCAAGAAGGTAGAGCCCTTCTAATGTTAGGAGAATATGAGAACGCTCGCCATATGTTGGTTAAAGCTCAGCGCATGGAACCACATAATGCTGACATTAGCAAAGAATTAAAGATTCTGAACGAGCGTTTTACACGCTACAAGGAAAATGAACGCAATATGTGGAGTAAAGCCATGGGAATTATAAACAAAACTCGATTGCAGGAGGAAAATTCACGAAATTATGACGATCTTTCTGTATTGGAACAGGAAATGATGGAACTAATGCAAAACTTTAAAGAAGATGATGGCCTAAATGATTTTAAATTACCAGCAGGTTTAACGAATAAAGAAATTGAAACAGTGGATGCTTTGGCTAAACGTTTAGATTTAAATTTATCTTTAAATCCATTGGATAATTGCAGTTATACGGTGACTAAAAAGAAATAAGATGAAACAGGAAATATTGATATTCGAACAAAGTTAATTTATGAAATGCATTTATTTTATTTTTTTTTTTTTTAACTTATACAACACATCAAAACAAAACGATTTTTTTTTTATATTTTTAATTGAAACTTTTATTTTGAATTAACTTTCATAATATATCAGTTTTCCGGTTGACTCATCGGGAATGGTGAGGCAACCTTTTACAGCATTTTTGATTTTTCTTATAGTTGTTCAAATATTTTCAAATATATTTGATTTTATTACAGTTGAATTACTTTCTTATTACAAAGCTAAGAAATCCTTATAATAATTCCACTATTACTTAAATAAAATATAGATTACATAAGACAATAAAATAAAAAGCTTAACGTTTAAATTTTCCATTTGTTGTTAAGTCAAACACGGCTTCTGATATACCAATTACAATCAAGATAGAAACTGTAAGCCAAAACAGGGGGGGTTATTATGTAATTCTAATGAAAAAATTTAAGAATTGTACTTTGTAGTACGCCTTCGAACTATTATTTCCATTTCAATTTTCGAAAGAAAACTCCTTTCGAAAATATTTTCGTTTCGAATCGAATTACAAAATAACCCCCCAGATTTACTTCATTTGTTTTCAATATTAATATGTACCTAAATCAGTTCATATTTTTAAATTGATAAAACTTTTAAAGTGAACTTATATTTAAATAATAATGATATATAATCAAAGCAACGACAACACACACGTATTAGTTGTCAAGTGTGCCAAATTGTAGTTACCAATGGTTGGAAGGTATTGATTGTTTTTGCTTCGTTATAATTAAAAAAGACACATGCGAGTTTGCTGATTTTCACTTTAAATGTTTTTGAAGTGTTTAGTACATACATATATACATATTTAATTTATTGTATCGCTTTATTTATATGTATGTATATCAAGCTTTTATGTGTATCAGGTTTTAAAATTTTCGCAATAAATTTGGGTTTATATTTAAAGAAGTCTGAATTTTAATAATTAAATATTGTTGCTTAACTTTACTTTTTGTCATCTTTGTGTGAATTTTATGTTTTCATATTTAGACATTTTAATAACTAAATATTTAATACTTCAGTTTTCATTATCATCCGTAAAGTAAAGAAATAGGTCAGTGAATATATGATTGGTTTAAAACATTTTTAAAACAAAAGTATACTTTGAAAATGATTTATGTATATATTGAATTCTTCACTACATTAATTGGTATATTATAAAATTTGATTGAAAATTTAGAATTTAAACTGTAATAAGCTAAAACAAATTAACAACAATCAACGTACTCCCAATCGTGTATGTCATAATTTTTCCTAATCTAAATCCGTACTTTTTGAATGCTTTGTTAAAACAAATTCGAATAAAACTGAAATTAAATAGAGAATGCTTATTACAATAAAATAAAAAGCATAAACTGTAAATTGTCCCTTTGTGGTTAAAGCAAAACCGGACTCGGATATTACTATCAAAGTTAAGATGGTCTGAAATATAAGAGCCATCATGGTATTAATGCCGAATACTAAACCAAAACTGTCTTCTTCCAAGTAACGGGCTACTTCAGCGCTGTAACAAAAAAGTGTAAGAGTATAAAGTAGAAACAAAGATTTTTTTAAAAACTTTTAACTTACCCGGCTACGGTGATTGTAAAGGCATATAAAGCACCAAAAATAATATACCCTGCATAGGACACATAAATATTTTGGGTCCAACAACATAATAATATGGCACCTCCCTCTAAGGCTGATAAAATAGCCAAAACTAAGAGACTAGCATGAGACTTTAAACGACCAGCGTGTATGTAGCCTGCCGCCAAGGCAAAAATTGCTGCTAGAGCGGTAAAAACTGCATCCACAGCACCATTCCAAGCAATCTTTAAGAAAAAGATAGACAAACATATGAATGCTGTCGATTTTAACTACTGAAATTTGTGTTTTATGGCCTTACATCTGGATTTGGTTTTATATCTTTCCATAACAACTGTACATAAGATGTAACTTGCAAATAGCCGCACAATCCCACGGCATACCAAATTGACCATTGTAATACTTTGACATTTGTATAGGCATTACGAAAGTGTTTCCATAATAGTTTTGTAGGTGTATCCAATAGTAATTTATCTGATTTTTCATCACCAGTATTGCAATTTTCAATAGATTCAGAAGGAGCTGATAATTCGGCTGGTTTGTCAATTATATAAGCTTTACGATGAAAATACAGACTTCTATCCACTTTGGGTAAGGTAAACGCCCATAAAGTAGCTAAAATTTGAGCTGGTAAAAAAAAATAAACGAAAATATCAAAATATTTTTAAACTATGACTTGTAATAATCAAACTACTTGCTAAGGTTATGTAGTTAAGGTCGCGATAATCCATAATATCAAAATTTAACAATAATTGTGCTGATATACTGGCCACCAGTTTGCCCGCAAACATGGCTGCCCTCGTGTGCGATGTTACTTTTGGATAATGCTTTTTATCGACTTTTGCATAAATATATGTGTAGTAGGCCACTTCAGCTGCCATATAAGTACCATAAAAAAATTCCAATGCCATCAAAGCCTGCAGTGAGGTAGTCCATAGTAACATGCTCCATATTATTACGCCTGTTACTCCTATAGTTATAATCAAGGGTTTATAACTAAAATATAATGGTACAATTAAAAACCATTATAAATTTGTCAGTTAAATTTAAATAGTTACAGTAAAAAATCTGTTATCAGGAATACAACTACCAATTGTGCCAAATATGAATAGGTTCCCATAGGATATACTTGACGATTAAGCTGTGAGGTATAATAAATTAATATTCAAACGTAATGATCAACAAATTAAAAGCAATTAAAACTCACCTGATCCTCTGTTATATTACGCCATGGCCCAGCAAGGAATTCTGTTATATACGGTTCTGAAGGACGAATTTCACGTACAAATCCGAATACACATAAAAGACAAGATATTCGCAGCCAACCCATATTTATTTTTCTCAATGAAATTAAAATATTAAATTTCTAACAACTTGTTATACAAGCTGATATTTTTCTTAATGAATTATTATTAAAGCAACGACATCAATATTTTTTAAATGATTGATTGACCTTAGCGAAATTAAGAAACATAGTTCTTAAGTACATGTGTTAAGATAGTGTCAAATTAACAACTTATTGTTAAATTCGCAAAATTATAAAAAATAAAAAAATAAATTCTTTGTTTATCACTTTTATAACAATGCAACACTAAACCAGAACCTCTACAACCGTTAAATGAAAAAGCCGGTATCATTTTTATTCTGTTATTGTTTTCTCTCAAGTTGACGACCGTCTCATAATATAATTTGAAATTTTTTTCGTTAATTGTTTATCTAATCGTTTGTATGATTAATTTCTTTACTACACGCTGCTTATGGGTATCATTGTTTGTCTACACTTTTTATTAATTATTAACTTAACTTATGCCTAAATCAAATTGCGTTTAATAAATTTATAAACAAGTTTTATAAATTGTTGTTAGATAATAAATTAGAGGGATTCACAATTTCATATCTACAAAATTTATATATGTTTCAAGTTTGTTTTTATTATTTTCCTATGTATTTATGGGTGGATTATCGATAGCAACCAAACTTTAGTTACGTTGCTACTATATAATTTTTGTTAGTTATCGTTTTGCTGAAGTATTTCTTCTGACACCAACTTGATGTTACGTCAACGTACCTGTTATGATAAATAAGATTGAGAATCCCACTATTAGTAGCGCGTTGTCAATGTCAAATGAGAATATACGAGAGTAAGAGAGTTGACAGGATTGCCACGCACTAATTTGTGAAAGTAAAACATTCATTAATAAAAATCAAAATATATTTAATTAAATATATTTAATTTAACATCTATAACATTTAACATTTTTAAAAAATATTACAAAAATATATACATATCATTATGTTAAAGCGTCAAATAAGTTTTTTCAAATAAACCATGCTTTTGTTTTTAAATAAATGCCCGTAGTTTCTTTTTATATTTGCATAGATGCAGAGATAAAAATTACATTTAATGCTAGTTTTAAATTAAAGCAATAAAAAGGGATTTATGTTATAGTTAGAGGTTTAACTTTAGCCATTTGTAGTTTTGGCTTTACTTTCGACTATCTTTACGCGTGTTAAGCCATCTACTATATAATACTTTTCATAAGCAGCATACATTGCCATATTTTTGGGGACGGTGGAAATCTACAAATACATTTTTTATTTCATACTTTTCTTATATATTAAAATTTGTTTAATTAAGGATTGATGGACTTTTGTGGAATATGTAAGTTGTGCTACCATTTCTTCCAATGGTTGGTCTAAATTGCGTTGTGGTTCTGCCATTTCGAACAGTACAGTATTGATCATCCCGGTGCCCTTAATCTCTCTGTATTCTCTGTTTGCTCTTCGCGGGCAATAATTTCTTGTACAATTCCAACCACATTTTGCCTGCAAATTCATAAGTTGTAATTGTTCTAATTTATACTGCGTGCCATGAATAAACTAAATATATCGGCCATATACCACAAATTTACATCTTCCAATGATTTCTCAATATGTAAAGATTGAATAAACATCATTGAAGAAACTACGTGCACTACAAAACCTGGATTATAAAAATTCGATTCCACATCGGCTAATTGGCAAAAAATGAACAGACTAAAACTAAATGAAAATAAAACAAAAATGCTAGAAATAAATATGAACGACTCAGTCTTTAAAATAAATAATGAACCGATAGAAAAGGTAAATGAAATAAAATACCTCGGTTTTATAATCGATAAGGACTTAAAATTCAAACAGGTTGAATATATATGTAAGAAAATCGGGGAAAAATCGAATTTTTTAAACGGGTTAGAAATAAAATATCGTTAACTGGAATAAACATACATAACGTAATGATAAAACCACATTTTGAATTTGGCTCTACAATTTTATATACATGCTGCACAACAAATCAAATAGACTACAAAAATTGCAGAATAAAGCTATGCGTTCAATATTGAAATGTAATCGATACAATCCAATACAAACGATGCTCGAAACGTTAAAAAGGCTTAATATTCAACAAAGGTTGGAAGTAAACACAATCAACTTTGTTCAGAAAATGAAAACTGGAAATGCACCAGAATACCTAATAGATCAGCTTAATTATGTGAGAGAAATACAACCATATAACTTAAGAAATGCAGATGACTTCAGACTTCCCAGTACTACAACAACAGCTATGCAACGATCACGTTTCTTCAAGGGAGTAAAGTTATACAATATGCTACCGAATAGTGTAACAAATGAGAGAAATATTAATATATGTAGAAGAAATATAACACAATTTGTTAGAAATAGAGTTCTATAGCTAGAGTTCTATATATAATTGGTAAAATATACATACCATTATCAGATAAATTTAAAAGTATTGTAAATACTCCTAATAATAAATAAAAAAAAAATAAAATAAAAATATCGGTAGATATTTGTCTTTGCAAATTTTCCTCTTATGGAAAGAAAGCTACATCTCCGAGACAATATAAAAAAAACGCCTATTGCACTTTCCAATATATCCTTTTGCCTTTCTTTTAAATGTTCTATGATCAAATTTTTCGCAACGCTGGCAATTAAATTTTCGGGTGTTCATTTGATTGTTTGGCGTAATTCTTTTGAATTAAACTGCAATCGTTCTCTCCACTAAGATTTATTTGCTTTCGAGCTGTTGAAAATATAATTAACATATTTTATTAAATTAAAAACATAATTCCACTCTGATCATACCGCCAATTGCATGATCTTAAATTTTTTTGATTTTGTTTCTTCTATTGTTTACTTTTATCAAAATTGAATCATCCATTAACTTCATTCCAAGGTGTACAAGTCCGTCTACTTTTAGGAATAAAAGTAGAAAATTAATGTTTTATTTATGAAGCCAAGCGTATAGTACCCAATGTGATGGGAATATTACCAGACAAATTACGATGAGGAACACTGACACGCATAATCAAAAGCAATAATACAATACCACAATTCAACTTGCGAAAAGTTTCGTCACCAGCAACTGGACCAATGGTTAGCTTAGCTATAGTGATTCCTTTCGGCCCTGGGTTGAATAGTAGTGTATGTAATTGTCTTACTTAACCTTTAACTGTTGAGGTGGTGGTAAATTTTACCCCCTTATACTGTTTTTTTTTTGTACAAAAAGAAAAAGGTTTGTGACATAAAGTGCCTATTTTGTTTAAATAAATGAAAAAAAAATTAATTTTTTTATAATTTTTTAAATTAAAAATGTAGTAGCTTATTTTTAAAAAACAAATAATTATGAAGAAATGTTTCTTTAATCATATTTTTTAGTAAAATCAAAAGGGGTAAAATTTACCACCACGTCACTGACTATTTCCTAAAATTGATTAAATGATTAATGCGACGTACATATTATGAGAAGTCATGTCAAGCTTTTTATCATTGAGAAACACAAAACGGAAACAATTCTTAATATGTTTACTTTCATCATCACCAGCAGCATGTTTACTTTTCGTTGTTTTGTGCCTCTTTTCGACTGCAAAAGTTTCGAATCTTCTCCATCAACATGTCGGCTACATTATTCAGCATCTCATCTTCATATTGTTCATCATCGTTGTTTTGTTTCTTCCGTTTTGGCCGCATTTTTTTGTGCCAGCAACAGCGGCCCTGGCTTGAATAGTCTTGCATGTAATTGTCTTACATAAAATAAATCAGAAGTTATGGGTTTTAATATTCACCTTTTATATTTTTATATCAAAACAGAAAATACGATATTATTGTTTTTTAAATGTTTATCATAATAGCAAATACTCACTATTTTTTCCATTACTATTGTTTTTATTCTGGTTGCAAACATGTTCACTTGCACACATTATATTTTGTATATTTTATTTTTTAATCTCTTTCTCAAAGTCCTTATATCAAATATAAGAAAAAAAAGTAAACAAAGCCATATGGTTCGAGATTTTTTTTTGACAGCTGTCAAGTTGTCACGACTGGTTAGATTGTGGTATTGTGTGTGAAGAAGAGTTGCTAATATGTGTAGTAAAAAGTGATGTTTCCTAGCTAAAGGTGCTATTACATGATGTGTTTTTTACATATGTACTGTCAAATTTTCCCACAACAAAAGTTGTACACATCGTGTGATACATATGAAACATTGTTTATGTACAATATATGAGGAAAGTCACATGTACATTTTTCAATTAGAACAGGTTCTATTTTTGCATGTCAAACATATGAAAATACAACACTGCCTGTGGCGAAAGAAAAACAGAGTAAATTATAGAGATTTATATTGAAAGAAAAATAAATTGTTTAATATTAATTAACAACTAAAAAATATATTACTTTTTTTTAACAATAAATTTTTGTAAATTCACAAATTAAATTAGCTGTTGTTTACATTTAGAGGTTATGTCATACGGAAATATATATGCACGTGTGATAGCAAAAATTATGAATCGTATGTAAAAGCCAATTTTGACAGACATGAGGAATTTCATATGGATAAAAAAAGTGACAGTACATATGTAAAAAACACATCATGTAATAGCACTTTAATCTCTGTGAAACGCGAGGTTTTTTTTCGAGCGTTGAGATAAGAAATTTGAAGACATATATAAAATTGCGCCAATTTTACTACATATTTTGATAATATGTAGTAGTGTTAGTGTTATAGTAATACATATTCATAGTAATACATATAATATTGTTTAATACATATAATACATATAACGCGTTTACAACTGAGGAAAATCTAGTAGATTTTAGTTGAAATCTATTTCAAAATCTATACCGTTTACATCTAACTTTTTTGATATTTTGTGAGATTTTATTTCCACAAAAATAAACAGCTGATTAAAGTAACACATATAACTAGAAATACCAAAAATATTAAAAAAAAAAATAGGAAAATGGAAATATGGAAAATTCGAAAAAGGATCAGATTTTATTAGTATATTATGCGTCAAAAATAAAAAAGCACAAGCTGAAATAGAAATTTTGCAAAAAAAATTCAGCATTTGTTAAATGTATTGCTTGAACAGTAAAAACAAATGCATTTCCCACAATTATTATTTAGCAGATTGGAATGGGCACATGTCAGTATGACAAAAAAAAGCTTAAGAATATCAAGAGCAAATTGTAACATTAGAAATTTCTCGCACAAACTCGCATAAACCCTAAACCGTGTCTTTTTCTCGGGCGCTAGAAATACATTGAATGGTATTATAAGCGACTCGCTTGCTACTAGCGACGCTATTTTTACTACTAGCTCTACACAACTGTGCAACTAATAATTATTATCACGGTTTTTCTTTTTACGCTTTGCGCTGGTGTATTATGTAGTAGTCACTTTGCGTTGAGCTGGTTCGCTGAGAGGACTGTTCTCGGAATATAGCTTTATAATAAATATTTTTTTTTTTTTACATTTCTTGTAAAATAGTAATGTAAGGTGTAAAAAAATGCAATGTGAAAAATGTAAAAAAAATTAATATAAATCACAAAAATAGGATTAAAATTACACAGTGAACTTCATATTTGCATGAGAAATTTGGAATAAAACCATTAAAATAATGAATTGTGTATAATATATATTTATATATATATATATAAATCAAAAGGAAAAAAGCTTATTCGAATGAAAAGAAAAAAAAATCCAATTGAAATCCTTTACTAAGAAGTGTTAGTATGAGCGTAAGTGTTAGTGGATGCGTGAGTACGAAGAAAACTTATTTTTTTTTTACGAATTTTACTCCAATACTTATGTCGTCCGTCGGTCGGGTGTGTGTAGAAGTAATAAAAATAAAAACAAAATATATACAAATTAAAATGGAAAAAATGTTATTCTGATATGGAAGAATGTAAAGTTATGAACAAGTGGTGTAGTGGCGGGTTGGGGCTCAAGGCGGCTACATCTATTTTGTATGAATAAAGGGAGAGTGGAAATGTATAAAACAACGTGATAATGGAAAGAGAGAGAGAGAAGAATAATAGTTTAAAATTAAGTGAAAAGAGTAAGCAGTGATTACAAAGTTTTATTATTAAAGGTGTTGTGGGTGGAGAAGGGGATATTAAGGCAAATTTTATTTAAGTCCCAGTCGCTGTTTCATTCGTTGGGTGGGCGGTTAAGGTGAGTTTGGATTTTTGTATGGGGTGTATGTATGTTTTTGTTTTTATTTTGGAATAATATTTGCTCATTTATATTTTGTTGAATGAATGAATGAAAAATATTCTCGGCAAAGTTAAACGAAATAAAAAAGCTTCACACATACTTGTTTGTTGTTGCTGTTGGGAGCTAGATATAAATAAGTTTTGTAGTATGTATATACAAACAGATCAGAAAAAGAATTGAATTCTAACAATGTAGCTATAAAATGAATGTGAATTTGCATAAGCAATGAAATTGCTGAACTTCAATCGAATTAATACCTAGGATCAGTATTTATTTCTATAGAATATGGTAAAGGTTAAATGAGATAATTTTGAAATAAGTAATTCTATATAGGTAGTTTCGTAATGAATAAAACCAGTATTAAAATTTAAATAAATTGTAAAAAGAATTCATTGATAACAGCTCTGCTTTACAATATATTATAAATACGTACAATGATATATCCATATAGTATATTGAAACAACGACAAACTGGCTGGCTGTTTGACGGGTTGATACTTGCATGCTTGTGCTTCATTTAAACTTACTAAACCAATCTCTCTCTTCAATGCATACATGCGTCGTCAACAATGTCGATGGTGTCGTGGTCGTTTATTTTTTTTTTTTTTGCCAACCACAACATTACGTTTTACTTTCTTAGTTGTTTTGTGTCAAACAAAAATTGTATTAAATATTTTTTAAAGTGCCTGTGTAAAAAAAGTATAAATTTGCAAAAAATGCATTAATCGCAATTTTTATATAATTAAATAAAGAAATATCCACATAATTCAAAATAAAAATGGTGTTCAATATACTAAAATAATGCTATAGAAAATATAAAAAACAAAATTAAATAATATCGACAAAACTCCGGCATATTCTGCATACACAATTAATACCTATATATAAAAAAAAGAAACTAAAAAAAAAAACAACATTTTCATAGTTGCAGTTGGCATGCAGTTGTCATTTATACATTTCAAATTAAGTTGTTAGTGGTGGTCTCTCAATACTTTTGCGACTTATATGCTGCAAAATTCATGAGGCGATATTAATAAATAAACCAAATAATATTGTTAAACCAATTCAAATCAACTATGATCAACAGTGAGTGAAAAGGTAAGAATTGTGTTTATACTGTTTGTAAAACTGTGTAGTTTTAGACAATCCTTGCAAATTTGGCAAAAAAATCTTATAGTAACAAGTAAAATAAGAAATAATTATATTAATATTTATTCTCTTTGTACCAAGAATGATAGAATGATATTCTATCATTCTTGCTTTGTACCACTACATGGGTTGCCATGTAAGAGCGAAAATTACAAAAACGGGAATATTGTTCAAATTGATATTAACTGAACAATTTGTTGTAATCGTAGTGAAAACTATATTCACTATTGAATTGTTGACACGATATACGTTTATACGTCAAGTTGACCGAAAATGTTGCTTAAAATCGAGTATATATAATTAGGATGGAGCGACATAGCTATTGCTCGAATTTCATTTCGGCTCTAAGCGGTATCCATGCAATAAAAAAACATTGTAAACTGATCGAAGTTCATCTTGGGGTCGGGTCATTGTAGCCACTAACCATTTGGGCATATTTAAAAAAATTATCAAAATTTTAATTTTTATTAAATCTATTCTTTTAAATGATTGCTACATATGACAGAGAACAAATTTACAATATTTGAAAATTTTTGCTAAGAAAATTGCAGAATGTAACCTATAGTTCAAACATGACAACAACAAAAATTTAAAAACTGAAAGGAGTATGGAGAGATTTGAGTTCTGTTCATTTTCAGTAATTTCAGTTATTGTTATTTTTAATTTAGATTTTTAAATTGATTTTAAACCTTTTAACTAAATTTTTTCTATGCATGCAAAAAAGTATATTCTTCAGTATAACAAATTAATAGTTGCTTCATATCTGTATAACTTTGAGTAGTATGTTGCAATCATTAAAACTTAAAATTTATCTCTATGCCTTTCAGACTCCATTGGACGCGCTTTAGACTTTATAAAACTGTTTTATTTTTTGTATCCTTTGAAACTGGATTGAAGGCTTAAGAATTTCAAAATTAATATTTTTGTTTTTTATACATATGTTTTTGTCCATTTTCGAATTGATTCGACATGGATCATAGTCACTACACTTTGGAGTGTTCATTAAATATTTCATTACAATATCAGTATTTGCCTCTGCAACACTTTTTCAACACTTAATTCGAAAACAATGCACAAAATATGAAAAACTATTAATGGTTCCAAAATTGAATATTGTACATAATTGATGACAAAGATGGGAACAAGTCTAGTTTAGGGGCGATGCCCCGATATTTTAGTTTTTTTTGGAGGGGGTAGGGGCTTTTGGGGTGATTCCAGGGAAATATTTTTTTTTTGTCGGTCGAGCCTATTTTCCGAGTTATGGACCCCCAAAGTTTTGATATTGACTAGTGTATAACTTTGTTATTTAGCATCGGATTTCGACAATATATATATCGTTGGAAAGCTTATTTGAGCGCCTTCTATTTGGTATTTTAAAATTTGAAATTCATTAACCCATTGCGAACCTATTGAAATTTTTGCATTTTTGTGAGAGAGTTTTTTTTTTAATATGGGATTATCTCATAAATAGACGTATATCATATATGGTTTTATATAAACTGAATAAAAGGTAGGTCCATAAGTTTTATTTTGATGTATCTCATGACCACTTAACCCTTTCAGAACCGGACATATTTGGTATTTTATCTACATTTTATGCTTTTTGAAAAATATATTGATATTTTATGGATTTTTTGATATTTTTTTATTTTATTTGTGTATTTATTTTATATATTTTGTATTCGAAGGTAGTTAAAATTTATATTATTTTTTTAAATTGTGGCAACTTTATTGATTTAAAAAATTTTCATAATAGGACTGATAAAGAATTTTGTTGTGTTGTTTTAAAAAATATAAACAATTAGTTGTCTCATTTCAAAGCGCCGCAGGCGAAAATTTTTAGAACAAATCGCGCGATTTGTTCTAATAAATTTTCATAATAGGACGGATAAAGAATTTTGTTGTGTTGTTTTAAGAAGTATAAACAATTAGTTGTCTCATTTTAAAGCGCCGCAGGTGAAAATTTTTTAGAAAAAATCGCGCGATTTTTTCTAAAAAATTTTCATAATAGGACGGATAAAGAATTTTGTTGTGTTGTTTTTAAAGCGCTGCAGGCTAGAATTAGGAATAAATTTTTCAAAAAGCCTTAAAAATGAAGATAAAATACCAAATATATCCGGTTCTGAAAGGGTTAAGTTGCCATGAGATACATCAAAATAAAGCTTGTGGACCTACCTTTTATTCAGTTAATATAAAACCATACATGACATACGTCTATTTATGAGATAATCCCATATTAAAAAAAATACTCTCTCAAAAATGCAAAATTTGCAATAGGTTCATAATGGGTTAATGGATTTCAAATTTTAAAAGACCTCATAGAAGGCGCTCAAATAAGCTTTCCAACGATATATATATTGTCGAAATCCGATACTAAATAACAAAGTTATACACTAGTCCATATCAAAACTTTGGGGGTCCATAACTCCGAAAATAGGCTCGACCGACAAAAAAAAAATATTTCCCTGGAATCACATTAAAAAGTTTCATAAGTGGTAAAAATTTTGAACCGATCGGGGCATCGCCCCTAAACTAGACTTAAGCCCAAAGATGAATTAGAGAAAATACGGAATAATGGTCAGATTATTATTAATTTCAGTTAACTTCCTTATCTTTATCTTGTTTTACCAGTAAACTAAAATTATCTTTTAATGGCAACAGTGCATTACAACAAGTCAGACGAAAAATGGTCGGAAAAAAGTTCTTTTGTATTTCATTCATATACACAACCGTTCGTTTTTATTTATGTTGTTTTTTTTTGTTTGTTTGTACTTAGTAGCACTTGTTATCTCTTTTTCTCACCTACACATTGAAATAACAGGCATTGAGTAACATTGCAGAGTATATGTAGTGTTGTGCTTTGATTGATTTTCGTCTTCGTTTCGTTAATATTCTCATCATGGGTCTCTATTATTTTTATAATTTGCAAGAAAGAGAATAAATGAGTATATTATATTTATTTTTACTTCTCGAATTGAAAAAAAATATAGAATGAATAATTACATAGAATGTTAATAATATGAATGTGCATAATTTTGTTAATGGTTCAAAACTTCTACTGAAAAAAATATTTTATTAATAATGTAAAATATTCAGTGAATTTTCACAGAATTATGCAAATTAAACATTGTTGTTTTGTTTCTATAAACCAAAAAAGATTTTTTTCCTATAATTAGTGTTGCTAAAAACTGCTGAAAATAAAGAATTTAAAAAAATTTAAGAATTGCTAAAAAAAAATTTATAATAAAATAATCTAACCTATAAAAACAACGTTTTTATTAAAACTCTTCCTTTCCTTACGGATATGAGTTTTGAATATCTCCGTGACTGTGGGTGACTGTATGTGACTATCTTAAAATTAGTCTTTGTCCACAACAAGTCTAAGGACAAAGTTTCAGATCCATCGGATGAGGGGAAGTGGGGTTTTAATCTCTCAGTGACTGTGCGTGACTATGTCAAAGTTAATCTTTTTTTCACAGCAAGTCTATGGACCAAGTTTCAGATCGATCGGATAGGGGAAATGACATTTAGATCTGCGCGTGACTGCGCGTGACTATGCGTGACTGTGCGTGACTACCCCAAAAATATTCTTTAGTCACAACAAGACTATGGGCCAAGTTTCAGATCAATTGGATGAGGTGGAATGGGGTCCACCCACGGCAGACAGACAGAGAGTATGAATTAAAGGAAAGAGTTAAAAGCGTTTTAATATGATTAAAAATATTTAATTGCTTTTACAGTGAAATTATAAAAAAAGAAATCTTTTGCTGCCACCCAATAATCTGGTTCTTAGTGAATAGTATCCATTGAGTCAATATTTTCAAATTTTTATCCTAGTGGATAGTTCTAAATAATTTGCTTTAATTAGATTCCATTTGACTGGAACTTCTAGACATCTATGGAGAGTAGATATGTACATACACATGCTAGAAAAAGTATTCGTACATCTAAAATTAAAACTGTCATATTACAAACAAATAGAGCAAAGTAAACTAAGTTGAATTATTTATTTTTTCTAATAAATTATTAAGTTATTTATTAGTTTTCTTTTTAAATTTATTAAGGTTTATTGCAGTTCGTACATTTGTATGTTTGGGGTCATTATCCTGTTGGAATCAAAACTTTTCTCCAAAGCCCAGTTGTTGTCCGCTTTGTTTAACATTTTGTTTTAAAATGTTTATGTATCCAATTTGATCCATAAATCCATAATCGTCAATAAGAGTTTAGCAATCCCTTTGCCTGCCATACAACCACGCACCATAATGCATGCTCCAGATGACTGTGAAGAGGCTATATACATATTTATAAGTTTGTCATTCCATTCGTAACACATGGTAAAATCAATTTACGACCCGCTAAAGTATATATATTCTTGATCCTTATAATAACTCGGGGTCGATATAGCGATGTCCATCTGGCTGTCTGTCTGTTGATATCACTCTCATTACTAAATAAACCACTTACGTTGAAAAACTTGGGATAATATTGTTTGTCATTACTTCGAGCTGGTTGGTATTTAAAATGGGGTAAATCGGGTATCATTGTGCCAAGATATGCTCTAAAATATGGAGACACCTCTAAAAAAATTCTAAAAATTAAGTGTGTTTGTTTCAATAGTTTAATATTAAGTGAATAAAATGGTTTACTTTTTCAAATATTTTCTTTACGTTTGTTATAAATAGTGCAATAAGTCCAGATATTTATGCAAATATAAAACCCAGGTGGAGGGTATCAAAGATTCGGCACAGCCGAATTTAACACTCTTTCTACGTGCATGATAGTCAGATTTTTTAAAATTTTTGCGAACAGTTTCTTCATGGATGTATTTGCTGAAGGATTATTTGATTTTTAAACTAATTTGGGGATAAGTAATTCTGGGATGCTGTTTTACTGACGCCAACACAGTTCGCTTTTCACGTTCAGTTAGTTTGGAGGGGCGACCAGAAGGTTTTGATATATGTGAATTCATGGATTTTTAGTTTAGACCGACGTACTGCACTGACGAGTAGCTTCTGCCTATCATCCGATCTATTTAACGAAAAGATTTAACCTCATTTATTAGCTTTAGGATGATTTTTCGCTTGTCCGCGGCGATATCTTTGATTTTTTGACTCATCTCAAAATATAGTTTCCAGAAGAAATATAATTAAGTCAAATCAACTTTATACAAATGAAATCTATGTATAAGGCGTGTACGTCGTTTCACAATTCGTGGGATTTCCGTAATTGTAAATGTACGACTACTTTTCTGACACTTAAAGTTGCCATACTGCGTTTTTTGCATTGTAAACAAAAATTTTTTTTCATTTCATTTCATTTATTCAGTCAATGGAATACAAAAGTTCCTTATAGACTATAACTTAAATTAAAAATTAATACATAAATTAAATAAAATGTCTTATTTTGTTTTGAAGTGCAAAACTCAATAGTGCGATTCAAATTTTTTTAACAGCCGTTTCATTTATGTTATTGAGATCGTTACAAGCACGATTTAACGTTCTGTTTATTGCATAATTAGTGCGATGGTACGATATATTAAATATATGATGATTATGACGTAACATTCTAGGAGGGACATAAAACGATATCTGCGAGAGCAAGTCATGACAATCAATACCACAAGTAATTAAATCAAATATAAACAATAAGCTTTGAAATCTACGCCTCTATTCTAAAGTCTCAAGACCAAGAAGCTAGCCTTTAACTTCATATGAGGGTAAGGGATCAACAAAATTAATTGACGAGAGAGCGTATTTAAGAAATACACGTTGCACTCGCTCAATGCGAGAGATGTGTTTCCCACAATGGGCACACCACACGACAGCAGCATACTCTAATTTTGATCTAACATAAAATGTGTTGATCAATTTTAATGTATTAGGATCAGAAAAATTAGAGCAATTTCTCTTAATATATGCAAGGACTTTATAAGCTTTCGGTACTATATACTTTATATTGGGAATGAAAGACATTGTAGAGTCAAAAACAACTCCCAGATCAGTTACTATGTCAATAGTAGTTAAATTGTGACCACCCAAACTAGAACAAGACGGTATCGGATTGCGAGATCTAGAAAAAGAGTCATGACGATATTTTGAAAGATTTAAAAGCAGATTATTAACCAAACACCAATTATGAAGATTATTTAAATCATTTTGGAAGTTATATATATCAATAAAGGAGGAGATCTGGCAGGATTTTTTTAAATCATCAGCATAAAGGATTGAACATATGGGTACGATTCAAAATCTTCAACTAACACTCTGCAAATTCTATTAGATATGTAGGTATGATCTTATCCACATAAGAAAGTTAGAATCCAAACCCATTGCTTGCAACTTATAATAAAGAATACTATGAGATACCCTCTCAAAGGCTTTAGAAAAGTCAGTATGAACAACGTCAACTTGACTACCGTGTTCCAAATCAGATATGCAATACTCACTGAAAACAGTTAAGTTGGTCGTAGACCACCTACCAGAAAAGAATCCATGCTGATAAGGAGAAATAATAGATTTTGAAAGGAAAAATAATTTTTTATAAATAACATGTTCAAAAACTTTAGAAACACATGATAATTTACATATCGGCCTATAACTAGTAACTTCATTATTATCATTTTTAAAAACTAGAGTAATGGGCGTTAATTTCCACTTGTCAATGAAAATTCCTTCTTTTAATGATAAATTAAAAATATATTTAAGTGCAAACGCGATAGAAAAAGCACACTTTTTTTTTTTTTTTTTAAATAGGTACTTTAAATCTGAATCAAATTTAAAATTATTTTTTAACTGCATAATTCCATTAAAAACATCATCCACCGATGTCTAGCATGTCAAATGAATTTGAGAATCTAGCTTCATGAATCGTTGAAGAATCAAAATTTAAGCTGAAAAAATTGGCAAACATATTAACGACATCACTACTAGATTTAGAAACAGACCCATAATATTTTATGATAGTTGGAATATCTGAAACTTGCTTCTTAGATTTAACATAAGACCAGAACGATTTAGGATCAGATTTAATTTCACATTCTTTTTGTAAGATAAATTTTTTACATAAAAATTTATTTAGAAAATTTAATTCTTCTAAAGTAACAGATTTAATAAAACACTTATGACACTTGTTTCGTAGATTTGTAAGCTGGTATACCATAGAAGCTTATATGGCTTTAATTTTTTAAGAGGGACATTTGCAATACAAATATCCAAAACAGTATTTAAAAATATATCATAACATAATGTTGTTACTTAACCCAAAAAAAATCGTAATCCAGTCAACACCACTAAGTATTGAAATAAGCACTTCAAAATTACAACGGTTAAAATTGAAATTAACGAAATTTAAACATAGAGAATTTTTAAAAAAAACTTGTAAGAATCAATTTCTATAGTTAAATTAGATGGATAAATTGGCAATACACTCTCATACAGTGAAACAAATATTAAATCCAAAGAACAATTTAATTTATTACAAATATGATTAATTTAACATAGTAGAAATGTTCCGTAATTTTTTTGAAAAATAAGTAAAGTTCCCAATGTATCAATGGTAAAAATTTCGCAATTCAATGGCAAAAAGTTCGCAATTCAAAATATGTATTTCATTAAAATTTTTAAGGTGCTATTACACGATGTGTTTTTTACATATGTACTGTCACTTTTTTTATCCATATGAAATTCCGCATGTCTGTCAAAATTGTCTTTTACATACGATTCATAATTTTTGCTATCACACGTGCATATGTATTTCCGTATGAAATAACCTCTAAATGTAAACAACAGCTGATTTATTTTGTGAATTTACAAAAATTTATTGTTAAAAAAAAGTTATATATTTTTTAATTGTTAATTAATATTGAACAATTTATTTTTCTTTCAATATTAATCTTTATAATTTACTCTGTTTTTCTTTCACCACAAGCAGTGTTGTATTTTCATATGTTTGTCATACAAAAATAGAACCTGCTCTAATTGAAAAATGTACATGTGACTTTCCTCATGTATTGTACATAAACAATGTTTCATATGTATCACACGATGTGTACAACTTTTGTTATGGGCAAATTTGACAGTACATATGTAAAAAACACATCATGTAATAGCACCTTTATTATTTGAAATTTTCAGCTTCAAGTGTACGGATACTTTTTCTAGCAAGTGTGTGTATCTTCAACAGAAGCTAATAAAACTATAATCTTGTTAAATAATTCTTTATGTGATACACTGGATGAGTTTATAACGTTTTGGCGTACAATCGTGAAAAAGAGTAACAGCAGATGCCAGTTTAATTACTAAATATGGTTCGGATTAGATTATTTTGATCCTTTTAGACTTTTTTTTTCCTGGTTACCTTTAGAATAGACCCTGTACGTCATTAAATAACCGGTTTGGCCACTTGAATATGATATAAGAAAAATCGCGTTTTTTATTTTGATCCGATATATCACAACGCCAAAATGTCCGCTTGGACGACTTGAACATTACATGGTGTTATAAGTGAATTTATGTACCATTATTTTTTATATGAAAATAAAAAAAATAAAACAAATTCATTATACTCGTATGTCAGATATATGTTTATAGTCTAAATTTAATTAATAAAACATTTAGATTTTCGATTATTATTTAAAGAGTGCAACAATTAATTTTTTTAAATTCAGTGCAATATTAGTTCTGTTCCCCCACGATGTTGAAGCATGTTCAAGTATGTTGAACATTAGTCGAGTGCGTTCCACCAGAAATCAAGCTAAAGAGAGAGACATTTGCAGTTTCTCACCACAACTCACCATGCTTGAACAGCTTGAACTTTGCTTTGTGTTAGTAAGTTTCAACCATTTACGAAAAGTGACAGAAGCAGTTGTTTTCATTCGTTTTTTGGTTTTTTGATATTTGTCAGAAAGAATAAAATTTTGGTAAAAATAAATAAAATGGAAAAATTAGTTTTATATGAAAATTTATTGGAATCAAGCAGTGATTCAGAAGAAGAATTAATTATGAATCATGGTTTTTGCTTCAAGTCGTCCCACCATAAAAATAGAAAATGAGAGCGAAGAGCGTAAATATGAAATTACTCAATGCTTGAGTTTTGCTAGACTTTTAAAAGATATTGTTCTGGCGGAACAGACCTATTATATGACGAAGGTGGACCAACAATTGTGTTTAGGTTACATTTTTTATGTAAGTTTGCATTTTAATGTAAACATATTGTGAAAGAATTGTTGTTTTTATTATACCCTCCACATCTCAGTGGCAGAGGGTATATATAGGTTTGTCATTCCGTTTGTAACGCATCGAAAAACTAATTTCCGACCCAATAAAGTATATATATTCTTGATCCTTATCACAGCTCGAGTCGATATAGCGATGTCCGTCTGTCCGTCTGTCCGTCTGTCCGTCTGTCCGTGTGTCTGTTGAAATCACGCTCATTCAAAAAAAAAAGCATTTACTTAGGTCAGGTTACGAAAAAATTATTTGCCATAATTCCCACCAGGTTGGTATTGAAATCGGAGTAAATCGGGAGCCTCTGCGCTGAGAAATGAACAAAAGTTTATAGATACCTCTAAAAAAAACATGAAACCTAGTGTTTTCTTGTAATAGTTTAGTGGTTGAACATACAACAACATAAAAAAAGCCACAAAAAAAATGTGATTCATACATATTAACAATAACAAGAACACAACTACCATGAGCTATGTTAATAGTATTGCCACAAACCGAGGTGGAGGGTATCAAAGATTCGGCACAGCCGAATTTAACACTCTTACTTGTTTTTATATACATACAGTCACTCACAGCTAATTTCGTGTGTGAGAATATTTTTACTTATTGAAAAAAAAACAATAACAATGGAATTTAACAAAAAAATTTTTTTTGCATTTTATTCCTTATTCTCCTCTTCATGTAACAAGACAAAAACAAAATTCAAAAATATTAGCATAGAAGAAAAAATATAGCAACAAAACCTCTTGCAAAATCGACGTTACAGCTTATTTCGTGTGTTTGAATTAACCGTTATTTGAGAGTAATATATGATATATGACTTCAATTGACTCATAATATGTTTTTTACCTGCTTAATGTGCTATTAGAAAATATATCAGTTATTATTTTGGTGGTTATCAGGATGGGTCGACGCACTTCAATTGAAAGCCGTGAAATCGTGATTAAACACTTTAAGGATGGCAAAACCCAAAAGGAAATCTCTGAAATTGTTGATTTGAGCCCTTCAACAGTCCAATATATTATACAGCGCTTCGTACGCAAGAAACGAATTGCAGATAAGGACAGAAATGCTCCTAATAAGATATTTAATGAAGCTGATGAAAGGTGGATTGTAAGAAAAGTTAAGCAGGATGCAAAAATAAGTGCACCCTATTTAGCTGCGGAAGCGGAAAAGTACATTGGAAAAAAGCAACCCTGAAACCATCCGCAGAATTCTTCAGAACAATGATTTTTACGGTCGAACGGCTCGAAATAAGCCTTTTATAAGCGCAAAGAATAAAAAGGTTAGAATACAGTTCGCAACGGAGTACCTTGGAAAGCCAGACTCCCTCTGGGGTATCGTTATTTTCTCTGATGAGAGTAAATATAACTTATTTGGCTCTGACGGAAAGGTTTGCGTGTAGAGTAAACCAAATACGGAGTTCTAACCTCAAAATTTACGTGGTACTATAAAGCATGGTCATGTGGTACTATAAACATGGTTCAATACCTAAATATTTTGAAGACAAATTTACTTCAGAGTGCGGAAAACTTGGGCATACGAGAGAATTTCAGCTTCTATTAAGACAACGACCCAAAGCACAAGTCAGGTGTAGTCCAAACATGGTTGATTTGGAATTGTCCACATCTGCTCCAAAGGCCACCCCAATCACCAGACATTAATGTAATTTAAAATTTATGGCATCTGCTTGAAACAAAAATCAGATTTTATAAACTTAAAAGACCTAAAAGAGGGCCTAAAACTGAATGGTATAAGATTTCCGCGGATTACACGAAATAATTGGTTTCTTCGATGAATTCTCGTTTAAGAAGTGTGATTAAGCAAAAAGGTTACCCCACCAAATATTAATTCACCATTTTTTTTTTCATTATACCCTCCACACCTCAGTGGCAGAGGGTATATATAGGTTTGTCATTCCGTTTGTAACGTATCGAAATAAATTCCTGAGACCCCAAAAATATATATTTTCTTGATCCTTATAACAAGGGAAGTTGATTTACCGATGACCGTCTGTCCGTCTGTCTGTGGAAATCACGATCACGACGTCAATATCTAAGCTAGACCGCTCGTTTTTGTATAAAATCGTTTATTAACATCCCAAAGGAGTTGCTATTTAAAACCGTCAAAATCGGTCAAAGGGTTCACGAGCTATGAATGAAACTTTGAAAAAATAAAATTTTTCAGTGTGTTTGTTTTTCTTAAGATTTGTTGTATATGTTGTAATTCTTCGTATTGTTGAAGTCATTACAGTCGTGTGTATATTAATACTGCACGTGTCACATTGGCCTAAGCAAGTTTTACCACATATTTTTTTTATCATTAAAATTAAATATTAAAAATTAAAAATTAATAAAAATAAAAAATGGAAAATGGAAAATGAAAAATGAAAAATGGAAAATGGAAAATGAAAATTGAAAATTGAAAAATGAAAAATGAAAATTGAAACATTAAAAATGGAAAATGAAAAATAGAAAATGAAAAATGAAAAATGAAAAATGAAAAATGAAAAATTGAAAATCGAAAATGGAAAATGAGAAATGAGAAATGAGAAATGGAAAATGAAAAATGAAAAATGAAAAATGAAAAATGAAAAATGAAAAATGAAAAATGAAAAATGAAAAATGAAAAATGAAAATGAAAAATGTAAAGTGGAAAATGGAAAATGAAAAATTAAAAATGGAAAATGGAAAATGAGAAATGGAAAATGGAACATGAAAAATGAAAAATTAAAAATTAAAAATTAAAAATTAAAAATTAAAAATTAAAAATTAAAAATTAAAAATTAAAAATTAAAAATTAAAAATTAAAAATTAAAAATTAAAAATTAAAAATTAAAAATTAAAAATTAAAAATTAAAAATTAAAAATTAAAAATTAAAAATTAAAAATTAAAAATTAAAAATTAAAAATTAAAAATTAAAAATTAAAAATTAAAAATTAAAAATTAAAAATTAAAAATTAAAAATTAAAAATTAAAAATGAAAATTGAAAATTGAGAAATGAAAAATGAAAATTGAAAAAAAAAAAATGAAAAATTTGAAAACTTGAAAATTGAAAATCGAAAATGGAAAATGGAAAATGGAAAATGAGAAATGGAAAATGAAAAATGAAAAATGAAAAATGAAAAATGAAAAATGAAAAATGAAAAATGAAAAATGAAAAATGAAAAATGAAAAATGAAAAATGAAAAATGAAAAATGAAAAATGAAAAATGAAAAATGAAAAATGAAAAATGAAAAATGAAAAATGAAAAATGAAAAATGAAAAATGAAAAATGAAAAATGAAAAATGGAAAATGAAAAATGGAAAATCGAAAATGGAAAATGGAGAATGAAAAATGATGAAAAAAAAACGGAAAATGAGAAATGAGAAATTAAAAATGAAAAACTAAAAATGAAAAACGAAAGATGAAAATTGAAAAGTGAAAAATGGAAAATGATAAAAAAAAAATGAAAATTGAAAATGAAACAGGGCGAGGGTATCAAAGATTTGGCACAGCCGAATTTAACACTCTTACTTGTTTTTAAATAAGAATTATTTTTAAGTTGAGTATATACACGAAATAAGCTGTGACTTTGATTTTGTATGAATTTTTGTTTTTGTTATATATTTTCTTTTTTTGAAACATTTTTCAAATATTGTTTTTGTCTTGTTACACGAAGAAGAGAACAAAGAATAAAATGCAAAAAATTTTTTTGTTAAATTGCATTGTTGTTGTTTTTTTTTCCATAAGACCTAAAAATATTGTCTTAAACGAAGTAAGCTGCGAGCGATTCTATGTTTTTATATCTAATAATATTGTATGTTGTTTTAAATACTTACACGGCTTATTGTTCTAATAATTTAAATTTTAGATATTCCCTAAAGATGATATTCAAAGAATATCGAAATATTGGATAATATTTATAATAATAAGCAAATTAAAAAAAAAAAGACCTCGAGCACGACTATTTTTTCATTTAAATAATCTTTTCTGTTAAAATCTTATTTTGATATTTATCTTATTATTTGACGATAAAGCTAACATTGTCAAAAATGTGATAAGTAATTAATTTTTTTGATTAAGTTTGTTTTTGAAACACTGTACATATACAAGCTGCATATCAATTATATCCTAATTTAATGTTTTGTTATTGGTTTTTTAATTTTTTTATTTTGCATATGTGGACATTGAACAACAAATCTATGAGACTACGAGCAAAGTTTTAAATTTATGTTGATTACATACAGTACGTAGGCGTTTTACAATTACTACCAACGCCAATACTACAAAACAGTTTTTATATTAAATATTATATTGTGCTAAAAAAAGTTCTATTTATTAAAACAAAATATTCATATGATGTGTACAGTGTATTTGGTACGGGTTGAATTTTCGTACATGGACATGCTTGCGTCCATACACAGCTTTTATTCAAGCTCATGCACTGAATAAATAATTATTTAATTGTATTGTTGTTACTATTGTTTTCATATTGTTTGTTGGAATGAATATTCCATACATGAATCGCATATGTATACTCATAAGAACATTAATGGGCTTACTTTATAAAACGAATCGTAACGAAATGTTTGAAATTTGTATAAAACAAAAATTATTTATTACATAGTAAATTCGCTTGAAATTTGTATGAGAAAAAATCTATTTAATTCTAAACAAATTCAAACGTTTCGATTCAATTGGTTTTGTAAAATAAGACTATCCTTTTGACGTCCGAACTTAAACTACAAGAAAATATGTAATTTTCTTGCCGATTCGTGCTTATATTTCAACATATTTTTTTTTTTTTCAATTCTTAATATGAAAAAAGCAATATATCTGTGGTCACAAGCGATAACCGCCTAAGTCGAATTAAGAACGATTTGAGTTATGTATGCTATCATATTGTACTAAAAACGCTTTATATTTACGTGAAATCCCCATTTTTCTAACACTCTTATTTTAAAAGTTATTAATGAAGTCATACTGACCTAAGTCGTAATAAAGCCCCATTACATTTATATAAACAGTTATTTTTCTCGAAAGAATGATTTTCGCCGATTTGAGCTATGCATGCTATCATATTCTACTAAAAAAGCTTTATATTTATGTGAAATCCCCAATTCTCTAACACTGTTATTTAAAAAGATATTAATACAAATATTCTGACCTAAGTCGTAATAAAGCCACATTAGATTTATATAAAAAGCTATTTTTCTCGAAAGCATGCTTTTCGAGTTAGGCGGTTATTGCTTATTGCTTAAAAATTAAAAATTAAAAATTAAAAATTAAAAATTAAAAATTAAAAATTAAAAATTAAAAATTAAAAATTAAAAATTTAAAATTAAAAATTAAAAATTAAAAATTAAAAATTAAAAATTAAAAATTAAAAATTAAAAATTAAAAATTAATAATTAAAAATTAAAAATTAAAAATTAAAAATTAAAAATTAAAAATTAAAAATTAAAAATTAAAAATTAAAAATTAAAAATTAAAAATTAAAAATTAAAAATTAAAAATTAAAAATTAAAAATTAAAAATTAAAAATTAAAAATTAAAAATTAAAAATTAAAAATTAAAAATTAAAAATTAAAAATTAAAAATTAAAAATTAAAAATTAAAAATTAAAAATTAAAAATTAAAAATTAAAAATTAAAAATTAAAAATTAAAAATTAAAAATTAAAAATTAAAAATTAAAAATTAAAAATTAAAAATTAAAAATTAACAATTAAAAATTAAAAATTAAAAATTAAAAATTAAAAATTAAAAATTAAAAATTAAAAATTAAAAATTAAAAATTAAAAATTAAAAATTAAAAATTAAAAATTAAAAATTAAAAATTAAAAATTAAAAATTAAAAATTAAAAATTAAAAATTAAAAATTAAAATTTAAAAATTAAAAATTAAAAATTAAAAATTAAAAATTAAAAATTAAAAATTAAAAATTTAAAATTTAAAATTAAAAATTAAAAATTAAAAATTAAAAATTAAAAATTAAAAATTAAAAATTAAAAATTAAAAATTAAAAATTAAAAGTTAAAAATTAAAAATTAAAAATTAAAAATTAAAAATTAAAAAATAAAAATTAAATATTAAAAATTAAAAATTAAATATTAAAAATTAAAAATTAATAATAAAAATTAAAAATTAAAATTTAAAAATTAAAAATTAAATATTAAAAATTAAAAAAAATAAAAATTAAAAATTAAAAATTAAAAATTAAAAATTAAAAATAAAAATAAAAAATTAAAAATAAAAAATTTAAAATAAAAAATTAAAAATTAAAAATTAAAAATTAAAAATTAAAAATTAAAAATTAAAAATTAAAAATTAAAAATTAAAAATTAAAAATTAAAAATTAAAAATTAAAATTTAAAATTTAAAATTTAAAATTTAAAATTTAAAGATAAAAAAGTAAAAATTTTAGTTTTTATTATTTTTGTTTTTTTGTATTAAATAAAATTATTTTAAAATTTCCTTTTTTTAATATTAGTAATTTGTAGCCAAGAATCATTCGTATTTTTTCGTGTTCTATGAAGTACTTAGGGATTTTCTACTCTAGTAAAAGAAAAATAATGAAATTTTTCAAATAGTAATTAATTCTTTTTGAGGATCATTGTTTTTTATAATAGAAATTGGCCAACAAGAAAACCAATTAACTTTAAATTTAATTGGTGTTCGGATTTAATTTAATTTCAGTATCGGCAACAGTTTCAAAGTGTTAACCGTACCCAATATTGGGTGGAGGATATCAAAAATTCGGTACAGCCGAATTTAACACTGTTACTTGTTTCTTTGTTAAATAAATAAAACCTAAAAATTATTAACCATTGTATGTCAAAGGCTATAGACGCGTTTTGCGTTTTACTTTTGCAAATATTTTATACACATAAAAATCTAAATATTTTTAAAAAAATCAGTTTATTTTTTAATTATTAAGAAATTTTCAAAATAGAAACAATTCTATTTCCACATAATTTCTTTGGAATATATATCGATTTAGAAAAGGAAATACTTTTTACAAATTTACAAATTTTAACGATTGTAACTCAAACTTTGAGGTTTTTACATTATTCGAATTTGTATTAAGTACAATTATCTTACATTTTTTGAATATTTAAAACTACAGTGGACGTCCAATAGTACGAATTTTATAATGTCAGGCCTTTTCGTAACGTTGGAAAATTCCTATTATTGGACTACAGTTTTTTCATCCTTTTATATAAAATAAAACTCATGCAGATAATTTAATTTAAATTATTTTTTATTAAAAAAAAAAAAGAAAAAGTGACGCAGTTCTTCGCCATCTCGCAAGGCTGAAAGGGGAAGATCATCTTCATCATCAAATCCGCTGTCATTTAAACATTTTTCCAGCATTTTTAGCAAATCAGCTTCAAACAAATTTGTCTTTTTGAGAGATGTTTCAAAATCTTTAGATAAAGCCGTAATTTTCGATAGCAGGCGGCATATACTTAACCCATTATTTTCAGTCTTTAGTTACCTGCACCAATTCTTGTGCAGAGGGATGTCTTGGAGCATTATCGATAAAAAAAAACATTTTTACGAAAACATCTTGGATTTTGGGCTTTGCCAATCACAAGAGATTTAATCTTCTTTGTTCCCTCAGCATTCAAACAAATTAAAAACATTATTCTCTCCGTTGAGAGTTTCCTACCAGGTGCAGAATTTTCACCCTGATGTACATATGTTTTGTCCGGCAACATTTTCTAATAGTGATGAATAGAGCTACAAGTTCTTTATAAGACAATAGCTTTTCGCTATCACTGGTAAAAAAGTCGACTCCATAAAAACTTTTCATGATATTCCAGGTCCTTGCATTTTAACTGCGTACTCTCCACTCTTTCATTTTTTAAATTCTCCAGTTGCTATTCTGTAGCTGTAGATTTTAGTGCACCTGTTGCAGCTAAAAGTTGCGCCTTCTCTTTCCTTATAGTGCCAATGGTTGACTTAAATAAATAATACTAGCTACAAAATTTCATATATAGATTTTCCACTTTCACTGTCTTTTATAACTTTTAACTTTTTTTCTAAAGAAATTTGCTTCTTTTTTGACTTTTTTTCACTTTGAAAATTTTTATGTATCAAATATAGAATACTCGACACAAGACACTTGCTATCACTATGGAATTTCGTACCAACTGACTCTTTCGCAGTTGACCGGAGAAAAAAACAAGTAAAAGTCTTCAAAGTAAAATTTAAAACAAGCATATTCTTACAAAAATCACAGATATTCGTATTATCGAATAGCAAAATTTTTTTTATTCGTACTACAGAAATGCCAATGCAAAAAATTTGCCTTTCGTAATATTCGAAATTCGTGGAAATGAAAGAACGTACTATTGGACGTCCACTGTAATTAGTTTAAGTACAAAATACATAGCAATCCCCCGATGTTTACAGTATATATTATACAGTGGTTTTTTGCTCATTTTTTAATTATAGATTTGGTCTCAGACATTTTGCAATAATCGTCGTTTTTCAATCCAATGTCAAATAATCATTAAAATGGAAATACTATAAATACACGCTACATTTTTATTCATACAAAATAACAACAACAAAGCACTATCCACTACTACTACACTGTAGTTTACATAGTAATATGCATTATTGTGTAAATAGACATGCAGACAGACAAACCGTCAGTCAGACTTGGTTAATTCAAAATAAACTGGAATTTTTCATTTGTAATTTGAAACACTTTTAGTTTTCATGTAGAAGAGCAAAAAAAAAAAAGTAATAAAAACAACTTTTGAACATTTTGTTGCTATTTGCAGACACTGACCACGAACGGCAATTTGGTATTGGTTCACAATAATATCCAGACATAGAATAGAAAGAGTATAGATGAGGAACCTGTTTCCGTGTGTGTTAGAGAACGACTTTAACTGAAACATGTTTTTGCACCCAAAGGCTAAGAAGAGTGTAGTCACCAACCAACCAAAAAACCACTCTACACAATCATCATAGTAAAATTGGTTAGGAAAACCCAGAAATTAGACAAACAGCACTCTTAAAGATTTGAAAAAATTAAAATAATAATTAGTAAGAGGAACAATATTGAACAAATTTTTCCAATATTTTATAAATCAAAAATGTCGTTAAGCGAAAAGTTACATAATATTATACCTATAAAACAAATAATTCGTTCACAATCATACAATGTAGAATTAAAACAAGAAGTTAATGTGAGTCTAGAGCGACCATAATATAGCCTATACTATGAGTTACGAAAAAAAAAAAACAAAAATTTGAGTGGCATTATTCTGAATTTGTGGCCTGCAAATATAAAAATTTTCATATGGGATGATATTTTTATATCGGGCCTAGGTCGATCATGACCATATTTTGCAAGATCACCTCATATCTCAAAAACATAAACAAACCAAATTTCTGTAAAATCTATGCCATTTTCTTTGACGTTTGAAGGATTTAAGTGACAATCGGTGTAAACAACAAACTTAAACTAAATTGGGTAAATATTATGTATGTATATAATACTCGTAATCTGTAATTCGCTGTAATTTTAAACGTACTGATTTGTATGGGGTTAGGTCTGAACCAATTTATGGCATATCAAATTACCATATATCATATAAATTAAGAAGTTTTGGTTTTTAAAATTGTGGAACAATAGCGTTTCGATAAACGAACGACTGTAGGTGGGCGTTTTAGGCAGTATTTTTTGGGCGACATAATTTTTGAACACATTAAATGTAGTCTTAATATGCAGTTCTTGAAAAAAAAAATGTTAAACTGGGGCCAAATCACCGCATTCGTTATCGAAATTTTTCGATCGAAATCATTTTTTCCCAAAATAAAATGTTAGGAATAATTTTTCTTTATTACAGTTGAAGAATTATGGCCTCAGGTTAAGAAGAAAAGCGAATCGTGGTCGAGCGTTTGTCCGTCTTCTTCAAATAATAAACCAAAATATGGCATTTCGATTGATTTTACTCGATATCGAATGCGGTGATTTGGCCCCTGGTTTTAACTAATTTTAATTTGCTATCAACTACATTTCAATCATCTGGCAAACTCAATCTTCAATTACTTGTCTTTTCCAACCATTACTGGCCGTCAGTGACGTTTCGATTGTACATTTATCAAATTGCATCCATTCTTAGGAACTTTAGTTTAGTCTTGATTAATGGGAACAATGACAACGATAGCGATATTGATTCTATTATGATCTTTTATGTAAACAACATTTTTTTACAGTCTTAATTATAACACAAATTATTGAATAAATTTTGACATTTCATAACAAATAAAATGACAAATTGAGGAAAAAGCATGGAAAACATAGGATTGTCAAGATTTAAGCAAGAATAAAATGACAAAATAACATTTTTTAGTCAGATTAAACAGACATATTTATAGTTCGTAAATATTGTGTGGAATCAATGTAATTTTTGTAAACGTAGTTATTTAAAAATGTGTGATTTTTTTAATCAATATTTTGTTTTGCTCTTAGTGACCACTTTATTCTGTACAGGGTTAAATGTATTCTTGTTTTTGTTTAATGTTTTTATATTTTATCTTAGTTGGACTTGTCTTGTTTTTGTATATATTTTTTTTTTTATCTATTTTTGATACCATTGCCTTGTACTACTGCTACTATTCATGATTTCTTCTTTTGATTTAAAATTGGTTTTCAGACTACACAAACCTTAAAGAATAATATGAAAAAAAAACCAAGGAAGAAGTGAATAGAAAACTTCGATTTTGGACAACAAAAAAAAATTACACAAACCAACAATAACAACATGTGAATAAGAAACTACCAAAACCGGTTGAGTTAATAATTCACGATCAAAATCCAACTTGTGTTGTCGTCTTCTAACGCTATATGTTTATTTGTATATGTTTGATGTAGTTAAATCTACTACGAACGTCACTACATATGGCCAACAACAACACCAACAACAACAAACTAAAATATATACTTCTTTAGCTACAAAAACAAAAACACAAAAATTTGAAGGAAACAAAATTATGAAATCTGTACAGTGTGGCGCAAATCTTAGGTATTTTTGTTGGTTTTTAAGCACCTCTGCTGTCAAACTTGACAACCTCATATTGAAGACAACCACAAGTCAACGAGAATTCTTTCGTGTACTTCGAAGGAATAGTGAATTTTCTAAAAAAAAAAAACGACTCAAATAACAATGATCATAAAATAATATTTTTGTTGTGTGCAGACTTGTTATGCTGAGTACACACTGGGGAACATTAACAGAAACATGCGTAAAAAACATGTTTCCATTTTTCAATACAGACTATGCTTCCAAAAACGAAACTAGTAAAGGGTGATTTTTTAAGAGCTATAGGAAAGTTTTCCAAAAAAAAAAAAAACACATACAATTCAGAAAAATGCATGAAATCTTTATTTGAATCGATAGTACGGTCCATATAATTTAATGTTTGAAGATTATTTCATGCAAATGTTGACCGTGACTGAGCCTCAAATGGTCCATCCGCTTAGTCCAATTTTGGCATACTCTTTCTAACATTTCGGCCGGTATCTCACGAATAAATGCTTCAATATTGTCTTCCAATGCGTCAATTGAAGCGGGATTGTCTGTATAGACATGAGCTTTAACATAGCCCCACAAAAAAAGTCTCAAGGCGTTAAATCGCACGATCTAGGCGGCCAATTGACCGGTCCCGAACGTGAAATAAAATGTTCACCGAACTCGCCTCTCAATAAGTCCATTATTGCGCGTGCTGTGTGGCATGTGGCACCGTCTTGTTGAATCCACATGTCATGCAAGTCAAGCTCTTGTATTTTGGGCAAAAAAAAAGTTGGATATCATCTCTCGGTAGCGCTCACCATTCACAGTTACGTTACGATTCGTATCATCTTTGAAGAAGTACGGTCGAATGATGCCACCAGCCCATAAACCGCACCAAACTGTGACTTTTTCTGGATGCATTGGCAGCTGTTCCAATGCTTCTGGCTGATATTCACTCCAAAATCGACAATTCTGCTTATTTACGTACCCATTGAGCCAAAAATGAGCTTCGTCGCTGAACACAATTTTTCGGTAAAAAAGTGGATCTTCGGCCAACTTTCCAAGATCCCATTCACCAAAAATTCTACGTTGCGGTAGGTCGTTCGGCTTCAATTCTTGCACCAACTGTATTTTGAAAGGCTTCACACCTAAATTCTTCCGCAAAATTTTCCACGTTGTTGAGTAACAGCGGCCCAATTGCTGCGAACGGCGACGAATCGATAGTTTATGGTCATCATTAACACTGGCCGATACAGCTGCGATATTTTCTTCAGTTCGCACTCTACGTAAGCGTGTTGGTGGTTTAATGTCCAACAATGTAAATTTGGTGCGAAATTTAGTCACAATAGCCCTAATAGCCGCTTCAGTGGGTCGATTAAACTGACCATAAAATGGAAGAAGCGCGCGATGAACTTTCTTAACAGAGCACGCATTTTGATAATAAAATTCAATAACTTGCAAGCGTTGTTCGTTTGTAAGACGATTCATGGTTAAATTATAGACCAAACTGAAGATGTTTGACAATGAAACAAAACACGAAACGTGCATCAGCTATTTAAACCAGTGTTGCCAAAAAGATAATAGCTAAAAAATCACCCTTTATTACACAAATATAAGCAGAAGAAAATAAATTTTATATTCGGCTAGAAAATTTTATAAATTTTTTGTACTCATTTATAAACTTTTATATTTATTCAAAAAATTCCTCAAATTTTCATTATCATTATTCATTATTATATATAAAATTCTTCAAATTTTCATTATCTTAATTTTTCTCCATTTTCGTCTCTCTTATTTTCTTTACGCCGATATACAAAACAACATTACAGCACGACTGCTCTCAATGAAATAAGACAACAAAAACAGTAACATCGATGATATTGAGGAACCAAAATTGAAACATGCATTTTGACATTAGAATCAAACCCATATTTTTGTAGTTGAATGATTATAATTTTTTTTTGAATATGATGAATGTGTAAGCACAAATTCATTAAATTTGCTTATTAAATTAAGTTTGCCCATTGCAAACCAGTGCAATCTAGCTCATTTTTACTAGATTTCCCATACAAAACACTATATATACTAGATTTTAGCAAAATCTCACAAAATCTTGTCAAACTTGGGCACTAAAATTACAACGCAGTGACTGAAAAATTGAAATTTAAAAACAAAAACAAAAGCAAACAAGTTGAATAAAAAGGAAATGAAAATATTAATTATTAAAAAAACTGAAGAATTTATAATAAAAAAATATTTCGTAATTGAAAAGTTGTAACTTTTTATACTTACATGTGCCCATTCCAATCTGCTATATAATAATTGTGGAAAATGCATTTGTTTTTGCTGTTCAAACAATACATTTAACAAATGCTTATGTTTTTCCGCAAAATTTCTATTTCAGCCTGTGTTTTTTTCATTGTTGATGCATAATAAATCTGATGCTTTTCAGAATTTTCCATATTGCCATTTTCCTATTGTTTTAAATATTTTTGGTATTTCTAGTTTTATGTTTTATTTTAATCAGCTGTTTATTGTTGTGGAAACAAAATCTCACAAAATGTAAAAAAAAGTTAGATGTAAACGGTATAGATTTTGAAATAGATTTCAACTAAAATCTACTACATAGATTTTCCTTAGAGGTTAACGCACTATTAATTACAAGTTAGAATCTAGGCTTTACTCCTTTTTTATACAACTTTGTAGGGAGTAATTACACAGATTCTAACGAGTAAACCGTTAACGGTATCTGAAAACATTGCGTGTTGCCTCTTTCTATCTTAGTTAGATGTAACTTTTTTTAATCTTCGTTTGTACGTCTAGGCGAACACTTCGTGCACTCCGCATAAAATCAACTATCTACAGTCCACTTAATAAAGGTAAATTATTTTAAATAAAATATAGAGAATTTTTATTTTTTCGTTCTTTATAATTCTGTAATAGTTGTACTCTATTTTTGACCATCACTGTACACATAGTGTTACATATGGATAGCGAGTAGCGAGTGGTTTGTGTTGGTTTAGTAAACATTATTTTTCAAGTGCATCGTATAATCACAATACACCCGCGGCCAACCATTCATCCATCCATCCATCCATCTAAAGATGACGAAGAAAATAATCACATAGATTCGTTAAATTCTTCATTTTAACAAATACAATACGATGCGATACAAACAAACAAGCATCATACATCATGCATGATCTTGTATTTTTTAATAATAAGAAAAGTCTGCCTTAGGAGTCTTCTTAGCAAAGAAGCAGCTTCGTCAGTAGTCTCAGCGGTGGAGTAAAGTTCGATTGGTAGTAGTTTATAACTGGTTTTTATTTAAAATTTTTTTGTGTTTTGTTTTTTTTTTGGCATTAAGTTTGTGTTGTGGGATAAGAGACCGAAATCAAAGCAGAATAAGAAACCAGTAACAAATACAACCACTACAAAAAAAAATACTACAAGTGTGTATACCTAAAAATAAAGATACTCTACAACAACATCAAATAATGTTTCTGTTCGTTTGTTTGCTACTGGTCTTGAGCATACGTAGTACAAGATACGAGTAGTAAGAATAAAGTTTTTTTTTTATTCTGATATTTCTCGTTTTTTCGTTCATATTTTCTGTTTATTTTTTAAGGCATTATAGATGGTACGTTGTTTGCTTCTTAACAACTTACAAGATAATTCATTTTAACTGTGTTTGTTTAGAATTGCATGATTTATGGAAATAACATACCTATTTTGATTTGTAACAGACATTGAAATATTGATTCATTAACATTTTGTTACTATTGAATTTTAAAATTTGAAAGGGTTCATTTGAATCTAGAACTGGCCTGGCTTCGCTTGGTATTTATAAGAAACAAGTTTTAACCGAAGCAGCTCACTTTTAGAGGAATCATTCCCATCACAACCGTTTTCACAAAACAACTTCCGTAACTTAATACAATGAACTAATTCAACAACTAGTTGAAATCTCTTCCTCCCTTTTCCACTTTACCGTAGAACAGGGGGCAAATCGTTGCATTCGATATCGAGTAAAATCACTCGAAATCCCATATTTTGGTTTATTATTTAAGGAAGACGGATAATCGTCAGACCTCGTTTCACTTTTACTATTAACTGTGGACAATAACTCGTTAGCTGTGACAGAGTAAAATTACTCTTAGTATTTTATTTTGAAAAATAAAAAAATAATTTCGATCGAAAAATTTCGATAACGAATGCGACGATTCGACCCCAGGTTTCGACAATCATTACTTGGGAATATATTGAAGGTTTAAAATGTTCGAACACAATTTATGAAACTTGTTTTTCGATCAAAATTATTTCTTTATTTTCCAAAATAAAATACTAAGAATAATTTTACTCTGCCACAGTTAGTGAATTACCATGAGTTTCGAGAAAAGGTTTTGCAACCAACTTTGCCGAGTTAATAGTAGTTATAGAAAATGAGCATAAACCTAATTTGAGTGGCATTGTTATTTATTTTTGGACTATAGATATGATAAACTTCATATCGGATGCTATTTTTATATGGGGATTACGTCAGAAATTGAGCGGTCACTTATTTTTCTCGAAAACAGAAACATATAAATAAAATTTAACCATTATTTTTTTTTTTTTGTAGATTTAAGTGAAGATCGGGACCCACATTTATATGAGGTCTATAACTAAGAATAGTCCTACAGGGTTTATTTTAGAGTACTGATAAATAGGTATACCAAACACACAGGAACCAAATTTGACAGATACCTACAATGGCGGGCGACATTGTCAATACCTCGTTTTATTAAACAAAATATATTTACATATATGTTGTTTTCTGGAATAACCACGTATGTCCATTTTTGTCAGTTTTGAGTTAATGATGCCAAATGTATTAATTTTTAACGCTCTTCTTTACATGTGTTAATTTTTTTTTTAATGTTGACCATTTCTGAGTTTTTTCTTTAAATAACGACGTAACTTAAATTTTTATTAAATTAATTTGCAGCACTAACGACGTATGTCAACCTACGTTTGATGGCTGCCAAATTATTTTCTCAGAAAACGACACATAGCGACATACGTTGTTATTAATAAAAAAAAAATGCAAAATAATTTTGGATTAGTTTTCAGTGTATAACCACTTATAAAAATTTGTGTGTTTATTTCTGTTATTTTTTGTCACTATTATTCTTGATACGTTGTTATATTCACATACTAATTCCCCTTAACTTTTTGTTGACGAACAAAAAAAATCCATTTTTCAAGCAAAAACAACTTATGTCTACATGGTGGTAGTTTTCTTTTTCAAAGAAAACGACGTTTTTCGACGTAAGTTGTTTTATTTACACACACTTTAAGTGTAATTTACATATTGTTTTTCGTCCTTCTCTAGGATCTATTCCTCTGAAGATTTTTGACTCAAAATTTTATATAAAGTATTTATTGCCCATATCTGCAGGACTATTAAATAAAATGTTCTAAAAACTTTATATCGAGCCCATAATTTCAAATAGGTATAACGTTTTTTGGCTCCCCTGAACATTTTGATTTTATGACATACGTGGTTATCTAGAAAACCACAGATATATGAACACACTTAATTTTTTTTCAATTCACTATTCTTTGACCTTTTTATATTTTTGTTAACCACGACTTATTTATCAAATGGAACGGAACGACCCATTTGACCGACAAATTAAATAGCACAAATTATTTAAACTTAGGCTTTCCAAATATCCTGATTTTCTGAAACCGCGATTAATCGGATAGATATTTTGGAATTATCCGGCGGATTCCGGATATTTTACTGAACTTTACAAAAATTACTTTTATTTCTTATAAATAAAATTTAAAATACGTAATTAAAATTATATTTTCTTAATCTTTTCATATAAATAATAGTATTTTAGAAAGACCAAACGCATTAAGTGATGCGCAAGAAAGACGAGATCGAAAAAGTTCTCTCCGAATCTGTTGAAGTCGGATTCGCTGTTTTTAATGTCACATAAAGTAATCCAAGATTTGACGTTCTCATATAAGTTTTCTTGAAGTTATTGAAATCTTGCTTTAAATTGACGCTATCATTTGATGTTCCTACCTTTTTAACTTTGACCGCTTTTGAAATGTATGAATTCAGTTCTTCAGCCAATCCTATTGCTGATTCAACTATGACTGTGGATTCTTCATACAGAAATTCTTCTTCAGCCACCGAATACCGTATAGTCTCAGTAAAGAAAGAACTTTTCATAGGAGTTGTATCAAAACTAAGTAGATTTTGTTGGACTATTTGTTGAAGTTGAGTCAACAAGATGTTTTATTTAAGTAGTAATATTTTAATTTTTTCTCGATTCACTTCGATTTTCAATTGGATTCAACAAATCGTGACTTATTTCTGAATTCCATTTTATTTTTCAAAAAACATAATGCTTCCACTGTTAGTTTTATGAGCTGTAGAGATTGATTGAGATTTTTTAATGGCTGCAGGTAAACTTTTTCCATCAAATAATGAGCATTCAACTTCCAAAATCTTTCTATCATGGGTGCAATTGAGTTCCATCGAATCTTTAAAACTAGGAGTAGTTCATACTCACGTTCAAATTAATTTCTAACATGATTTTGCAGGATGCTGTTGCGTAATGGAGAATATCTAAAAAAGCTCACAATTTTCCTAACTAGCTTCAAGTGTTCAATAATAGTTATATTTTCGTCATCATAATTGTCGATACTGGGCTTATCCTCAGAATCTTAAAAATCATCTTGATTTTTATCAACGTCTTCATTAGAGTGGTCCTTAAAAATGAAAATGCGATTTTGGGGATAGGCGGGGTCCACTTTGTTACCTTTCAATGTAAAACTAATAAATGTGAAGTTTGGGGACAATCGGATAAAAAAAAGTCGCGCCGGAAATCGATTGAAAATTTCAAGTGTGTTTATATGGGGAAAATATGACTTTTTTGATTTTTACGAAAATTTCGTTCTATTGTTTAATTTTTCCGACAAGTTGTTGTAAGAATCGGGATCAATATTAAATTATCTTTTTAAAAATTCAAAATCGAATAAAAATTCGCCAAGAAATAGCAAATGCCCCAGACCTCTTTTGTGCAAAAAAAAAAAAAAAAACTAGGTCATGAAATTTGATGGCATTTTTTTCAACTTTGAGAAATTGACGAAAGCCATAATTTTTTTTTGGTCTCTATACTTGTAAGGACTCAGATATGAAGTATTGTTTTATTACCACGTTGTTAACCTATTGCGCATTGATACCGAAAATGGGAAATTTTTTTGATAAAATTTTGAAAACTCCTTTTTCAAGTTTTAAAAAATTTTCTTAAACAAAGTTCAAAATAATGGATCTGTCACCTTAAGGTTTTTTTAAATACATGTTAGAGATTAACAGGGTTAATTTTTATGTAAATCCCTATGCCAGAATTTTTTTGACAAAGATTTTATTTTTGCGAATTTCGAAAAAAATAGGATTTTTTTTTTGAAATATTCAGTATATGTAATCCTTCTAAATTCTTTATATCAAAAATTAATCAGTTCTCTACTTTTAAATACTATATTTTATCTTAATAGCCTAAGGTTTCGGAAAAAATAATATGACCCCATTAACCCTTTTGGAATTGGGGTCACATGTGACGCCAAGCTATTAAAAGACAATTTATTCAAAAAATTAAAATAATTTGCAAATACTGTTAACTTCTCTGTTTGAAATAAGTTAGGTATCACCAAAAAGAATTCGACATGCAAATAAATTGGATTTGACTGGCATCACTACTGATTCGAACATAAATAAAGTTGTGGCAGTCATATGCAAAAAAAGCTAAAATAAGTGATTTGAGTGAAATATTTTTTTAAATTCCTTTATTTATTATAATTAGTGCTTAATGAATCTATGTTATAATTGAAAAAAATTATAATGGAAAATATATTGCGTAAATAAAAAGTTTTTATTATAGTTATAGAACAACATCATCTCTAAAAGTGTTTTATTAACATCGATTAGGAGTTTTTTTTTTAAAGAAAAATAGACTTTTTTTAAAAACGTTTCTTTTAATGAAACCAGTGTCTATTTTTTTTAAATAATGACATGGATCAATAAAAATCATGTTGAAATTTTAATAGCAATTGTTGTTTTTATTTCTTTAGATCTGTTTAGTAGAAAAAAGGGCATTTATTTTGATTTCACAAAGCCTTTTCTATGTGAATAAAAGGAAAAAATATTCTTATTGAAATTAAAGAACATCATAAAACTCTTTAAATTTAAGAATAATAGTTCAACTGTGGCGGGATCGGACCAATGGGCGTGGTACCCTCCATACAAAGTAAATATTAAATGTCATATATCTAGAGTACTGTGATAGGTAAAGTCTTGGGACTTTGTGTGAGTTCATAAGTTATCGACGTTAGTACTTGAAAAAAAAAAAATGGGCGGAATCCGATCAGAGGGCGTGGTACCTCCCATACAAAGTAAATATATAATGCCATATATCTGAAGTACTGTAAAAGTTAAAGCCTTGGAACTTTGTCTGATTTCATGAGTTATTAATGTGAGTAGTCCCATAAAAAAATGGGCGAGATTCAACCAGTGGGCGTGGTACCCCCCATACAAAGTAAGTATTTAATATAACATAACTGGAGTACTATAATAGTGAAAGTCTAGCTACTTTGTTTGAGTTCATAAGTTATTAATGTGAGCAGTTGTCCAAAAAATAGGCGGAGTCAGACTAATGGGCGTGGCAACTCCTATACAAAAAAAAAATAGTGTAGCGAGGGGTGTAGCGAAACGCACCGGGTTACTGCTGGTGTTTATATAAAAAATAATATGTGAAATTTAATGAAAGATTATTACATATTTAATAAAAAAATATCCCTGAAGAAGTTGGAAAATCCAAACGAAACGTAGGAGAAAAAAATTAAATAAAAATCTTTTATTTAAATCTTGAAATGACCTTGGAATTTTTTCATTTACGAGTTATTTTTTGTGCATAATTTTCTGTTCGTTAGTAAACGAGCCATTTAAAATGTCTGTATATGATAATCTGGATCTTACAGAAATTTACGTCGATCTCATAGGGGTTATTTGTATGGGAGGTTGGTCTGAACATGTACCGATTTTCTCAATTTTCAATAACGATCGCCTTATGGCCGACACAAGCTTATACACCAAATTTCATTAAAAAATATATTTATACTTGCGATATGTAATGTGATTACAAGGTTTACATGGAAACCCAGACAAAACAGTCACAGGATGGACGGACGAAGGGACAACTCAAAATCGACTCAGAATCAATAGGTTTACTTAAAGATGGTTCTAGTTAAAATATATTTGGTTGTTACAAATATCAGCATAAAATCATTATACCCTGACCACAGAGCGATAAAATCTTGTTTATCTCAAACATAATATCTCGAAAAAAAAAAAATTAATAATAATAAATTAATTAATACTAACTACATACTAAAATAAGTATTGTTACAACTTCAATAATGTGTACCACAAACAATAAGTCTCATTTCATTATATTTTTTGATAATTAACAGTTATTTGCATTAATTTCAATAAAATTTTCAATATGTACCTATTTTATTTAACTCATAATAAAAGCAACAGCTGGTCTTTTGATAAGTGTTCGTCGAACAGCAGAGGCGAAGATAGATTTAAGAATTTACTAGAGTACTATTTGTGGTAGTACGTTTATTTCAATTACGTTCCAGGTTCTCAGCGGTACCGGTTTATTCAGACTTTTCACTGATAAGCATACAATTTAATTGTTTTTGTTTTCTAACTATTAAAAATTAATTTTATTTATTTTTCGTTGGTGACTATCGCCACCTCACGAACGAGAACATACTATACAGATATTGAAAAAAAAAGTACATATTTTACAATTTTAGTGATTGCACTGACGTCTTATACCTACACACATACATACATATACATACGTATTTGTATATTAAAGCGATAATTTTTGTCACGTACAAATAAACCGGCGTAAAGAAAATATTTCATTTCGTTGTTATTAAATTGTGCTGTCTTTGTAGCAGTTATAAAATCAATTGCTTTATAAAAACGTACTATGTATTTATATACATATGTACATACATATATTAAAAAAAAAAAAAAAAAAAAAAACAAAAAACAAAAATACAAATACAAATTGCGCGATTAGATAAATTTTGAAATGAAAAATACAACAAAAGAAGACATGAATGAAATTTGCTACATTTTTCAGATAACACAGACCCCTAAAATATATTTTACAATACAATAGGGTGGCATTGGGATATAAGGAGAATTTTTTCAATTTTAATGATAACCAGCCCGAATATAATGCAACTTGCTCGAAAACCAGTGAGGTGAAAATTTGAGCAAATCCTTGCTAATCTGTGTCCCTTTAAGATCAAAGTTTCAAATTTTAGAATTTCTGTATAATTGGTTTAGAATTATCGTTTCTTATCAGCTTATATTGAAGGAAACTTCTGAACTTCATGTCCCAAGTCTAATAAATACAGTGAACTTTTTGACGACCAATATCAAAAAAACAATTCTTTTCTTTGAAATCTTTGAGTTAAATAGTTGATTAAGCATGAGTTGAAGTAATAGACATAAGAATGCTAAAGAACAAGTGGTGTTGTTCGAAAGTGGCTAATCCATGTAGCGTTATCTTAATTTTTTTTTTTCATATTTCTCTTACATTATAAATCATAATTATGTTTTCTGTTATTATCTTCGTCGTTCCCGCCTACAAGGTTTTGCAATGATAATTCATCCTCTGATTATCTTAATATTGCTATATGTTTGCAGATTTTTTCCAGTCCACGTATAGCAATTCTATTTCAAATACTATAACCGTCTGTAACTATCCATATTTAATAAAAGTTGCATCGGTATCAAATATTCCGCTCTTTGATACGGAAACTTTTTTTCAGTCTCTGATTCAGTTGAAATTTTCATACAAGCCTTGTCCTGATGGTGTACTTGCTTGTATTTTGAGAAACTGCGTTCAAATTCTAAGTGTGCCCATAACCTGTATTTTCAACAGTCTTTTGCTAATTGCTTAGTTTCCTACTTCTTGGAAAGAATCATTTATTATACCTTTGTATAAGTCAGGTGATAAGGCGAATGTACTTAGGGTAATAGCTAAGCTAAGTGTTATTCCTAAGTTTATGGAGAAACTTGTTACTGATTATCTCTCTTATCAACTAAAGTCGACTATGTCTCCATTTCAACATGGCTTTTTTAAAATCAAGATCAACAGTTACTAATCTTCTAGAATTTTCGACTCGTGTTTTCACAGGTTTCGTCCGTGGTGAGCAGACAGATGTGATATACACTGATTTTAGTAAAGCGCTTTTGATAGGGCGGATCATAATATTTTACTTCTCAAACTAAGACTCATTGGCATACATGAATGTATTATTTTGTGGATTGAATCGTATCTCACGTTTATATCTCAAAGGATAATGTTTCGCAATATTGAATTTTAAAAAATTATAAGAGTTACTTCTGGCGTTCCCCAAGGCAGTCATTTGGGCCCGTTATTGTTTCTACTATTCGTAAATGATCTTCCGACTGTAATTTCGAATTGCAATGTCCTTATGCATGCAGATGATGTTAAGTTATTTCACAGTTTCAATGACATAAATGGTCATATTACTATTCAGCGTGAGCTTGATTTATTAGTTGAATGGTGTAATGTGAACTTGATGGAACTGAATCTTAAGAAATGTAAACATATGATATTTCACAGAAAGGGAATAATTTCTAACGAGTATTGCATTAATGGAATACCGTTCAAACATTTCTGGCTCTTAGTGTACTTATGGATAGGAAACTTGACTTCGTTGGTCATATTAGTATGATTGTTAATAAGGCAAGGTCTACCCTTGGTTTCGTTAAAAGATGGGCTTTATACAGCACTTCCAAGACCAATTTTGGAATATGCATCAATAATATGGAATCCATAGTATCAGGTTCATGCCAATGCAATTGAGTCTGTGCAGAGAAAGTTTTTGCTTTTCTGTGTACGTGGTTTAGGTTGGAGTTATAGTAATAGACTAAAGCTTATCAGACTTCCAACTCTTGAGAGTAGGAGGACCAAGTTGGGTGTCACCTTTGTTTTCAACCTTGCGAATAGTGACGTTGACTCGCAGTTTCTTTAACCAAATTTAAATTTTAACCTACCCACGAAAAAATATATGCCAACCGAATTGTTGTAAAGTGGAACAACTGTATTTTCGATTGTAGCAACAGAAATTTAATATCATCAGCAAATTTTCTATTATGATACAATATTTACTGTTAGGACAATATAATTGTAATCATAATGAACCCGAAAATCGGTTATTAGCATTATCCCAATTCGGTTGGCCCGAAATTCGAGTGCAATTTCTAGGTAGCTTTATTTTTCAACTTAGCCAATTCACAAACCAACACTTTTATGGTTTATTATTATTGTGAATACAAATAACAAACTCATTAACAAACACATTAGCAAATTTAATAAAACACACATAGCATATGTATAATTTTATGTGTGTGTGAGTAGCAACTTTAAATGCAATTTACTCAAAATAAAGGAAAAATTTAAAATCCGTTAAATCTGCAAAACGGCTAAAAAGAAATACCTTTCAAATTATATACGTTTGGTCAAAATCGGGATAAAACGGTAGAACAAAACATTGGTCACAAGAAATTGCCTAGCCTATTAATATTATTGATTCTTATCATATCCGCAGAATTTGTCATGGTTATAATGTGTTACACAATTTCGTTGATTTGAATTGTAATGTATTGTAAAGTGTATAATTGAATACCTTAATTAACTATTTTTTTGTTCTTTATGTTTTTTAAGTTTGCCTATTCCTAATATCATCTGATGACATACATAGTCTGTAGCTGATTTACGACCACACAATCCACTTGCCACCTCTTGGAATCCGCCAGGGTTCGGACCATGGTGTGTACGCGGCCCCCTCGGTCGGGTGGGGTGGGTAAGTTGAGGCGGGGTTCGGTAAAAAACTAATTATTGTTCAACAATTATATAAAAAAATATTTTAAAACACACAAAATATTTTTTGGTAAATAAAAACATTAATACCATGTTTGTGGGCAGTTTTGCCGTTTGGACCCCAGATTTACAAATCTTTCAGAAAAAAAATGGCACACTTGGAACATCACGTTCATTATTTTCATAACAGTAAGGTGAAAAAAAATATTTTATTTCATTTAGTTATAATGGAATATACAAAATTTAGGGTTAGAGTAATCTGAATTTAATCAAATTTTCACAACACTAATTTAAGACCAAGTGGCGCAATATTTTGCCAGGGATTTGGCAACAATCCAAAATTTAAGGTTTAATGCCACCCTAATATTCATATACGTTCATACATTTATATTTGAACATATGTTGTATTTGAATTAGATAACTTTTTTTTTTCTTTATTTTTATTTTCTTTTAATAAAAAACTACACACTTAAATTTTGAAAATAACAACAAAAAAAAAAAAAAAATACGATAACAATGTACTCTATCTAGCACGTGCTCCTCCTAGAACAACATTTGGCCAAACTAAAAATTGACGTCGTTTTTTCTACCAGCCCCTCATTTTCACAGCCATGGAAGACTTACATATCTACTACACATGTATTTTATGGACGTGCATACATACATACATATGTGTTTGGATTAATATTTATCAGTTTATGTTTAATTGTAGTCAAAAACTTTAAAGAATTAATTCTTGAAAAAAAAAAAAAAAATAATTTAATTTTTTCGTGTATCGGTTGACAAAGGATACGAGTGTGGATCTGTGTGTAGCATTAATCTGGATAATATGACTGATCTTAATTAAACTCAATATACTTAAAAAAATATAAAATCAAAATTAATTTACATGAATAATTTTCTCGCTATGCTTGGCATTATAGATGATATAACGTGACGATCAAATAATTTAATTCATTTTTTTTTTTTTTGATGAAAACAGAATAAGTACCATTTTTAATGGCAAACTTTCCCAAAAATTGTGTGTTTGCAATACGTATAACTAATCATGATCTTCAAAAAATATATTAAGAAATGATAATTCTTTAGAAGCTCTGTATGAGAATATTTGGCTTGTCTAAAAAACAAAGACTTATGTACATCAGCAAAAAAAAAAAAAAAAAAAAAAAAAAAAACAACAAATTTGTGTAGTAGAAAAAATATTTAAATTTTCACAAAAATTAACGAGCGACTACGCACCTCATTATCGATAACAAAAATCATGAACTTAAACAACAACAACAACAATGACCAAAAACAAAATCTTTTTGAATGGGTTTGTTAAATTTTTAAAATAAATAAAGCAACCTACGAGTACATAAATAAATAAGAGACATAAAATATAAAATATTTAAACTACTTATTGCCAACAACAAAATGTGTGTGTACCTCACTCATTGTTAACCCATAAAAGGCCTTTATGTTTTAACTTGTAGCCAATAAGTGTTTTAAATTTGCATTTAAAAATCTTATAAAGAAGCTATACATACACATCTTAAGAAAATGATCTTAATCTTGATTAAATTAAGATCTTTTCCCGTTAAAGGTTTGTATATAATGAATAACGAACAATTAGAAATGATCCAAACATTTAATGATCTTGGTGTTTTATTGAATAAGCGTCTGAATTTCTAAAAACATATTTCAATAACATCTTAACAAGGCATCTGGATTTAGCAAGTGTTGGGCGAAGAATTTTTCTGATCCATACAAAACAAAACTACTTTTCACTACACTAGTAAGACCTATTCTAGAATATGGATCTGCAGCTTGGGATCTTTTTTATAATAAACACATTCTAATTCAATTGAATCCGTTCAAAAACAATTCTTAATATTTTGTCTTCGCGGACTTCCTACGCTTAAAAGTCGAAGAAAAATGTTAAATGTCACCTTTCTGAAATTTATACTCCCAATTTCTCCTCAGCAGAATCAATATAAATACTTCACAGCGCACTGCACGGTATTTCCAGTTCCTAATTGTAAAATATTTTCGCACAACTTATGCTAACTCTGATTCTTTTCGTAGAGTTTGTGTCGAATATCATTCACCCCTGTTCTTGAAACCACTATCACAAAAAAAAAACAAGTAAGAAAATTATAGTCGGTCTAGACCGACTATACGATACCCTATACCATGCGTTTAGAGACCCTATCTCTAAGGCCCAACTAACTGGACATAGAAAATAAGCAGAAACCAAATTTGAGTGGGATTTTTATTAATTTTTTTGGCTGCAGATATGAAAAAGTTCATATCGGATGCTATATCTATATAGGGACTTGGTCCAAAAATGGACCGATCCTGATCATGTTTGGTAAAGTCTCTTGTATTTTGCAAAAATATATACAAACAAAATTTGAGAAGAATCAGTGCAATATTTTTGTTTTTTAATAGATTTAAGTGAAGATCGGGAAGCAGCTCTATATGGGGTCAAAGGGATCATTTTTAGACTACTCATTAATGGATGTAATGAACGCATACAAACCCAATTTGAGTAAGATCTATATGACAATTTGGATCTTATGGCAATTTATGTCGATTTCATATGGGTAATTTGTATGGGGGCTAGGTCTGAACATGGACCGATTCTCACCAATTTCAATAGCGTTCATCCCATGCCCGATAAAAGCTTATGTACCAAATTTCATCAAAATACATTCATATTTGCGACCTGCACTTTGATTACAAGCTTTACATGGACACACAGACGGACGGACGGACGGACGGACGGACGGACGGACATTGTTAAATCAACTCAGAAAGTGATTCTGATTCGATCGGTATAATTAAAGATGGGTCTAGGTCAAATATTTTTGGTTGTTACAAACAGCAGCACAAAGTCATTATACCCAAACCACATAGTGGTATAGGGTATAAAAATCGTAAATGAAAATATTCTTAAATCTACGAGTTTTTTGCTGTTCTCTAATTTCAATAAGAATATTTTTTCTCGTTTTAATTCACATAGAAAAGGCTTTGTGAAATCAAAACAAATGCCCTTTTTTCTACTAAGCAGGTCTTAAGAGATAAAAAAAACTAATTGATATTTAAACTCTAACATGTTTTTTATTGAACCTTGTCATTATTTTAAAAAATTAGACATTAATTTTATAAAAAAAACGATTTTTAAAAACGTCTACATTTTGCGCTGATTTAAAAAAAAAAACTCGTAATAAGTGGTCGATGTTAATAAAACACACTTTTTGTGATGATGCTGTTCTATAACTATAATAAAAACTTTTTATTTACACAATCTATTTTCCATTATAATTTTTTCAATTATAACATAGATTCTTTATGCACTAATTATTGCAAATACAGGAATTAAAAAAAATTTTTTCATCAAATCACATATTTTTATTTTTTTGCATATGTTCGAAACAGTAGTGATGCCAGTCAAATCCAATTTATTTGAATATCGAAATTTTTTTTGGTGATGCCGAAAGTGATGATAGAAAAGTCATTTTTAATTGAATGAAATTGAAGAACAAAAACAATTAAATGAACAAATAAGTTGTTATTTTAAAAGAAAATATTTTTCTTTATACTTTTTCTATAAACTTAAGAAAAAACATGCACAAAATACTTAAAAGTTTTTTGTGAAACTGAATAAAGAACCATACGGCACCTCGGTTTCTAGATAACATATGTTCTTAACTCAAACATTGGTTCTTAACTCAAACATATGTATGTATCCATTAAATAAAGAAAAAAAGTGGTTTCAAGAAACCCAAAATTTCAATTTCATGTGATTTTAAATTCACTCTTATTCAAATAACAACGTTTCAAGAACAGGGCTGATTGACTTTCAAAAAAGTTCAGATTTGTTCAATAGGGGATATAATACTTTATCTAAACAATATGTAATTAATTTTTAGTTTTTCTGTATCCAATTTTAAATTCATTTTATGTTTAATTTAATTCTATATATCTTTACAAATGTTATTAATGTTGAATAGTATGTAAGGATTATATTTCCATAAACTAATAAATAAATAAAAAAAGAAGCAAGTAAGGATTTTCTTTGATACCCACCCTCCACCCGTGTTCTAAACACAATATTATAACCAATTTTGTTAACACTAAGAGACAAAAAAGGCTAACATTTCACATTCTAATGGCTAGATGTTTTACAATGAAGTTTAAAATTAATATGATAATTACAAAAATTTTAGGCATTTTCTTGCTTTTTTTATTGAAATTAATTTTTAAATGCAATCAGCATAAATTTAAATATATGCATACAATTATGTACATTCTTGTTTGTTTTTTTTTTTTATCAGCGAGGAATGCACATTTTTGTTTGATCGAACGTTTAGATATATAAAAAAAAGAAAAAACAACAAGCAAACAAAAATGTGTATGCATCGCTGTTACATATCAATACGCACATGTTCTGTTGCATATAAACATTTTTCACTATTTTTAGTTTTTGATATGAAATCTTATCGGAGTCTCTACATTTTCAAACGTCTTTCCTCACCTATTTGGTGTAGAGGCTCCAAATGGAATACCAAACTGCTGCAGATTATGAGGAACATTTTAAGCATAAGTAGTGCCATTCAACAGACTGCCTCCAGAATCTTGTCATACCGGAAACAATAATTTCATTAATCAAACAACTCTATCGTGACGCATCATGCAGAATTTGATTTAAAAGTCACGATAGTGCCAGCTTTACTATCAACAAGGGTGTAACACAGGGATGTGTACTTCGCCAATTCTTTTTACTCGATTATGTTATGCTTCAGATAAATCAAGATCCGACCAATGGAATTCAATGGCATCTGAACCAACGTCTTCACGTTCTAGATTATGCGGATGACCTATATTTGATGTCACACACACTGTAGGATATTTAAGACAAACTAATTCGACTTCAGGAAAATGCGAAAAGAGTGTGCTTGAAGATCAATCTGGCAAAGACAAAACTGATGCGCTTAAAAACCAACAACACGTTGCCTATCATGCTCCAGGAAAGACAAATTGATGAAGTAACTAAATTTTGTTATCTTGGCAGCATAAACACGATAGATGGTGGATCAGATGATGATGTAGCTAATTGTATAAACAAGGCTAGACACGCATTTGCCTCCATAGTTAAAGTCTGGCGGTCCTCACGAATATCAGACCAACACAAAATTCGCATTTTTAATACAAGCGTAAAGTCTGTTCTGCTTTACAGCTGCGAAACATGGAAAGTTTCAGACAATATTGCTAAAAAAAACTCCAAATCTTCGTAACTAAATACTAAATACTACTACGCGTTTTCCGGCCCGTAAGGATAGCTAATGCAACACTACTCTCCAGATGTAATACTGAGGAAATAGCCACTGAAGTATGCCGTAGAAAGTGGTTGTGGGTTGGCCATACACTTCGAAAAGACATAACAGACATACCTCGTTCATGCTTTGAATAAAATCCTCAGGGAAGCCGAATTAGAGGTCGCCCAAAGTTGACATGGCGCAGATCCAACGATTGTGAGTGTATCAGGATGGGGGTGACGTGGCCACAATTAAAGCGTCTGGCACACAATAGGCAGGGTTGGCATATATTCGTTAAGGGGGGGGGGGGGGGGGGGTAAGGTTTTAAAAGTTAAAAAAGTCTTATTTTCATAATTCTTTTTTGAAGATATGAGTAATGTTGGATTATTTATTTCATATACACGTTATATATTTTCAATTAAAAATTTTAATAAATAAGTCCGTGACAGCGAATCTCCGGAGGTTTGTTTTTTTGCGGTGAACATCATAACTCGTTACCAGATTATGTGAAATAAAAAAATCGAAAGGCGTTTAAAAGGTGAAATGTTTCCTGAGGTAGTGACGAAGAGTTTTAATTTTTTTTTGGCAGCATTTTGAAGTGAAAAACACGATTTTTGCTACAAAATTTCGGGAATTTGTTGTTAAAAAAAGGGAAGAAAATGGAAAATAAAAAAAACTCTTCGTGGTTACCTGATGATTTATGTGTAAAATTTCAAAAGAATCGGTCAAGTAGATTTTGAGTTATGATGTTCACGGATTTCGAACATTTATTTGCGACAAAATCGATTTAAAGTTTTTTAAAAACTGATTTATATGCGATATACCGTATGAGGCCGATGGCTGGAAATGCTGTATCCTCTTAAGTTTTGCTCCGATTTACTTGAAATTTTGATACAAAACTCTCGACATGTTGTATATTCAGAAAGAGAAATGCAAAAAAGGGTTTTAAAAAAATTCAACAGACAGATAGATCGACTTCTCCTTTTATAAGACTCAATAATATATATAGCTTATGGGGTTTCCGGAATTTATTTCGATGAGTTACAAAGACTTTGCACAGTGGTGTGGATGGTATAAAAAAAACTGCATTTATAAATTGTCTCTTTCAATCAGGGATCGAAAATAACAGTTATTTTGAAATTTTCTAACAAAAAAGCATAAGAAGTAAATGTCGGAGTATGTTAATTTTGAGGAAATCTCGTAGGTATCTATATTATAGTATTTTGTGAAAAAAGTAAATTCAATAAAATTAAATATTTATCATAAAGTTTTGTTATGTGAGAATTTGTAAATATTCACCCACAATCTAGTGAGAATTTTTAAGCAAATTTACCAAAATGAGAGTTCTTTACTTCTCTATCTTTTTAAATTTTTTTATAAAATTTATAACATCTTTTTTGAGTTAATAAATTTTTGTAATATTTTTAAATTAGATAAATGTAGCTTTTAATTTGTAAATAATAGATTTTATGAACTCAATTACATTTTTTAAAATTAATTTTTTGCCAAAACAGTCCTTTCCAGAACTATAACCTAAATAGCAAATTTCATTAAATACAGAATCGATCTCATCCTCCAAATAAACATTTTGGGTTTCGAATGGCAGATTTTCTTTCTGAACTTCTGATAAAATTGAGCCAGCATCGTCACAAACAATTTTTCATTAACAACGATAGAATAAGTTTTCAAGTCAAACTTTACATAATTACTCCAATTGCTCTTTCTATAGAAAGCCATCTGGTTGGTACTACCAACGGAATTTATTTCATAATCTTTGTCTTACTGACAAATAACAAAAACAATAAAAGGCGCTAAATGGACAAAATTTGCTTTTTTGGTAATTAAAAGACGCTAAATCTAGCACAAAAAGCGCTAAGTTGGCATCGCTGCTCCAATCTCACAATATTCAATTACTAGTGATATTATAAAATCACATATTTATTTTATACTAGCAGACTCCAGCGCTCGTAATTCGAGTGCAAATTCTAGGCAATTTTTTTTTTCAACTTAGCAAATTCACAAACCAACACTTTTTTTTGGTTTATTACTATTGTGAATGAAGAAAACAAACTTACAAACACATTAAAAAATTGAATAAACATAACATATCATTGTATAATTTTATGTATGTGTTAGTAGACCTTTTAAATGTAATTTACTCAAAATAAAGGCAAAAATTTAAAAATCTGCACGTCTGGTGAACAGTTAAAAAGAAATACCTTTCAAAAAATATACGTTTTGTCAAAATCGGGATAAAACGGTAGAACAAAATATCAGTCACAAGAAATCGCCTAGCCTATTAATATTATAGATTATTTTACAATTTTTATATATTAAGAGATAATACTTCCTTATCAAGTATGAGTACTTTTAGAACGAGAATTCTGACCATCCCTAATATCTTCATGTGCTGATGCATAATTAATTGCACTTATACAACATTTTCATTTGTAAAAACGCTTTATAATTCGCGGAGATCAAATAATTCACTCAATAATGGGTATAAAATTAATGCATTGGTAATTTCAAATGAAAATTTTTAATGACATGTGTTGTATTAATATAAAATTAAATAAAATTTCAATGAATAGCCCTTGTTGCTTCCGCAAAAAAAAAATCATGTGAGTCCGATTACAGGGAATATGTTTAAACATCTAGTAATTAAAGATTTTGTATGTCATTTTTTAAAATCAAACAGAAAGCGTCATCTATGTATCACTTATAGCAAAAACTGTTTCAGCTAATTCAACAACCCTTTGCTGTAAAACGTTAAAAATATCCCAATATAAACGTATATAAGTGATACATAGATGACGCTTTTAAAAAAGTGGCATAAAAAACAATGTTATATCATAATTTTTTCACCAATACAATCGTAAGTCACACAGCGTCATGTGTCAGCTCTCACCTATTACGTGTTACACTGTTTTTGTGATTGTATTGTGAAATAGAAATTTACCCCCCTGCATGAATTTTCCAAATCCAAACCGCAGATTTGCTGATTCGTATTGCATTTGTCAGATGAATTGGGAATTGTAAGACTTTAAATGCAATTGGAGAATCTTTTGGAATCATTGTGATTCTTGGCAATATAATATGCTCTCCTTTGCATTTGCCATTGATAATTATCAATTATATGTAATGGCCGATTCAAAAATGTTACCCAATATTTTCTTGATAATGAATCGTTTTACTTTATATAATTACGTGCATTTACATATATTTCGGAGCAGTATAATTGGTGATGCAACTTTCAGGAGAAATTATGTGGTGGAAGAAGACCTGGCTAATCAATTAAATTTAACAGTTCGAAAATTCACTTCTTCATCTTCTTCTATAATAACAGATGACATCATACAAATTTGCAAAGCTCTCCGTATTATAGTATTCGAGATATGTGATATTGAATATTTACTACGTATGGGAGGTCACACGCCTACTGGTCGGATCCGTCCGTCTTCACTTTGTGTGGGAGGTGACATGCCAACTTATCCGATTCCGCCCATTTACAGCACTGCTGCTCTTATTAATAACAGATGACCTCACACAAATTTCCAGAGCTCTCCCTGTCATCGTACTCGAGATATGTGATATTGAATGTTTTCTTTGTATGGGAATTTTTAAGATATTCTAATAGTTATTCTGTTATTCGGGGCGAAGACGAATCCAACAAATCAAATATAATTAAAATCGGTCCAGCCGTTCTTGAGTTATAAATGGTGTAAATAAACCGACTTTGTTTTTTTTATATACACTATTGGACAAAATAAAGTACAACCCAAGGAATATTTCCGTTCGTTGAAGAAACACCAATTTAATTTAATTTGAATGTTTAAAACTTACTATATGATACCAGAAACAAATAAAAAACATAAATATGATTTTTTGGACAAAATAAAGTGCAAATTCAAAATATTTTTATAAAAAACAAAAAATTAAAAAAATGTTAATGTTTTTAATAAAATTTTCAGGAATCACTCTCCATTCGAATTGCATTTTCACCCAAAATGCTGGAATATTGGTACGTTATTTCATTGGAATTTTATCATCGAGAATGGTCCATAGGTGCTCAATAGGGTTCAAATCTGGACTCTGTGGTGGCCAATCCAGTTTTTCGATGTTATTATCTCTGAAATAACTGTTAGCCACCTTATTCGTGTGCTTGGGGTCCTTATTCTGCTGAAAGATAAACTCCCCCAAGCGCATTTCCCCAACACTTCTGTTAAGATTTTCTTTCAAAATATTAACATAGTTCTCTCCAGTCATTTTGGAGTTGACTTTGACCAGTCTAAACGAAACACCCCCATATCAATAGACTTCCTCCAACATGCTTAACAGTATGGGTTACATTTTTAGAGTTTAGCCTTTGAGAAGGCTCATACCACACATGCCTTCGACGTTTCTCATTTTTCAGTTCAAATTTTGTTTCGTCTGATCGGATAACTTTATCCCAAAATGTTTTTGGCATGCTAACATATATTTTGGAGAAGTTCAATAGCTTTCTAATATTTGCAGGACGTAACAGTGGCTTTTTCTTTAAACTGACTTTATTTTGCCTCTGCGTATGGTTCGGGATGACACGCCTAATTGCAATTGATCTTTAATCACTCTGGATGAAGAAAATGATTTTTTAAACCACAGGGTTTCTTAAAACTTTCGTTTGAGTTTCATTTTTCATATATTTCCACTATTTTTCTTGCTCCTGACCATGAAATTTCATATTTTTGCGCCAATTCCTTGTACGTGAGACCATTTTTAAGGTCTTTTAATAATACTTATATCTTTCATTTCTTTGGATAATGGTTTCATTTTATATTTTCTGAAGCCGTTGGAACTTTTAGGTTATTGTATTATATTTAAATTAATAATAATAAAAAAAAAATATTCAGACATTATGAACGTATTCACATTTTAAAAGAACTTACCTTAAATTTGTAATAAAATATTTGGAAAATAAAAAAGATAACTGTACATAAAATAAAATTGCACGTTATTTTGACCAACTGCAAAATAGCCCCAGTAATTTATCTCGTGTCCAGCGCAGCAAGACAAGACTAAGCACGTTTTTTTTCTTTTATTACAAAGTAAAAGCCGACCTGAATGAGGGTTGTCATATATCAGGTGAAAGCCCCATGGGAGTAGATGGCGCCAAAACGGTTATTTCTAGCCGACCTGAATGGGGGTTGTCGTATATCAGGTGAATAATTATGGGAAAATTCTGTTTTTTTTTTATATTTTGATCCTTTGTAACTTTTTTCCTGAGAAACAATTGATTATGGGCGGTATGCCATTAGAATCTACTCCCATGAGTCTTTCACCTGATATATGACAACCCTCACTCAGGAATGGGTTAACGGAATGGGTTAACGCTAAACCAGAAATATTTCGGGAATCGTTATAAAACAAACCTAGGTAGATTTCTAGGCGGGCACTTTTTTCACTTTTTTCTGTGAGTCGCTCTAATGATTATAGTCTAAATTTAATTATTAAAATATTCAGATATTCGTTTTTACTTTAACTAGCATATTCCAGCGCTCGAAATTCGAGTGCAATTTCTAGGTAGCTTTATTTCTCAACTTAGCCAATTCAGAAACCAACACTTTTATGGTTTATTATTATTGTGAATTAAGATAACAAACTCATTAACAAACACATTAACAAATTAAATAAAACACACATATCATATGTATAATTTTTTGTATGTGTTAGTAGCAACTTTAACCCTGGAAGGTTACTCTTCATTTTAGTACATTAAAGTTACTCTTCGTCAAATCGACGAACAATTTTTTTTTTAAATTTCTAGCTGAACGATTTTTAAAGTAAAAATAAACAAAAATTTTTTAGTTAAACATTTTATTACAAAATAAAGAAAAAAAATATAAAAATAAAAATTTTTTTTCTTTTTTTTGGTTTATATGATAAAGAGTAAATGAGCTTCGTCGATTCAACGAACAGTAACCGTCCAGGGTTAAATGCAATTTACTCAAAATAAAGGAAAAATCTGTAAATCTACAAAGCAGCGAAAAAGAAATACCTTTCAAATAATATACGTTTGGTCAAAATCGGAATAAAACGGTAGAACAAAATACCGGTCACAAGAAATCGCCTAGCCTATTAATATTATAGGTAAAAAATTTCGGTTGCTGATGTTAAGTACTTAACAGAAAATGTTAACAATTAAATATTATATTAAAAATCTTAACAGATATTTGTTTCGATATTTATCTGCACACTCTTCTTGAAATCATGAATTGTATATTGGAAATCTTTACCAAAAACGCAAACTGACCCAACTACTAATAACATTTTATTCTTGCGCTTAACTAAAAATGTTTTGTTTGAAAAATTTGATTAAAAAAGTTATTTCTTTAGCAAATTTATTTTTAATTTTTGATTTGTCAAGAAAGTTTTGCAATAATCGAAACAATTTACAAAAAAAAATGTAGTTTCTGTGAAAAAAATTTTTTCTTTGTACAATTTTAATTTTTGGTTTAAATCCAAGAAATAATAAAATGAATTAGGGTTCGAATATACTTCAGAAGTAATGTCTTCTTAAATTTTAATTTCAACAATGAAAAGCAAAAAAACTGCTGAATAAAGCGGTCCCAATTCTAAATTCTTTGACTCTTAAACATATGTATGTTGGTAAAGAATATTTAAATGATGCGATTTTAGGATTTTAATATAATTATTAGTTATATTATTGTTTTTTAAAATAAAACATCATACGTTATTAATATTCTCAGTGGTTAGTAGTTTAGTAAGTTTGTAGTGTGTCTGCCTGGCTCGTTTACAATACAAAAAAAAAAAAACCTACTACAACTTTTAGCTATAAAAGAATAAAAACTTGTATATTTCTTCTATGAGTAGGTTTAATATTTTTTTCTTATCCAACAACAACAAAATCTTCACTTATCGTTGATTCTTATTTGTATTTACTGTTGCTGCTGCTGCTGCTACTGTGCTGTGTGTACAAAAAATATAAAAAAAACAACATTGAAACAAAAAAAAAAAAAAATGTATATACGAGTACAAAAAAAAAACCGCGTACGTGCCATTGTATCTTTTAGTTCAGAGTTTTACTAAATTATATTGTATTCAATGTGTACAAAAGTACATCTTTCTATATACAATTTTTACGTTAAAAATACGCGCATAAACAAAAAAAAAAAAAAAAAAAAATAAATAAATAAAAAAAATTGCAGAAAAAAAAAAATAAAGACAAAACATCATATATATATGTATGTACACATACACAAAAACATATAGATAAAAGACATCAACAAAAACATATAGATAAAAGAATTTTGAGAGTACATACCCAGTCAGCATTTTATAAAATTTTTGATCATATTCGAGTCTTTTTTGACTTCTCAGCGAGATTAAAACAGTCATAAATGCGCTTATTTTCTAATCATAATAGATTATTTTAATAAAGTATAAATATTCTTGATCCTTATCACAGCTCTAGTCGATATAGCGATGTCCGTCTGTCTGTTGAAATCACGCTCATTCACAAAAAAAAAAAAAAAACATTTAACTGGGTAAAGTTACGATAATGTCACTTGCCATTATTCCTACCAGGTTGGTATTTAAAATGGGGATAATCGGTCATCATTGTGCTTAGGAACGAACAAAAATATATAGACACCTCTAAAAAAACATAAAACCCAGTGTGTTTGTTGTAATATTTAAGTCTTGTAGTTGTACAACAACATACACAGTTCAAAAATAACCACAAAATAATGATGCAATCATAGTAGTATTGGCACATATTTTTATCGTTATCACGATATACTAAAAAAAATCGCCGATATGAAAGAAAAAATATAATCCATAATGAAAAAGTGAAAATGAAAAATGAAAAATGAAAATTGAAAATTGAAAAATGGAAATTGAAAAATTAAAAATTAAAAACTAAAAATTAAAAATTAAAAATTAAAAATTAAAAATTAAAAATCAAAAATTAAAAATTAAAAACTAAAAACTAAAAATTAAAAATTAAAAATTAAAAATTAAAAATTAAAAATTAAAAATTAAAAATTAAAAATTAAAAATTAAAAATTAAAAATTAAAAATTAAAAATTAAAAATTAAAAATTAAAAATTAAAAATTAAAAATTAAAAATTAAAAATTAAAAATTAAAAATTAAAAATTAAAAATTAAAAATTAAAAATTAAAAATTAAAAATTAAAAATTAAAAATTAAAAATTAAAAATTAAAAATTAAAAATTAAAAATTAAAAATTAAAAATTAAAAATTAAAAATTAAAAATTAAAAATTAAAAATTAAAAATTAAAAATTAAAAATTAAAAATTAAAAATTAAAAATTAAAAATTAATAATTAAAAATTAAAAATTAAAAATTAAAAATTAAAAATTAAAAATTAAAAATTAAAAATTAAAAATTAAAAATTAAAAATTAAAAATTAAAAATTAAAAATTAAAAATTAAAAATTAAAAATTAAAAATTAAAAATTAAAAATTAAAAATTAAAAATTAAAAATTAAAAATTAAAAATTAAAAATTAAAAATTAAAAATTAAAAACTAAAAATTAAAAATTAAAAATTAAAAATTAAAAATTAAAAATTAAAAATTAAAAATTAAAAATTAAAAATTAAAAATTAAAAATTAAAAATTAAAAATTAAAAATTAAAAATTAAAAATTAAAAATTAAAAATTAAAAATTAAAAATTAAAAATTAAAAATTAAAAATTAAAAATTAAAAATTAAAAATTAAAAATTAAAAATTAAAAATTAAAAATTAAAAATTAAAAATTAAAAATTAAAAATTAAAAATTAAAAATTAAAAATTAAAAATTAAAAATTAAAAATTAAAAATTAAAAATTAAAAATTAAAAATTAAAAATTAAAAATTAAAAATTAAAAATTAAAAATTAAAAATTAAAAATTAAAAATTAAAAATTAAAAATTAAAAATTAAAAATTAAAAATTAAAAATTAAAAATTAAAAATTAAAAATTAAAAATTAAAAATTAAAAATTAAAAATTAAAAATTAAAAATTAAAAATTAAAAATTAAAAATTAAAAATTAAAAATTAAAAATTAAAAATTAAAAATTAAAAATTAAAAATTAAAAATTAAAAATTAAAAATTAAAAATTAAAAATTAAAAATTAAAAATTAAAAATTAAAAATTAAAAATTAAAAATTAAAAATTAAAAATTAAAAATTAAAAATTAAAAATTAAAAATTAAAAATTAAAAATTAAAAATTAAAAATTAAAAATTAAAAATTAAAAATTAAAAATTAAAAATTAAAAATTAAAAATTAAAAATTAAAAATTAAAAATTAAAAATTAAAAATTAAAAATTAAAAATTAAAAATTAAAAATTAAAAATTAAAAATTAAAAATTAAAAATTAAAAATTAAAAATTAAAAATTAAAATTGAAAAATTAAAAATTAAAAACTAAAAATTAAAAATTAAAAATTAAAAACTAAAAACTAAAAACTAAAAACTAAAAACTAAAAATTAAAAATTAAAAATTAAAAATTAAAAATTAAAAATTAAAAATTAAAAATTAAAAATTAAAAATTAAAAATTAAAAATTAAAAATTTAAAATTAAAAATTAAAAATTAAAAATTAAAAATTAAAAATTAAAAATTAAAAATTAAAAATTAAAAATTAAAAATTAAAAATTAAAAATTAAAAATTAAAAATTAAAAATTTAAAATTAAAAATTAAAAATTAAAAATTAAAAATTAAAAATTTAAAATTAAAAATTAAAAATTAAAAATTAAAAATTAAAAATTAAAAATTAAAAATTAAAAATTAAAAATTAAAAATTAAAAATTAAAAATTAAAAATTAAAAATTAAAAATTAAAAATTAAAAATTAAAAATTAAAAATTAAAAATTAAAAATTAAAAATTAAAAATTAAAAATTAAAAATTAAAAATTAAAAATTAAAAATTAAAAATTAAAAATTAAAAATTAAAAATTAAAAATTAAAAATTAAAAATTAAAAATTAAAAATTAAAAATTAAAAATTAAAAATTAAAAATTAAAAATTAAAAATTAAAAATTAAAAATTAAAAATTAAAAATTAAAAATTAAAAATTAAAAATTAAAAATTAAAAATTAAAAATTAAAAATTAAAAATTAAAAATTAAAAATTAAAAATTAAAAATTAAAAATTAAAAATTAAAAATTAAAAATTAAAAATTAAAAATTAAAAATTAAAAATTAAAAATTAAAAATTAAAAATTAAAAATTAAAAATTAAAAATTAAAAATTAAAAATTAAAAATTAAAAATTAAAAATTAAAAATTAAAAATTAAAAATTAAAAATTAAAAATTAAAAATTAAAAATTAAAAATTAAAAATTAAAAATTAAAAATTAAAAATTAAAAATTAAAAATTAAAAATTAAAAATTAAAAATTAAAAATTAAAAATTAAAAATTAAAAATTAAAAATTAAAAATTAAAAATTAAAAATTAAAAATTAAAAATTAAAAATTAAAAATTAAAAATTAAAAATTAAAAATTAAAAATTAAAAATTAAAAATTAAAAATTAAAAATTAAAAATTAAAAATTAAAAATTAAAAATTAAAAATTAAAAATTAAAAATTAAAAATTAAAAATTAAAAATTAAAAATTAAAAATTAAAAATTAAAAATTAAAAATTAAAAATTAAAAATTAAAAATTAAAAATTAAAAATTAAAAATTAAAAATTAAAAATTAAAAATTAAAAATTAAAAATTAAAAATTAAAAATTAAAAATTAAAAATTAAAAATTAAAAATTAAAAATTAAAAATTAAAAATTAAAAATTAAAAATTAAAAATTAAAAATTAAAAATTAAAAATTAAAAATTAAAAATTAAAAATTAAAAATTAAAAATTAAAAATTAAAAATTAAAAATTAAAAATTAAAAATTAAAAATTAAAAATTAAAAATTAAAAATTAAAAATTAAAAAATAAAAATTAAAAATTAAAAATTAAAAATTAAAAGTTAAAAATTAAAAGTTAAAAATTAATAAAAATTAAAAATTAAAAACTAAAAACTAAAAACTAAAAATTAAAAATTAAAAATTAAAAATTAAAAATTAAAAATTAAAAATTAAAAATTAAAAATTAAAAATTAAAAATTAAAAATTAAAAATTAAAAATTAAAAATTAAAAATTAAAAATTAAAAATTAAAAATTAAAAATTAAAAATTAAAAATTAAAAATTAAAAATTAAAAATTAAAAATTAAAAATTAAAAATTAAAAATTAAAAATTAAAAATTAAAAATTAAAAATTAAAAATTAAAAATTAAAAATTAAAAATTAAAAATTAAAAATTAAAAATTAAAAATTAAAAATTAAAAATTAAAAATTAAAAATTAAAAATTAAAAATTAAAAATTAAAAATTAAAAATTAAAAATTAAAAATTAAAAATTAAAAATTAAAAATTAAAAATTAAAAATTAAAAATTAAAAATTAAAAATTAAAAATTAAAAATTAAAAATTAAAAATTAAAAATTAAAAATTAAAAATTAAAAAATTAAAAATAAAAAATAAAAAATTAAAAATTAAAAATTAAAAATTAAACATTAAAAATTAAAAATTAAAAATTAAAAATTAAAGATTAAAAATTAAAAATTAAAAACTAAAAATTAAATATTAAATATTAAATATTAAAAATTAAAAGTTTTAATTTCTATATTTAGTTTCTTACCTGTATTCTTACGTATTTTTTCTTATTTTAAATGATCCTTAAATTAACATATTACTAGATAATTCAGATAAAAATATATTAATATTTGCTTATTTTTAATATTAATAATTTTTAGCCAAGAATCATTTGATTTTTGTTTGAATTATCGTATAACTTCTAAGGTCTCAAAACATTCTAATAAGGATCAAACTTTGGGCATTATAACGCTGGCTGCGTTAAATAATAAATTTCATTAGTTTTCTATGAAGGAACTTATAGGATTTCTACTCTAGTAATCAAATATAAATTAATTCTTTCTATAGAAGACACGATCATTCTATTTTGTAAAAAAAAATTATAATAGAAAAACAATTAACTTTAAATTTAATTGGTATTCGGAATTATTGTTTCAGTATCAGCAAAAGATTTAAAGTGGTATTCGTACCCAACATTGGGTGTAGTATTGAGTTTAATACGCAGGTGGAGGCACAGCCGAATTGAAGACTCTTACTTGTTAGTTATGTAACTGACATTACCTATTTTTAAGTAAATTTTTTTTAAATTTTCACTTTTTAATTTATTCAATTGTGTAAATTGTAATTTATATAGCCGAACTTGTATAAATTGTAATTTAAATAGCCGAACTTCACACCGCGAATCGACTGATATTAATAAATAGAAATTCACAATATTCTAATATGGGACGCTTGCTTCAAAATTAGTAAAAAAAATATTGTCTCGTTGTGAAAAAAAAAAAAAAAAAAAACAGTATAACAAACAGATTTTCATCGTCCAGCTGCGCAAAATATTATTAAAAAATAGAAATAACGTTAAACAAGTCACATTTGCGATCGCTGTACATTTTGTTACTGGTTTTTCGAGTCTTTTTTTTTTTTAATCGGACATGAAATTAATCAGTATTTAATCATTAAAAGTGCTTGAAGAAGACTCAATAAGGTGATTTTTTATAAAATCATCTATCAAATGTTGGGTGGATATTTTATAAGCAGTTCATCGAATAAGCGAATACTATATACAAACAAGTATGCATGTAATATTTTTGGGGACTTTGAAGAAACAATTTTTATTGAAATTTGTTTTAAAATGATAAATAAAAGAAATTTTTTCAATTAATTTCAAAAATTAATTTATTTATAGCTCTGTCTTTATAACACATAGTTTAATGTATGTACGGACATACAAATAGATATAAATATTCATATATGAATTACTAGTACTATTCCAAAATGTGTGTATGTTTGTATATATATTGTGTGCTTTGATTTTTCGATTGAACTTTTTTAATTGGTTGATTTTTTTCCTTCTTTTTACTATCGATCTTTAAAAACGCTTTCATTGTTGTTATTTGTACGTTGTGTTAATTTTAATTAATGAACAGAAATCGTATACAATTCATAGTATAAGCACAATTCTCACAAAAAGCGAAACAAAAAAAAAAAAATATTAGGAGAAACAAACAAATATTATTATAATAATATGTATAATAAATGTATTTACAGCTGAGCGTAACAATATAGCAAATTTGCAAATAAATTCATTCCAAGAATTTATATAAGGCGCTTTATTTTCTTATTGGACATTACTCGTAGTTATGTACAGAAAATAGATTTGTTGTTGTCAATCGAATTTTTGTAGTCCTGTGTACTGAAACATTATTCTGTTGTGTTTACTGGATTATACTTTCGATTGTATGGATTGTCTAATTCAGTTGATACTATGGAAGTTAGGTTTTATTTATTGGTTGGTTTTTATTTATTGCTCAAAAGTAGGTTAGCGGCTGAAAATAATTAAAAAAAACAAAAAAAAAAAAAATATTAAATATAAATAAAATAAAAAATATATTTCGTAATAAAAAATAATTCTATATTACATATTGTTAAATTTTATATAAAATACCATTTAAAACATGTTCTTTGTTGGTAAGCGGAAATGGGTAAGCGGAAATGGGTTTTAAGACACTCCGCGACTGTGCGTGACTATGTCGAAGTTAATCTTTCTTTACAGCAAATATAGAGATCAAGTTTCAGCTTCATCGGATGAGGGCAAGTGAGGTTTTAATCTCTCCGTAACTGTGCGTGACCATGCGCATGACTAAGTCAAAGTTAACCTTTTTTCACAGTAAGTGTATGGACCAAGCTTCAGATCGATCGGATAAGGGGAAATGATATTTAGATCGCTCCGTAACTGTGCGTGACTGTGCGTGACTACACCAAAATTAATCTGTACACAACAAGACTATGGGCCAAGTTTCACATAAATTGGATAAGGGGGAATGGTGTTGCCCCACGACAGACAGTGAGTATGAGTTAAAAGAAAGAGTTTAAATAACCTAACCCATGAAAACAAAGTTTTTATTAAAACTCTTTTTTCCTTATGAATATGAGTTTTGAATATGCGTGATTAATCTTTGGTCACAAGAAGTCTATGGACCAAGTTTCAGATAGATTGGATGAGGGGAAATGGGGTTTAAATCACTCCGTGACTGTGCGTGATTATGCGTGACTGTGTGTGGATATCTTAAAATTAATCTTTGGCCACAACAAGTCTATGGACAAAATTTCAGATTGATTGGATAAGGGGAAGTGAGGTTTTAATCTCTCCGTGACTGTGCGTGACTATGCGTGACTGTGGTAACTAGCCCAAAATAATCTATAGTCACAACAAGACTATGGGCCAAGTTTCAGATCAATTGGATAAGGGGGAATGGGGTTGCCCCACGACAGACAGACAGACAGAGATTATGAGTTGAAAGAAAGAGTTTAAAAAGAATTCATATAATATGGAGAGAAGAGAGTGGCAACTGCACAGATCTCCTCAACTTAAACAACAATGCACGAAAATCCTACGGAAACTGCTTGAAACACAAAGAAACGCTAAATTGAACAGATATCTGGAAAGTCTGGATCCAACAGAAAAAACTTTTTACTCTTTGTGGCGAGCTATAAAAAATCTTAAAAGACCTGTTGTATGCAAGCCTCCTTTAAGAACGGAAAGTGGAGGATGGGCTAGAAATGACAAAGAAAAACGAGATCTATTTGTGGAACATCTAAAGAAAGATTTTGCTCCGAATATAACCACTAGTTCTATTGGTGAGTTGCCACCTGTTACTCCACAGCATAGAGCAGTGCCCCTTCCTTTTGAGATTCGAAAGGTCGCAAAGGCTATTGTTGATTTAAACCCCCCCAAAAAAGCATCGGGGATCGATGGGATCAGTAATAAAATGCTTTTGGAGTTACCCCGAATAGCATTAAGAATAATTCTGTTTCTTTTTAATGCTATCATACGCCTTGAACATTTTCCACCAGAATGGAAAGTTTAACTCGTTACAATGATACCTAAACCAGGTAAAAATCACACAATGACCATTAAGTTTACTGTCGAACTTGTCAAAACTTATCGAGAGAATTTTGTTAATGAAACTTACAATATTCGTAGATCAAAATAATGTCATTCCAGCACATCAATTTGGTTGCAGACGAAAACACAGCACCACTGAGCAAGTTCACAGAATTGTAAGTGCCATAAGAACTTTTGAAGAGAAATAATACTGCTCTGCACTTTTTATAGACGTCTCGCAAGACCGAGTTTGGCACGAGGGACTCCTTTATAAAGTTAAAAATTGTTACCCCCGAACACACATAAGCTAATGGAGAATTATATAATTAATAGAAAATTCTCTATGAAAGAGAAAAACTTTGTGAGCCCTCCACAGATAATTCATGCTGGTGTACCACAAGGTGATTTCTTGGTCCCGCTTCTGTACATCCTTTACACATCAGACATGCCAACAAATGAAGACACACTTACGTCGACTTTTGCGGATTATACTGCAATTTTAAGCGTACACGAAAACCCCTCAACAGCATCTCTTATTTTACAGAGCCACTATTAAACAGCTGGAAGATTGGCTAGATATGTGGAAGATTAAAGTAAATGAACAAAAGCGTATTCACATAAGTTTTACCCTAAGAAGGGAGACTTGCCCTCAAATTCTAATTAGGAAACAGCCTATCAGGCATTTCACAGAAAACGTTTTTTCAACACTTCACGGACTAAAATATTTTTAAAAAAATCAGTTTAAATTTTTGAACGGTTTTAGAAAGATTAATAGCTAAGCTTTCCAAATATACAGTGAGTGACTATACAATGGAAACTTTTAACAAATTAATTTAAAAATTTGTATGTTTCATTTGTTTTAATAAGAAAAAAATATTACTATAACATAGCTTAACTTCAGAAAAAAAAAATACAAAACTTAAAAGTATTCATTTTTATGCTGTTGATAAAACTTTGGAAACCTTTACTATACAGTAATTGGAAAATTTCTCTCTATTTTTGGTTTCAATATTTTGTAGGGTATCCATTATTTTTAGTACTTTTTCAAGACGCCGAGTCATGGAGTCAAATAAGTTATTGATGATATCCAATGACATTAACTGCCTCTGTCCGTGTCCGTATTTTTCGCTCTACAATTTCCCATAGATTTCGCATGGGACTGGAACTTTCAGACAAGGGGCATATTTTTCTCCGTGTATGGATACATTACGTTACTTAGAATTAGCCTGTATCAAATTAAAGTTAGAGTATCTTTTACTACATGAATCGGACCCCAAAAACAATCCCATATCATAATGTTGTCACCGCCAAATTTAACAGTTTTTTTTCCCTTTGGTCGTTGTATAAACGTTCTTCCATCATGGCCTCTTAAATTAAACTTGGACTCATCTGAAAAGAGAACAGTATTTCAATTCCGTCCATTTACTCTGACATCAGTGGTTTCCTCACAGGACGATAACAACCAACACTCGTTTTACGGGGCCTGCACCTAACAAATTTTGTTTTCCTTAAGACCTGTAGTAAAATCATCTATTATTCTGGTTTTTAACTCTTCACAAAACGTTATTCTAGCCATAATTTTATAATAATTTTTATTAACCCATTAATGACTAATGGGTATTTAAATACCCATAAAACAGTGTTTACGTATAAAGCTGTATCTTATAAATGGTATGGGATATCACGTTATTTTTTTTTTCAGAACATTAAGGAGAGATTGGTCAATTTATTTCCTAAACAATGTTAAACGAAATTCATAAAATTTAATGATCCTTTTCAAGGTCAAAAATGAGTGATTTTTAAAAATGAAAAAATTAATATATAAAGCTACGTAGAAAACAAGAAAATGGGAAAATCGACGGAAAAATTTGTGGTCAGTTTGCATTTAGTGTCATCTAGTCATAAAAAAAAAAAATGAAAATCCCACAACTCAGCCGGGTTTTGGAGCCAATCTCCGGATTTGGGTATTTAAATACCCAATCGGCGCATGAGAGTACAAAACGCCCATGAATATTGTCAATACAAAAAATCATTTTAGTAGAAAAAAAAAAACAGAGTTATGAAACTTTTATTGTTAGTTTGTAGTTAAATAACATAAAATATTTTGTTTAAAACATTATTTAGCTTTTTTTATTTTATTTTCATCCCGTGGGACTTCATTGTGGAAATCAAAAAAACAGTTTTTGGGATGAAGAAGAACATCACATTTTTTGCATCCAAATTCAGTTTTTATGCCACATTGTTGGCAGCGAGCACGTCTAGTCATTTTCTCTATGACATGATCGACACCATCTGTACGCTTGTCACTATCCTGTGCAGTTGCCATACACCGCTTACCTATACGCCGCGATCCTGGTAGCGTTATTAAGCTTTCTGCAACTTCAACGCGGAAGTCAAATTGACTTATGGGCTTGGAATTTTCATATTTTGCACACAAGACTTTTAGTTTCCATGCATTTACCATAGCTGCATCGAATGCATTTGTAAGCAGCGGCCAATACCATTTCTTACCACGCATTCTTATTCGGTAGTTATTCATGGCGTTGTCGAACAAATCCACACCACCCATGCGTTGATTGTATTCGTGTATAAGCAGCGGTTGCTCAATTGTTGTCATTTTCCGAGTTTTACGATCATACCTCTTAGCACGACACATTGGCATATGGGTCAAAAAGTTAGACATGATGGTCACAACCTGTAAAATATTTGAATAAATGAAATTGATCTTGTCGAAAAATTTCGAGTTGAAGTTAAGTAATTACCGAATTGTCGTTCCAACGCACAGCCAAAACAATATTATTAGTATCAAATACAAAATCCGATGTTCCACGTGGCTTCTTCTTCATGTCTTTTATGCCTATGAGAGGAGCATGATTTGTCCGGTTGTCGCGCACAGTTCCTGTCGCAAAGTATCCATGCGAATTCAATCGGCACATCAGCTTATGACTCGTAAAAAAATTGTCGAAAGTTACATTGTGATTTTCGGGATTTTTCACTTGTGATAGTAGTTGAAGAACGATATTTTCTCCCAAACCATAATTAGAATCAGTGTTTGAAGATGCCCCAGCATAAGGTATGAATTGATAGCAGTATCCATCTGAAGACGCCAAGCACCAATACTTGTATCCGAATCTAATTGGCTTACCTTTTATAAACATTTTGCATGAGTGACGCCCGTAATAGGCTATCATTTGTTCGTCGATAGCAAGGTTGTGCGAGAATATGCCGAATTGCATAAATTTTTGATTCAGTAAATCATTTAGAGGTGCTATTTTTGCATATTTGCAATTTTTGTCGATCTTTTTGTTGTCACAAACGTGCAAATTTTGTTTGATTCGCTTGAATCTATCGCGGCTCATAGCTTTTCTTATATATTCACATCCCAATGACTCGCGATTAGACCAATAGGAATGTATACTTGGCAATGTATGATAGCCAGTAATATACAGTATACCAATAAAAGTTTTAATTTCCTCAACAGTTGTAGAAAATCCAGCGACATTGTTCTGTCCAGCGTATTCATTTGTGCTGTCTACTATAAGTTGAAGAACCTCACTATCCATAAAACATTCCCATAGCTGAAGCGCCGTAAGTGATCCTTAAAATAAATAAATTGAGTATCATTTTCACCAACAAATATTTCAAAATATGTATTTACCAATCTTTTGGTATAGGGTTTTGTGTGAATTTGCAGTGTTATCGAAGGGTTGATTTTCAAAATTGTAATTTTCGCGGCGGCTCCATTTTGATTTCTGCCATTCCCCGATCTCGATGCGACCGCGGTTGTTGCAAGCTGCTTTGGATGTAGATGGTTGAAAGCTGATAGCTTCTTCGTTTTCAACAAAGAATTTCACATTAGCATTGTCGTCATTGAAAATATATTCCAATTCAAAGTTGCCAGCTAGTTTGCGAGGAAACTCATTTACATCATTAACAATTTGGACATTATCGTCTAATTCTTCAGCGTCGCTGATGACATCAGCTTCATCTGGCGGTGTAATAATAATGTTTATTGAGTTCGCAAGTTGATCATTATTTTCTTCATCGCTCCAACTATCCACTTCTGCTTGCAATTCCTCAACAGTCAAAAATTTTTTTTGTTTGAACATTTCAAATATGTAGTTTTTCTCTAATTTATCTCAAAACTTATAATTATTTACAAAGCACGTTTTTGATAGAAAGGCTTATTGTCATTCATTCCGTTTTGCTTTCATTTCGTAAAAAAACTGTTCCCAGCTGTTCATTACGACAGAATAATGTTGCCATATATGAAATTTTTCTAATTTACACCAAGAACCAAGATTGGCCGATTGGGTATTTAAATACCCAATGCGGATCTCGGATATGCTGATAGTTACAACTTCTGTGACCTATATAAGCTTCCTGATAAATTTTCAAAAAAAACGTACGGCGGCTTCTATGGGCAGTCATTAATGGGTTAACATTAAAACTTTGAAAAGTGCGACTATAAAAATTATAAAAATCAGTTGAAATAAAACATTAGAAATTATCTATATTTAAATAACGGTTAAGATTTTATACATTTTTCTTTCATACCACCTTCTATTTTTATTGTTTTAAGCAACTCTGGTAAATTAGTTTAAAAGTTTCCATTGTTTTGTCATCACTAAAAAAATATACTTTTTTTCGTTTATCTATATTTTTTTTTAATTGTATTTTTTGTAATAAATTTGTGATTTCGCAAAAAAAAAAAAAAAAAAAAAAAAAAAAAAAAACAATTTTAGGCTTAACGCGAAATTATGAAAAAACAAAATTGGCAAATTTAGAATTTTGTGAAAGTTGCCAATATATTGCCACGCACTGTACATAGTGATCCGCCCTCGTATCAAAAAACAAAACTATTGCACAGATTTTTCTCAAATTTGGTTTGTATATGTTTTTGCAAAATTCAAGTGACTGCCAAATCTGGTCAGGATCGGTCAACTTTCCGACCTAGCCATATAAATATAACATTCGATATGAACTTTTTCATATCCGAAGGCAAAAACGTTAATAACAATGCCACTCAAATTTGGTTTATGCTTATTTTCTATATCTAATTAGTTGGACCTTGGAATCGTATAGTCTGTCTAGACCAACTATAATTTTTTTACTTGTTTTATTTTTTTAATTTTTTCAACTTTGACGCAAATAAATGATGATAAAATTGAGTCCTTGTTTGTTAGAGTCCTTGTTTGTTAAAGTTATTTTAAAAATTATTATTATTTTAAAAAAATCTTTTAATTTTCTCAAGCTGTTCTATAACTTACACTAGGTCATTTTAAAAGTATATTAAATTTTTTCTATTCATAACACTGTGTTGTTAAATACATTTATTAAAAACCAAATACATTAATACAATATGTATTAAAATATGCATACAAATAAATGAAATAAATGTATTAAATTTTTAGTCATATAAATAAATTATAAATACTAGTAGATTCCAGCCCTCGAAATTCGAGTGCAAATTGTAGGAAATTTTATTTTTTCATTAAATAAAGACCCTAAAGGTATGCTAATCAATTATAGCCAATTCACAAATCAACACAAAAAACAAGCTCATTTTTATTACAAGCACATTAACAAATTTAATAAAGACACACATAGCATTGTGTAATTTTATGTATGTGTTAGTAGCAACTTTAAATGCAATTTACTCAAAATAAAGGAAAAAATTTAAAAATCTGTAAATCTGTAAATCTGCAAAACGGCTAAAAAGAAATACCTTTCAAATAATATACGCTTGCTCAAAATTGGTATAAAACGGTAGAACAAAACGTCGGTCACAAGAAATCGAATCGCCTAGCCTATTAATATTATAGATATTTTTCATTCATATAAATTCTTAAAATATAATAAAAAAAAAAAAAAAATTATAAAATATACAAAAAGATAAAAAAAAAATATATAAATATTTGCTTAAAAGGAAAACATGCATTTATAATAAAACTAGCAGATTCCTGCGCTCTAAATTCGACTGCAATTTCTAGGCAGTTTTATTTTTCAAATTAGCCAATTCACAAATTAGCACTTCTATGGTTTATTATTATTGGGAATGATGATAACAAACTCATTAACAAACACATTAACAAATTTAATAAAACACACATAGCATATGTATAATTTTATGTATGTGTTAGTAGCAAATTTAAATGCAATTTACTCAAAATAAAGGAAAAAATCTAAAAATCTGTATATCTGCAAAACGGCTAAAAAGAAATACCTTTCAAATAATACACGGTTGGTCAAAATCGGGATAAAACGGTAGAACTAAACATCGGTCACAAAAAATCGCATAGCCTTTTAATATTATAGATAGTTATGTAACAAAAAATCTTTGCCACATTGTTGCAAATTCTTTGATTCGGAAAAGTATATGGTCAAAATTTATTTTAGGCTACTGACTACTGATATACATTTGCATTAAAGTCACAGACCTGCTGGTGGTTAACATCTGCATGATCTCTCTCACTCGCTAAGGGACAATAAGATAAAGGTGACCAAAACTGCGTTAACAGTGTTCGTCTTTAAAAGACTGTGTAAAAAGTTGATAACAACCAAACCGGGTTTCTCTTTTATGATCATTGTACTGCACTAGAAAATATTACTACGTTTAAACCTACGCGTGCAACCTACACAGTGTACATATTTTAAAGATTTTCAGATACTACACTCTTCCAATTGATGTTGAACAATAATCGGTCTTTGTTGGGGACGAGCCGTTTTCGCTGGCAACGAAGGGAGGGTGGTGGTAACATTTCAACAAAGTGCATTTTGTATAAATGCCACAGAAATGTTGTTTGTTTGTTCTGTTGAATAAAAAATCTACAATTTGTATTAATTAAAATTGGAAAAAAAGAAACATTTGTTGAAAACTTATAATTGTATATAACTTTTGTTAGATTAACATTTCTATGTAGACAAATACATAAAGTTCATGTATATATAATTTTTCTGAATTTAAATCGCTTTATAAATAAATGTAAAGCCTATTTTCTGCAAACAAGCCACTACGTTGAGATGCAGTGCAATGTCATTAATTGTTTTGAACATTTCAAAGATTGTTTCTTCTTGACAACAACTAAAATGTAATCGCAAAAAAAGTACACATAACGGAATGGAAAAATGAAACCTCCAACAAATTCCTAAAGTATGTGTGAATCGTAAAAAAAGAAATAGCGTCCTAGCGAGTGTTGACAATGTGCGCAAAACATAAAAACTTATATTTTCATAGATGATGCGATTGAAGTTTTTTTTCTACATAAAAAAAATTTTTTTTCCCGTTATATTGAAAAATATTTAGTTTATTAAAATTTTTAAGTGAAAAATAATCTTGAGAGAACAATGAGTTTTAAATTTTCAAGTGAATAAATAAGGAACACAAATTTCATCTTTTTGTTGTTAAGTAAACATTAAAATTGTTCGGCTTGAGGTAATAATTTTTTTTTTTACTAAAATAAAAAAAAAAAATGTTTTTTTTTATATTAATTTTATTATTCATCGAAAAAATTTGTTTGTATTTTACAAAATTTGAACCGCAAAAAAAAAATTGCAATTTGCAAATAAATTTTTATTGATAATATTTCGGTTAACTATAAAACACATTTTAAAGAATTCAAGACATTGTCTTTTTCCACTGAGTTAATTATATTTACAATATTATTTATAAATTCTTAGATACATATTTACACAATTTTAATGGAGGTAAAAATTTAGCAAAAACCTATTTGAGTTTTTTTTTTATATAAAAAAAATAATTAATAATTTCGTATCCAGAATTTAAGCAGCTGATATCTATAATATTAATAGGCTAGGCGATTTCTTGTGACTGATGTTTTGTTCTACCGTTTTATCCCGATTTTGGCCAAACGTATGTTATATGAAAGGTATTTCTTTTTAGCCGATTTGCAGATTTACAGATTTTTAAATTTTTTCCTTTGTTTTGAGTAAATTGCATTTAAAGTTGCTACTAACAACTTGATGTGTTTGTAATAAAAATGAGTTTGTTTTTTGTGTTGATTTGTGAATTGACTATAATTGATTAGCATACTTTTAGGGCTGGAATAAATAAATCTGTATAAATAATCTAACCCATAAAAACAAAGTTTTATTAAAACCCTTTCCTTCCTTATGTATACGAGTTTTTAATCTCTCCGTGACTGTGCGTGACTTTGCGTGACTATTTTAAAAGTTTCAGATTGATTGGATGAGGGGAAATGGGGTTTAAATCACTCCGTGACTGTTGGTTACGCAGAGTGCGTGACTATCTTTAAGTTAATATTTGGTGACAAGTCTGTGGACAAGTTTAAGATTCATTGGATGAGGGGAAATGGGGTTTAAACTACTCCTTGACTGTGCGTGACTGTGTGCGACTATCTTAAAATTAATCTTTGGCCACAACAAGTCTATGGACAAAGTTTCAGATCGATCGGATGAGGGGAAGTGAGGTTTTAATCTCTCCGTGACTGTACGTGACTATGCGTGACTGTGAGTCACTATGTCAAAGTTAATCTTTTTTCGCGGCAAGACTATCGACCAAGTTTCAGATCAATTGGATAAGGGGAAATGGGTTTTAAAGCACTCCGTGACTATGCGTGACTGTGCGTGACTACCCAAAAATTAATCTATTGTCACAACAAGACCATGGGTCAAGTTTCAGGTCAATTGGATGAGGGGGTGAGGTTGCCCCATGGCAGACAGACAGACAGAGAGTATGAGTTAAAAGAAAGAGTTTAAAAAAATAACGTTTGTACAGCACACTATTGATATCGTGATAATATTAAATCAACCCTTTTTGTTAGGATAATTTATAAATTTCTTCACAAGTAGAATATATTTTTTATGGCGGTGAGTAGTTATTTGGTAACAGAAGACTTTCTGAAATAAAAATTACTTTCAAATTTACCTATAATTGTATCATCTTTGCTGCGAAGTTACAATTAATATAAAAAAGCGCCTTAATTTTTGATTTTCGTAAAATGCACTAAGATTGCAATATTGGAGCCAGTCTAAAAAAAAAAAAAGAAAACAGTATCCCAGTACATCCTTTCATCTGTTCAGGGGACATTTGTTACTGTAGGTTTTTTTTATCATTTTTCTTTCTCTCATTCGCTTTAAATTTTTTATTTTTTTTTTTATTTTTTTTTTATTTTTTTTTATTTTTTGCATTTCTCCATTGTACTCGTAGCTCTGTTAGGCTTCTATTCAATATATAACTTTGCATCGGTTGCCATGCAGCGTTCTTTCTTTAGTAGGATAAACTTTTCCATCATGCCATTGCTGAATATGCTTAACTTTGTGTATATTTGTATGTTTTAACATTTTAAATAAGTCCCGTCCTTAGGTCTGTTCTTTGTTTGCTTGTTGCTGTTGCTGCAACTGCACAGTAGTTTGCAGCCAGATTCAATATAAAAAATAAGTTTGTGTTTCTGAATAAAAAATTAATAAGAATTTCGAATATTCCTTAAGACTCTTGAAATTTTGTTTACTAAAAATTTAACAACGTCCCAAATACACAAAATTAAATTTTAAACGATTAGTTTTCTGATCTTCAAATCATTTTCTGAATCAAATATATTTGTGTGGTTTTGATTTAAAGATATTTAAGTAAAAAAATTGATATTATGAGACGGTTCACAACTTTTGTGTGTAGATTGGCTTCGATTTAATTTATAGCCACCATTCATAAAAAAAATTTACCATATTTTTCAGTGCTGTCATTCACCTTTATTTCAAGATATCTAATTTTCAACTTACGGGCCCAGCTTTTCAATCAAAATGTTCTTGATCAAGTTGTTTGTGATTGAATCTTATTTGGACCTAATTCAGTTTTGATAATTGTAGCTAGAGAAATATATATACAGTGAGTGATAATTGAATTTACCTGTATCCAATTCCAGTTAGAGTATCTTTTACATGCATGTAGCATTGGGCCCATTCCTTGGCCCAAACTTAAGTTTTTTTTTGTATATTTTGGATCTAGTTTTTTTTCCCCACTGCTCGTCGTACAAACGTTCTTCCACCATGGCCTACTAAATTAAACATGGACGCATCTGAAAAGAGAACAGTATTTATGCGAGCCAAACGATTTTTCTCTGATATCAGTAACAACCAAGAACAGCCTCAGTTGCTCGTCGGGAAACAGTTCGAGCACATATTTTTAGTTTTATATTGTTGATGACCTCTTTAGTCAACATTTTTTCAATAATCCTGTCTTTGACTCGTTTTACGGGGCCTGCCTCGTCACCGTACCTCGTTCACGATCTTTCTTGATAATTTTTGAAATTATGGATTTATTCATAGAATATTTCTCACAAATTTTCTCTTACTTAAAACCAGCAGTAAAATAACCAATTATTCCAGTTCTTAACTCTTCACAAAACTTTATTCTTGCTATTATTTTATAATAATTACAGTAGAATCTCGAGAAAGTTAACCGAAATGTCCCAGTGGTAGTTAACTTTTTCGATTTCAAAATCGAAAAAAAGATACAATAATAAACATCGATTTTTCGGAAATAGCACGCTAAATTTATTTCAATGACTTCGATGTCTTCATTACAAAAACAAACTTAAATTTAATTTGTACTGACTGGTTTCAAGTCCACACTCACTCTCGACCATTTTAATGCAAAGAAATTTTATACTAATTTGTGCCGAGTGGTTTAAAGGAGCAGTCGAGACTTGTTTGTTTTTTTTTTTTTTCTTTTGACCCTTCTTGACCCTTCTCGTGCGCATATTCACAAGGTCTGCTACCAGATTTGCATCGTTATTATTTTCAAACCATTTTAAGAAGGTATTGATGCTTTCAACTGCTTTCCAGAAGCTCACTTTTGGTTGTTGAATATCTTGCTCGATAATTAACCCATCGTTATCATTATCTGATACTTCGAAATCATCGTTATCTTCCGTAATTTGATCCTTGTTTCAATTTTTAATGTCATCAATGCTAATGTTAACATTATCACCCACCTTCGACATTAACAATTGAACTTCTCGAAGTGTATCGTTGTAAGCACTGATTCAATCAATCCTAACAATGGAATATCGTCTGCACTGATTTCAGAAGCAAAATAGCTTCACGAATTGTATGTTCCTTCAATATATTTTCAATTGAAATGTTTTCTTTTGAGACAATGTTGCATAACAATTTATTTCGATACCCTAACTTGACCAATCTTATTTGATCCATGTCCGGCAAAACCGCTGTTACATTAGGTGGTAGAAGCATTGTTACAATGTTTCCATCATCAGACTGTAGCATGTCAATTGCCTTAAGAGCAGTACAGTTATCGATCAACAACAATGCCTCTCAGCAGAGAATTTTCGAACATGCAATCATTTTTATGATTTGCGGAAAATTTCCCGAAAATAATTTCCCGAAAACAATTTCCCGAAAACAATTTCCCGAAATTACAATTTCACGAACACAATTTCCCGTAATGACAATTTCCCGAAATTACAATTTCCGGAACACAATTTCCCGAAATTACAATTTCACTAAATTACAATTTCCCGAAATACAATTTCACGAACACAATTTCCCGAAACTACAATTTCCCGAAATTACTATTTCTTCAAAGAGCTTGTCGATGGCATTTCCGAAACAATACCATCAGAAATTCCGGCCAAAGCGCGAGCAATCAGCTCATGACCACTTGATGTAGTGGTCCGGGCAAGATCTTTCAGCTCATTAACGATTTTTTCTTTAGCAACGAAAGCCGCTTCGGCACTGTGATTGTGAAGAGCCTCTTTTTTTATAGTATCGTTGTTATGACCCTACCGGTACAATGTTTTCCTCGATAAAGGATACAATGCCAATAAACGCTATCAACGGACTGACCGTCGTCATGATACAAGAAACCATTCAAAAGCAACCTCGGTTTACCTTTTTCGCTATCCAGGAATTCGAGTGGCATAGTAACTGAGTATTACAACCCAAATAACTAAGAAACTTCACTATGCAAGATGGTAACGATTCCGTAGCAGCTACTGCATCAGCAGGATGTGATGGAGTGAGCATTATCCGTCTGGAAGTGTGAATACCGAAGTGTTCAAAGTCACAATGAAAAAATAAGCGTATAACACTGCAATAAATAGGTCCGGATGACGAGGGAGGGTGGAAGAGGAAGGGCGCGGTGCGGGGTGGGGAATTGTTTTTTCGAGAAGTCGTATACTCGGGAAATTGTTTTTTCAAGAAATCGTATGCAGCAAGTTTTTTTTTATGGGGGAAATCAAGAATATATGGGAAGTTGTAAACTAAAAATAGGGAAATTGTAATTTCGGGAAATTTTTTTCGGGAAATCGTAATTTTGGGAAATTGTAATTTCGGGAAATTGTTTTCGGGAAATTGTTTTCGGGAAATTGTAATTTCGGGAAATTATTTTCGGGAAATTGCTTTCGGGAAATTGTAATTTCGGGAAATTGTTTTCGGGGAATTGTTTTTTCGGGGAATTGTTTTTTCGGGCAATTGTATTTGGGAAATTGTTTTCGGGAAATTTTCCGCAGACGCATTTTTATGTCATAAATAAAAGTTCAAAAATGAAAGCAAAAAAATAATACTATGTACATACTTGTTTTATAAATGAATGACGGAACCAGTTAAAGAATAACTGTGAATTCATCCACGACTTTAAATTGTCATATTCTAATGGATTTTCGAATCCCTTGAAGCAACGTGGACTAGCAGATTTACCAATCACCAACAGCTTCAACTTGTGGGAGCCATCTGCGTTAGCACATACCTTTGATATTTTTCGGCCAGGTTCTGTCTTTTCTCTTCCTATGACAAATGTTTTATCCCGTAAAAATCGATCAAGAAAAATAGTCCAGATTCATCTGAGTTAGATAGTTGCGAGTAGGAGATGCCCATTTCCTAAATTTTTGCTCGTAAATTATCAATGAAAGGTGTTACATCCGACGTATCGCTTCAAAGGATTTCTCCACAAATTTTTAGATGGCGAATACCGTGTCGTTTCTTAAAATTGCCAACCATCCATCACTGGCATTTAAATCTTTTACAGGGTGTAGTATAGCGAATTCCTGCTTAGCTCTTGATTTTAAAATTGGACCAGTTATTGCATAATTACGCTGTCGTTGATTCAAGAACCATTTATGCAAGTTTGCTTCAAGATCAGCTTAGTGTTTTATTGTGTGCTTTTTCATATGTGTTCGCACCAGCCTAGTATTTTCATGAAGCTTTTTTTTTTAATTTATGAGATTGCTACTTTGGATACTCCATAATCCAACGCCAATCGTTTTCCGAGAATGCCTTCAACAATTTTTTTTTTTAAATCTCCACTTTCTGCTCTAAATTTAATCTGACACACAACACAAATTCAAACGTTCACAACTGACTAATGCTATGTTCAAATGGGCAGCAATATTCGAGGTTCCCTCTCTCATTCACAGTTCGCGCCCCAATCATGACTGAATCTACATGATTCGCCATACAAAATTTTGAGACCGAACCAACTTGGTTCATTTTTAATCTAGTTGCGAACCACGAAGAATTTAGTGTCATCTCCAATTTTTATCAAAAATTATCGCTAGTTTATCTGAACTAGCTCTCAAAAATATATAAACAAAGAAAAAAATGAATGTCTGCATTAAAATAAATAGAAACATTAACAAATAAAAAGTATATATTTACATATACATATATATTTAAATAAAAATGGAAAAAATGAAATAGTGAAACGTAAAGTGCGATGTCTTCAAATATTTGCACAAAAAATATAAACGTCAATCGTGATTCAAAGAACGAACCAAGTGATTCATTTTGCCGGCTGAACATGCTATAAATAATGTTGTTTGACGATGAAGATAATCAAAGGTTATTGCAGCTCAAAACAAAAAGGAATTTCGGAGAATACCAATAATTAAAACTAGAGCTCAGCGTTGAGAATTATTAGTGACCAAAAAAAGTTTGGTTTCAAAAAAACATGCACTCAGAAAATTTAGCTGAGAAGTTAACTTTTTATAGCGGTACGTGGACGCTGAATTTGGGTTAACTTAACCGAGCGATTAACTTTAGATTCTACTGTAATTATAAAATTCAACCATTGATAAATACAATTGTGCTTAAACAACTGTTGAAAGAAAACGCCAAAACTAAAAATATTTAAATACATTTTCTTTCATACCATCTTCTATTTTTTTGTAATAAATTTGTTATCTTTCTATAGAGAATACACCAAAGAGTGATTTTGTAAAAAAACTTCATAATTTTAGAACTTAAAGCGAAATTATTAAAAACCAAAATTGCCAAATTCAGAATTTTGTAATAGTTTTCAATGTAATTTCACCCACTGTATATAAATACATACATCACTTTTAATATAAATTAGAACCACTGTTACCACAAAACTTGTCGAAGAGAAATACCAAAAATAAATATGCACTTAAATAAAAAATTGCTTTTACCAATTTATGAAAATTGATAACGTTTAACAATAAAATTTTGAAATAAGATATTTTGTTTTTACATACATATCTATATAAGAAATTTAGTAATAATAATAATAATATTTTGAGTCGGAAAATATTCAAATTGAAAATGTTTTTGTTTCTTTATTTTATCGGATACATACATATAACTGCTGGCCACATGTTGCTGTGTGAAAATATTTTTAGGATAGTGGAAAACCAAATATTAACAAACCATTTAATAATGCCTCATGGTATTGGTAGATATATTAGTCAGCAGCTTAATGTTGCCATTCTAAGTAAATATTACATAAATACATAATACACAAATTTATTAATAAATATAGAAATCTTAAGCCATAGTGCATTGAACATTCAGCAGGGATATGAATAATAAAAAAAAAAAAAAAAACAAAATCCAAACAATTATAAAATGTAGACAGAAAGTCTTTTTTAAAGTTGCAAATATTTTTTTATTCTCTCAACTTTATTTGCACATTCATGTACATACGTCAACAAAGAGAGTATGTAGTTCTTGATACACAAAGTCATATACAAATGAAGCAGTACATTCATCCATCCACCCAACCATCCATCTAAACAACCAACCATCCGTCCACTTATTCATCCATCTATCCTCACATAGTATGAGTACTTAATATCTGGCTGAGTGTACGCGTTCGTTTGGATTTATTAATGCTTGTTGATGTTGTTGTATATACATATATATATATATACATACATATATAGAGTTTGTATATAATTTACTTTTATTTGTACATACATAAATAAAAAAAACAAAAAACGTAATTTAACCGCATAGTTACTCACAGATTTTTAGTAAAAAAATTCATAGAACACATCATCATTAAAAAAACACCATTACCATTGCCAACACCTCATCTAAAAACTGACTCTTAGAAAAGCTGTGTGTTTACAACAATTTGAGGAGTTACGATGATGATGATGTTGATTATGATGGCGATGATGGTTTAGTTCACCAACAATCAGAGTTAAGGAAGAATGCATCCTTTTCCTGAAATTAGCTATTATTTCTCTTAAGAACTGTTATTGAGATTTAAACAAGAAAAATTAAAAAAATTAAAATTTTTTTTTTAATTAAACCAGAGTTCAGAAAAAAACACACACTGAATAAAAAACTCGTACAAACATAGCTCAGACCAACAAGCACATATTTTTTTTTTTATATCAATTATTTGTGTTTTTAAATTTTGTACGGTGCCGAACACAATCTTGACTGTGTTTCGTTTTAATATTTCGTTATATACACAAACATGTTTCTATCACGTATTTTTTGTTTCGAACACACATAAACCAGTGTAGCTTTATTTTTAGTTCGTGTTCTTGCACGTGTACTGCTAACAAAAACAGAACATGTTCTTAAACGCGTACATCTAAAAATTAAAACATTATCCACTCGCGATCGGAAAAATCTGATACACCCCTATAAAAACGACAACAATCAACCAAATTTATTAAAAAAAATCTAAACTAATTTATTAGCAGTTATAAAAAAATAAAAATAATAAAGATAATAAAAAAAAAAAATTAAATTAAAAAAAATAAAAAAAATTAAATTTTAAAAAATAATAAAAAAAAAAAGAAATTAATTCATAAACAACATACATATAAAATTTCTCTGTTTTCTATTTTATTACTATCTTTTTATTTTTATTTTTATTTTTTGTTTTATTTTTATTATTATGTTTTTATTTTTATTTTTTCATAACTGCTAATTAATTATTTTAGATTTTTTTAATAAATTTGGTTGAAACAATTGTTGTCGTTATTGTATGGGTGTATCAGATTTTTCCGATCGCGAGTGGATAATGTTTTAAAATTTAGATGTACGCGTTCAAGAAAATGTTCTGTTTTTTTTTAGCACTATACGTGCAAGAACACGAACTAAAAATAAAGCTACACTCGAACCTGTGTGGTTATGCGTGTTCGAAACAAAAAATACGTGATAGAAACATGTTCGTGTACATAACGAAATATTAAAACGAAAACACAGTCATGATTGTGTTCGGCACCGTACAAAATTTAGAAACACACATAATTGATATGAAAATAAAAATATGTGTTGGCTGCTTTAGAACAGAGCATTGTATGTTTGATGTGTGTATTTTCTGAACCTTGAATTAAAAAACTGTTGCTGAAATAAATATTTGAAATAAAAAAGTTTGGCAGTCATATTTTGTATCATAACCTTTTATCATATAACGTATAAAAATTTTACCAAAATGTAACATTTTGTATGGGCATTTTAAAGATCATTTTACATTTTACTCCTGAAAGTAGCAGGAACTTCGGACAATACAAATTTTTTAGTCACTAAATTTTATTTCTTATTAAACGGAAAATTTAAGAAACAATTTTAAATAAGGATGCGATTATGGCAAAAATTATGGAGTAAAGCTAATTTGTTCAAAGCTCTGTCAGCAACCCTTTTTGCAAAAAAAAAAAAAAAGAAATATGCACCTACTCTTATGGTTCTTTACTCACTCTTTATTTCTCTGACTCTCTCTCTCTCTTATTTTTATTTCCAATGTTAGGATATACATATATATATTTGTATATTTTGTTGTTGTTTCTTCAAATGCCTATGCCACTAACTATTTATCCCCAATTTAGCTTCCTTTTTCCATCAAACCCCACTTACTCACTGACTTACCATAATCAACTTCCTCCTGTGCCTCAAATCTTCCTTTCTGCCTTCTTTTCCTAAATTAAAGTTGACAATTCCCTTAATGCTAAACTTTTGCATTTGGAGAGATGCTCCATCCATCATCATGTGTATTTTTTTCATGTCATATATACTACTGAGTTTAAAATGTTTGTAGTATTTGTATGCACATATACATATACATATTTACAATGCGTCCGAATGACTAATTTCTGCTTGCAACTCATTGCTTTCGTCGTCTCCCAGAGTGGATTTGTAAGTTCTGGGCTGCATCTATAAAAGTAATGTTTTCGCGGGTGAAAGAAAGACAAAACAACACAAGCAGAAATATTTACGTTTTATCTGCTTTGGCTTTTGTTTACAAATGCTTAATTTAATCATTTGCTGAATCAATGAATGAACCTTTTAAGTTCATTATTTAAATATTAAGGTTGTTCTTAGTGAAATTTATTTATTTTTTTAAATTTACTATATGGAGGGAAAAGTACGTGACCTAACCATGAAAAAGCAGGTTTTTTTTATTTATTTTAAATCAATTTTATTCTTCAACGTAATCTCCGTAAAGTGAAATGCACTTCTGCAATGATGCTATAACATCTTGATACCCTTGAAAAAATACGATTTGTCAAACTAGTCAAAATAGGCTTCCGTCTCTGATATGACTTCATCATTTGTGGAAATACTCTTTCCCTGGAGCCATCATTTCAAATAATTATCGCTGGGCGCCAGATGTGATGAATACGGGGGGTGGGGAAGCAATTCGTAATGTAAAGACTTTAATTTTTCTAAAGCCAAAGCATTTGAATGCACCGGTAAGCATCGTTATGATGGTACAAGATTTTTTTCTTATTTAGTGAGGTCGTTTTTTTTTTTAATTTCTTCATCCAATCTGTCCAATAACTCAACATAGTACTTGGCAGTTATTGTTTTTCCTTTCTCCAAGTAATCAATAAATATTATACCTCGTCCATCCCAAAAAACACAGGCCATTACCTTTCCAGCTCATTGTTGAGTCTTTTTCCGCTTTGTTCGGCTTTCACAAGCTTTTAACCAATCCGCAGACTGTCTATTGACGTATAGTGAATTCACTTCTCATCCATTATTATAAATCGACTTGCAAACATCTCCAAAGCATGCTTTGAATCATGAACACGTTTCAGTTTTTATTCTGATGTTAAAAATCGTGCAGAAAGCTTTTTCATATTTAAATGATCATGTATTAAAAGGTGATCCATTTCGAGGTTCCCAACTTTTTTAAAGAAAAAACACAGAAAGTTTAAATTTAATGGGGAATGTTTATTATCATTTGAAAGAACATTCTTTGGTATTTCGACTGGTAACTGGCGAATGACACGCGTGATGTTTTGCTACAAGGCCAGAATCGAAGCGGGATTGTCCGCATAAACTTTAGACTTTACATATCCCCACAGGAAAAAGTCTAACGGTGTGATATCACACGATCTTGGTGGCCAATCGACCGGTCCAAAACGTGAAATTATCTGCTCACCGAAGTTTTCTCTCAATAAATCCATTGATTGATGCGCTATGTGGGAAGTGGCGCCGTCTTGTTGAAACCAAATGTCGCCGAGATCACGAGCTTCAATTTCAGGGATCATACGTCAGTCCGAGTTGCTGCGAACGGTGCCGAATCGACTCTTGACGGTTTTCGTGTACTCTCATCTACGGCCGCTATATTTTCTTTACTGCGTGCTGGACGTGGTCTTATCGGTTTAATATTATCCAATAATGACTGCTTGGTCTCAAGATGGGTGATGGTGTTGCGAATAGTACGCTCAGTAGGCCGATTATGTTGACCATAAGTTGAGCGAAGTGCACGAAACACATTCTTCACAGAACGTGAATTTTGGTAATAAAGCTGAACGATTTGTAAACATTGCTCAGGCGTAAGTCTTTCCATGATGAAATGCCAAACAATACTAAACAAAAAGAACATGACAGTGTGACGCGACTCACACGTGATCTGTCAAAAAAATGCTATTGAAAAAAGTATCTCTACTTGGATCACCCGGTATATGCCGAACTCGTTCTGATGATATCTTTATGATGCCAGCAATCTTATCTTATATATTAAAAGAATTTATCAATAAACTTTGCATTTAAGATTTTTTTCAATATTTTTCTTCTCTCAAACCTCTATAACTAGAGTTCTAATTAACGTAGGCTGTTGACATAGGTCCAAGAACACTCAGTGGATTAAGCTCCTTCTTTTGAGCTATTAACTGCTTAAATTCGTTGGGTTTGAGGAAAGTTATGCGTGGAGAATCAACTTTACTTTTACTGTACGTTAACTTATCTTGGCATATTTTGGCATTACTGTACGTTAACTTCTCTTGGCAAATTTGTTGGGTTTGAGGAAAGTTATGCGTGAACAATCAACTTTACTTTTACTGTACGTTAACTTCTCTTGGCATATTTTGGCATTACTGTACGTTAACTTCTCTTGGCAAATTTTGGTATTATATTATAAAAATTAATATAATACAATATAATGCTGCGGAGCAGCAGGGGTCCTCTAGTTCACTTTAATCTTTCGATCATCCAATACAACCTGATGTACTTTTCGTACGTTTTCTTCGATAACTGCTGACCAGGACGAGCTGTACCATTGTGCTCGTACGTTTGAATTCGGTATATCACCTTTTAACCATTGAAAATGACGGCGAAGATTCACTATAATGTTTATCAATCCATTCTATGGATTGGACAGTATTTTTTCCACAAAAAAAAAAAAAAAAAAAAAAAAAAAAAAACAATGTTTAATTATAGTTATAGCAACGAAAACTTAATAGAAAAAACCAAATTGTTATAAATGTAAACAACTGAATTTTCGAATGCATCAACAGAAATTTATTAGAATCTATTCATTTTCTATTACGCTATTGCTATTGCAAAAAATTCGGTTATCGCAATGAATCAGTTTTCTTTCTGTAAATAATTTTTATTTATTTGGAAGCAGATATGTTTTTTTTATACAAAAGATTGTCCCTAAACAAAATTTAGAGCAAAATTAAATAAATAAGTTTCCGAAAAAACGACTGAAAGACTTTTTAATATATTTTATACCCTCCACACCTCAGTGGCAGAAGGTATACAATATAGGTTTGTCATTCCGTTTGTAACGCATCGAAAAAAATTCCGGAGACTCCAAAAAAAGATTAACTTTGACAGAGTCACGCACAGTCACGGAGATATTAAAACCCCATTCCCCCTCTTCCAATTGATCTGAAACTTCGCCCATAGTCTTGTGACTATAGATTAATTTTGGGGTAGTCACTCACAATCACGCATAGTAACGCACAGTCACGGAGAGATTTAAAACGGATTTCACCTCATCCAATCAATCTGAAACTTGGTCGATAGACTTGCTGTGAAAAAAGATTAACTTTGACATAGTCTCACTTCCCCTCATGCGATCGATCTGAAACTTTGTCCTTAGACTTGTTGTGACCAAAGATTAATTTTAAAATAGTCACGCAAAGTCACGCACAGTCACGTAGATTTTCAAAACTCATATGCATAAGGAAAGAAAGAATTTTAATAAAAAGTTTGTTTTTATGGGTTAAATTATTTAATATTAATAATTTGTAGCCAAGAATCATTCGAATTTTTTTTTTTTTTTTTTTCAATTGTCGTATGACCTAAGGTCTCAAAACAGGCTTATATGGATCAAACTTTGGGTATTTTTATGATACCGGCTGCGTTAAATAATGAATTTCATTGGTGTTCTATGAAGTACTTAGGGGTTTTCTACTCTAGTAAAAGAAGAATAATGAAATTTTTCAAATAGTAATTAATTCGTTTTAAGGATCGTTATTTTTTATAATAGAAATTGCCAACACGAACACCAATTAACTTTAAATTTAAATGGTATTCGGATTTAATGTTTCAGTATCGGCAACAGTTTAAAAGTAGTAGCCGTACCCAATATTGGGCGGAGGGTATGAAAAATTCGGTACAGCTGAATTTAACACTTTTCTTGTTTTATAATATTTTTTCTCCATTTTTTGATATGTAAACATCTATACGCGTGGGGTGGGGGGGGGGGGGGTAATTTTCTATTTCACATTACAATCACAAAAACAGGGTAACATGTGAGCCGTAAGACAAAATCGGTGTGCCATATGATTGTATTGGTGAATAAATTATGATATGTAATAACCTGTTTGAAAATGAAAAATAAAAAATGAAAAATGAAAAATTAAGAATGAAAAATTAAGAATGAAAAATAAAAAATGAAAAAATTAAAAACGAAAAATGAAAAATGCAGAACGAAAAATGGAGAATGAAAAATAAAAAATGAAAACAGAAAAATAAAAAATTAAAAATGAAAAATTAAAAATGACAAATAAAAAATGAAAACTAAAATTGAAAAATAAAAAATGAAAAATAAAAAATGAAAAATAAAAAATGAAAAAAAAAATAAAAAATAAAAAATGAAAAATAAAAAATTAAAAATGAAAAATAAAAAATGAGAAATAAAAAATTAAAAATAAAAAATGAAAACTGAAAAATAAAAAATGGAAAATGAAAAATAAAAAATGAGAAATGAAAAATGAAAAACAAAAAATAAAAAATGAAAAATTAAAAATGACAAATAAAAAATGAAAACTAAAAATTAAAAATGAAAAATAAAAAATTAAAAATGACAAATAAAAAATTAAAAATTAACTAAAAAATGAAAAATAAAAAATGAAAACTGAAAAAAAAAAAATGAAAAATAAAAAATGAAAAATAAAAAATGAAAAATAAAAAATGAAAACTGAAAAATAAAAAACGAAAACTGAAAAATAAAAAATGAAAAATTAGAAATGACAAATAAAAAATGAAAAATAAAAAATGAGAAATGAAAATAAATAAAAAATTAATAATAAAAAATTAAAAATGACAAATAAAAAATGAAAAATGAAACCTAGAAAATTAAATATATAAAAATAAAAAATAAAAAATTAATAATTAAAAAAAAAAAAAAAAAATAGAAAAAAAAATTAAAAATTAAAAATAAATATTGAAAAATTAAAAATGAAAAATTAAAAATTAAAAATGAAAAAATTAACCTGTCGAAAAAATAAATAATAAATATTTTATATTAGCAGGACCCCTGCAGTTGATTGCTATAAGTGATACATAGATTACGCTTTCTGTTTGATTTTAAAAAAGTGCCATAAAAAATCTTTAATTACTAGATGTTTACACATCTCCCCTGTGATCGGACTCACATGATGTTTTTTATAGAAAAACTGTCACAAACCAATGTAAAACCAATTATAGCGCAATTTTATTGCAACTATTTTAATTTAAATATAAAATTCTCTGCCACGTTATTCTAATTCCATCAAAAACATACTTTTTTCATTAATGTAGTGCATACATTTTGCTATACAGAGTTATAGTACTTACAGTAATTTTCTAAGAATATAACAAAAGACGTGCATGTTTGCTAATAATGTCTCATATTAATATCGTCTCCTTTACTATGTGTTTTGCATTCTCCGAACATCAGTCATCAGTCAGTCATACATGGTCAATGTAAAGGTCAGCAACCTTTGTGATACAGTTGTAATACAAAAAAGCACATTTTTGTTGAATAGATCTTGCTTTTATATTTTCATACATACTTAACTCCTAGTTGGTGACTTATAAACTAAAACTCTCTCTCTTTCTTATTTTATTATTTTTTTTTTTTCAAAGTAATTTTTGTAGTAGTACAGAAGTAGTTATAGTATTGGTACAAATTTAGAGCAATAGCCACAACAACGTCAACTAAAAGAACAACAATCACAAACGAAAATAGACATTTTCGATAACAATTGCAACAACGGTATCTTACCGAACATACTTATAAACATATGTACGTACTATTTAGGCTGTCCGATAAACTCGAAAAAAAAAATTATATATGTATATAATTATTTTAATAAATAATAAACCTTAAAATTGATTAACTTAAAAAAAATCATTATTTTTATTTTCTTTAAAGCTCTTCAAAAAAATTTACTTGTCGTCTACATGTTGCTGTAATCGTTGGCAATCATCAACAGACTTACAATGTTTCTTGCAACATTTTTGATGTTGCAATTCGGCAAGCAACAAATGCTGCTTAAAATGCATCATATCTCATAACATATATATACCGGTTAAAGGATATCAGTATTATATATACATATATATATATATATATATATTTTTTTTTTGGAAAGCAGTAAACCAGAACAGATAAGCAACAATATAGCAACAAAGACATAAAGAGAAGACATAAAAGTTTTGCTGCTGCGGCCTGCCTTAACGCCCAACAAAATGGTAACACCATCCTTGGCGGCGGCAACAACAGCAGCATCATCATCATCTTCATCGTTAACAACAACAGCAGCGACCACAAGAACATACGATAATAACAACTCTTCAAGTATAACGCATCAAACATTAACAACATTTAATTCAAATAATACCAACTATAATTGTGAACAGCAGCAAGATGGTCTTCTACAGCCAACAACTTCAACGTCCTTTGCGTGTACAGCCATACCAAGACAACACCCAAAGAAACGTAAATTTGATCCCGCAGAATTGGATGATAACAACGATCATCATTCGAAAGACGAACAACAACAGCAACAGCAGCACACAGCAGCGGAAATTAAATATTTGCCATCAACAAGACAGATCTCAACATCAACATCGACGACATCGTCGACTGGTAACGTCGGTAACGGCAATGGTAGCGGCACAACAGCATCAAATGGTGGCACCGCTATTTATACCATACGCACAAGCCAAGATTATCCCACAGCAACCACTGCAACATCCCTGATGGCCAGTAACAGTAACAATGAAATCAGTAGCCGGTCTCTAATTTCAGTTGCTGCTAGAGGCACCACATGTGTGGAAATTCCTGAAAAACGTACAATTATAACAAGGTAATTAATAAAATGTACACTTAGTCGCAAAACTCTACATACTATATACATATTTCATCTATTTTAACCATAATTTGACATTTGTCGTTAATTGTTCGAAAATTTTTACTACTCACTAATTAACAGGCTCGACTTAAAAACACGAAATTAAAAAAGTTTAAAAACCATGGTTATTTTAGTTTGTAAATTAGAAATTGTTGCAACATGCAACTCAGAAAGCGTAGCAAAATTGTACAGACATCATTGAATTTTATAGAATATTTTTATGGCAACGATGTTTATATCAAATATAGATTACATTAGTTTCATTTGGACTTCGTGGGTAAGGTTTTGTATATATATATATTTTTTTATCTATAATATTAATAGGCTAGGCGATTTCTTGTGACCGATCTTTTGTTCTACCGTTTTATTCCGTTTTTGACCAAACGTATATTATTTGAGAGGTATTTCTTTTTAGCCGTTTTGCAGATTTACAGATTTTTAAATTTGTTCCTTTATTTTAAGTAAATTGCATTTAAGTTGCTACTAACACATACATAAAATTATACATATGCCATATGTTATTTATTAAATTTGTTAATGTGTTTGTTAATGAGTTTGTTATTGGCTAATTTGAAAAATAAAGCTGCCTAGAAATTGCACTCGAATTTCGAGAGCTGGAATCTGCAATCAATGCAATACAACAGCAAATGGCGAAAAGAAAGGAAATATCCACGGAAGTTCGAAAATTAGTTATCAAGATATCAAATGAAGGGAAATTTATGGCAAAAGTGGGGGAAATCGTTAATTTGTCAAAATCTACAGTTCAAACTATTCTTAAGAACTATGAAAGAAGTGAAAGTAATGAAACATTTTAGCGGTCCCTTGGAGTTAGTTGTAACTATATAGCTATCACAATACTGATATTACAATGTTCTGAATACACTAAATTTAAAAACTTGTTATCTTTTAAATACAATTTCCCCCGAACTTCTTTAGGAATAGGCAATTCTATAATATTAATAGGCTAGGCTATTTCTTGTGACCGATGTTTTGTTCTACCGTATTATCCCGATTATGACCAAACGTATATTATTTGAAAGGTATTTATTTTTAGTGGTTTTGCAGATTTACAGATTTTTTAATTTGTTCCTTTATTTTTAGTAAATTGCATTTAAATTTGCTACCAACACACACATAAAATTATACAATGCTATAGCATATGTGTATGTTTATTAAATTTGTTAATGTGTTTGCAAAAAAAAATGAGTTTGTTTTTTGTGCTAATTTGTGAATTGGCTATAATTGATTAGCATACCTTTAGGGTCTTTATTTAATGAAAAAATAAAAGTTCCTAGAATTTGCACTCTAATTTCAAGGGCTGGAATCTGCTAGTAATCTTTAATCTCTTCTATTCCAACATCAGTGTCAAAATCATCATTAGTAGGTTAAACACAATGCGGCAACTTTCCCTCTTTTTTTCTTAAGTACTGAATGCAAATTTTGCCATCTTTCACGTCATTATAGTACCCAAGATAATATAATGGTTTGTTTAAGTCTGCTAACTTATTACCTACTGACTTATATTTATATTGAATGGCTACATATTTCTTAACCCATTCGATTCCACTGTACTCGCTTGAGTATAAAAAACGTAAATTTTGTGATGCTATATCTCTCAGTGTCCGTCTGTTTCAATTTCACTTCGTCCGTCTGCTATTCTGCACTCATCGCCCTTTAACACTTACCGATCTTCTTAACCCTTCTTTGTACGATCCCATATATATTGTTGAATTAAGAAATTCAGTCAATTCAATAATAAATGTGTGTTCTTACATTGTGTATGAGTGTTATTTATACATCGTGTGATTGATTTGCATTGTGTATGATTGTTGTTTTACACGTGTGTGGAAACTAAATTTTGCCCCATATTTATAGTGTGTAAATAACAGCAACAAAAATGGCATGTCACAACCGAAACATTTTGTGTCACAACCGTAACACTAATTAAATATAGTTATAACTGGGGAAAATAGCATTTTTGTTTATATTATCTTTGCATACATGGCCAGTATTACTTTTGATATATTACACATTTTACAAAACAATAGTGAGTACAGAATCCGTTTTATTCTAACTGAAAGGATACTTTTTGTTACTGTTGTGACATGCTAATTAGTTTTTCTAAAAAGAATATTATTTTCCTTTAAACATGTGGCTTTGCAATTCCTTTGATAAAAACACACCACTGATGTCTCTACCAACTTAGAACATCAAGTCAGCCATTTTGATGTTACATGTTACATGTTACCAGATTACAATTAATATGATAATTTAAAAATGTTGAGAACAATCATCACAGATATGGCTATAGTAGTACCATTTTTTAATTAATTAAATTATTTTGTTAGATTATTGAAGTAGAGATCTTGTGCTTTAATTTGATATGTGGCATGTGCATATTAAATAACATTTTTTTTGTTTGGTGTTCACCTTTTCTAATGATTTGCTGCTATATGAGTTGTGATTTTTTTTTTTTTTTTTTTTTTTTTTTTATTTTAACTATCTCTTATCCTGTTTAATAAAAAAAATTTTAAATTTTAATGTTTTTCTATTAAAAAGTAACATTTTTTGAAAAATCAAATCGTATGTAGAGTTCTGCGACTAAGCGTAAATCACATTCAGTACTTTTTTAATACTGAATTCTCTATAAATATCAATAAGGATGCTAAATACTTTAGATAACAGATATTTATATATTTATAGTTTTTAATATTTTTTCAAATCATTGGTAGTTATAAATTACTCAAATAATTTTTAGTCAAAATTGCCCGACTTATCTAGTGAATACCCTAATAGTATCGTGTAACTTTTTTACTTGTATCCTATAAAAAAAGAATATCTTTTTTAAATGGCCCACTTCTTTTTAATTTCATTTACAAACTAGTTCTCATGCTATGGGAAGTGGTGGTGGTGGTGGTACGTTTAAACAACAGCATCAACAACAATTTGGTAATGGCAACAATAGCAACAATAGTAACAACACCAACAATAATATTAATAATAATCAAAGTAATGTTGCTGGACAACGATTAAACTTTATACAAAATAAGCAGCCACAAATACATACTGTTGTTAACTCACCTGAACATCAACAAATACAACAACAACAACAACAACAGCAGCAATTGCAGCAACAATCTACAGCAGCTGCTGTATCCTCGAATGATGAAATTGTACTTAATCTACGAGATTGGATTAATACACGAGTACTGGCAAAATTAAGTAACTATTATGCCCCAGGCATAACACGTCAACCATCATCATTAGTGTCGTCGTCGTCGTCGTCCTCGGCGATGTCGTCAATAAATGATGTGCCACCGAATTCAATTATTGTTGAATTTGATCCGCCAGAGAACAGTACACATCTTTACACGGATGTACTTAATAGCGGGCGTTTTAATGTGATATTGGACGCAAGTCCACCAGCTGCCGATGTATGTTTATCGTTTCGTTTCGTTTTATCGTTTTGCATGAACGGTTTTGAAATTGATTCTATTAATTTTTGTTTTTTTGTAATGGAATTATATGTTGTTCTCTTCTGTATGATAGATTTTGGAGGATACACGCGTTTGTGTACGAACCTTAATTGAGGGACGAGATGGTTGTGTTTTTGTTGAGGGTACTATCACGGAAATTCATACAGCAACAAAACAATTTACTGTGCAAATTGGCAGCACAGAAACAGGAGCAGCGATTGTAAGTTCACTTTAATTTTTATTCGTATCAAGTCATACTCGTATTATTATTAATATGCTATGTAAGTAAATTATTATTATATTTTTAATTTTGATTCCGGGTGGATTATTTTTTTGTCTAAAAAAGATCCATTTGGTTCTAAAACTATTCATACAGATTCTCAGTTTCTGATGTGCTTTAATGCTTTAATGAGAGTCTATTTTTATTGATTGTAGCTTAAAACAGTCAAAAGAGCCGATTTACGTTTATTATTACCACCTTGGTGGGATGAACTCAACGAAGTATCGCCGCCAGTGTCAATAACATCAATGCCGCCAACATCAACATCATCATCGTTGGGCAAAAAAGTGGTTGTTTCATCCCATTCTAGAAGAAATTTTGGAAATCCTCAATCTTTCACCACACATCAATCCCATTCTCTTGGTCGTTCGTTGGGCAATAAAACGTCGATGTCTGCTGCTGGTCAAATACATCACCAGAATAATATGTATCTAGAACAGCAAAATCTACAGCAACCACAACAGATGACCTATGTCAGTAATAAAATATTAACTCCTGGAACGCTTTTGCATCGAACCCATACTATAACACAACAAAAACAAGATGATTATTACCGGACCATAGCCACATCTCCGTTTCAAAATTCAGCAAGTATTGTAAATGGTAACATTGGTACGACATCGGCAACAAATCAGTCTTCTTCCTATGTGATACACAATGAAAATGGCTGTGTCGATAATGTTGGCGGCAACGGAGCGTCACGATTAGGTGGTAACGACTCACATATGGTAGAGGGAAATGTTTTACCGCAACACCAGCAACAGTTGCTGTGTAATAATGAACATTCAGTCGATTCCAAAGTGACACCATCGTCGGCAGATGCTGAAATGCTTATACAACAACAGCGGCATCGCCAACAGCAGCAGCAACAACAGCATCGTACTACCGGTTCTGCTGGTCCCTCATATGATGACTCTTACGATTCCGATGACGAACTAAAGAGAGTTGATATTGGCGGTTATGCATCTTTAGGCGATGCGGATCCCGAAAAATTTTCTGGCTGCAGTAAGCGCAGTAGCATGCAGTCACGCGGCAGTACATCATCATTGCACGATCAGAGGCTTACACCACGATCTCATCCAGCTACACCACGATCTCAAGCAAATACACCACATCGCTTTAAGAAAGGCGATATAGTAGAGTCCGAATCAGGCGTGCGCAAAAAATTCAATGGCAAACAATGGCGTCGATTGTGTTCACTCTGTTCGAAAGAATCTCAACGTCGTGGTTTTTGCTCACGTCACCTGAACCAAAAAGGCAGTTCATTACGTTCTACTGGTCCAAGTCGATTTCCAAGGTAAATTACTATTTCAATATTTTTTATTTTTGAAAATGTTCTAAATAATTTTCAGCTCAATAAAAATTTATTTAATGAGAACTAATGCATAATATTATTATTTTATATTGTTTTTGTTTTTTTTTTTTTGTAATTTTATTTCAGTGATATTAGTAGTCGTTCTAGTAGTAAGACTCAAGTTGATGAGGATACTTCACGAGACTCAGAAACATCTCCAAATTACCGCATTACCGGTCGTTTTGATCAGGAAGAAACAGATGTTGCCAATATGTTGGGTAAGTGAATATGAAATCAATGATTATGAAAATACTAAAGCAACAGCAAATTAAAATTAAATTAAAAATTTAAACAAAATTTTGTATATGGGGCGTTTCATGTCAAGTGATCAACCTTTAAAAAAAAATATCCTTTTCAAAAAAAAAAAACTTTTTTTATTTTTTAAATATTTTTTCCGAAAGACTGAAGAAATAGCTATCTAAATTATTTGGGACAAATTTTGCTAAGAACAATAGGTAAAAAGTTATATGGATGAGAAAAAACACCTGTTTGGTCAAAATGTCAAATTTTGACCCCCTCTAACTAAGAGAGTTCTGGACCAATCTTGTTGAAAAATTGTGTCTAAACTACTATCCAATAGGACTAACCTTGGTGTAAATTTCATCCCGATCGGAAGACATCGGTTTTAAAAGTTGGATCACTTGACACTTGAACACATCACTTATTGTGTTCTATATGTTTTTTTTTTTAAAGTTTAGTTGCTAAAGTTTAGTTGTTAATTACAAAAAACTGAACCGAAAAAATTGTTGCGACCTTCCTACCAAGGAAAGTACTATAGTTTGTGGTTTTTTCTGTAAAATAATTTCGTCTTTGAAAACGCTTCTAAGAGTAAGAACTCTTGGAACTTTAACAGGGATTAACCAAAAAAATACAATAATTTACGAACGACGATATATTTTTTTAACAGTTGACTTATCTCTTGCTAAACGTCCATATAAAATTTAATCAATACTCTGTTATTTCATCTAAATGTTGATGTAATAATTAATTTTTCCTCATAAAATGTATTTTATACTCTGGCGATAATAAGATTATCCTGTATTATTTGCTTGATTTTGGATTACAAGTTTTATTTTGGTATAGATATCTTCAATGCTAAAAGTATTTCAATTTTTCAATAAAAACAAGCACATATGTATGTATGTACATTTTGAGGAATTCCTGGTTTTCTTTTAAAAATCCCAAAAAAATTTTTTTTTTAAATTGTATTAATGTACTTTCCAAAAATTTGGAAACGCGTCCAAAACTTTTCATTCAATCGAAGGGAAATTATTTAATTGGATCTCCTAGTATATACTATGCTTATTTTAGATCATGTTTAAATGTGAATAATTCTACATGACCAATGAACGAAAGTAAAACAAAAATCCCATTGATTACGGAATACTTAATGCATTTGAATACACTGCATGTATGTACGATCATGCTGTCACTTTTCCGCACACACAATATTTTCTACGATCCTCCTCGTTCATATTCAACTTATTAAGTAAAATCCGTTGCTTTTAAAAGAAAGACCAGAATAAGTGAAAAGAAATTAACGATTAAGTATAAATTAGGATTAAATAAAAATGAAGCAAAAATATAGAAAAGAATTGTGATTATATTATTAAAAAAAAAACTAAATAAATTGTATAAAAAAATTTTTTGCTAAAACTTAACGATATATTTAAATTGAAATATATATATATATATACAATACGAAATTGCAATTGATAAGTGAGATATTGTTTATTGAAAATGCACGCATTTGAGGATTTTGATCTGGGTGCCAAACTTTATTTACAGTGTTTATGTATGGATCTAATTGTTGTGGAAAATCCGAAATGGTTTCAATTTTACATAATTGTTTCTTGTTTATTTTGTGCTTGTAGTGTCGTTGGGTAGTTCAAGATCTGGCACACCGTCATATTCATCACCTGTTAATCATGGCACCTCACCCATGAATGCAAACAATTCACCGGGGCCACAAGTGGTTGTAACAAATCGACAAAATTTCTTTACACCCATAGGCGGTGGTCCGGTGACACCTTCAGATGCACATATGCCCAAACCATGGAAAGCTACACCATCACCGGTAATGTATAATGTAATGAGTTATGGGCCACAGGTTATATGTCCAGAGTCAGTGAGGGCCCAAAGTTCGGGGGTGGTAATTTCTTCGGCAGGACCTCAACCTCCACCACCACCCCAACAATCGCCTGTGTCCATGGTAATGCATCCACAAACAGTACCAGCAGTTTCTACAACATCTCAACCGCCCCTACTGTCACCACATTTGTCAGTACAGCAACAGCAGCAGCAGCAACAACAACACCAACACCACAAGTCGATGTCGCCTGGACCGCCACCACCTCCAATTGCGGTGGCAACTTCTATTTCAACAGCTGCTGCTATAACATCCATGGCACAAGCCACAAGTGTTATAAGAATTTCTCCAGCAGCATCCACTGCAACATCAGTATCGACAAATATGGCCAATGCAGCATTAGCAGCATCACAGTCATTTCATCCAGTGATTGTGGATGCCACGCAATTGATGCCCCTACTGCCACATCAGCAGCATCAACAACAACAATCATCACCATCAATTGCTGCTCAACAGTCTGCTGCAACAAATGCTGCCATTACACATCAGCAGGGACTTCAACATACTTCCATTCATCAAATGCGTCTCAATCAGCATATTGCTGCTACTAGTACTTTGGTTGGCCTAGGTGGAGGACAACCGAAGCAGCAGCCGCCGCAACAACAACAACAACAACAGAATCCTCAACAACAACAACAACAACAACAGTTATTAAATGATAAGACTATTCCAAAAAACGGCATTAATTCGGGGTCGATTTTTCACTGGCATACGCTGCTGCCGCACATTCATCAATCCCCCGTGAAAAACCAACAACAAACAGTTACTAATTACACAATTTCCGGTATTGTGCCACCCACACCGTCACCATCCGAAGCAGCAGCAGCATCCACACCACCACCACCGCCGCCGCCAGTGAATAATAACAACAACAATCATTTGTTAATACAACAGTCAATGTCTTCACCAGGCAATCCTCTAAATTGTTCTTTAAACGATGCTGCCAAAGCAGCTGCTGCTGCAGCATCAACTTCCAGCAACAATAGTAATAACAACAATTCTGAAGATATTGATGATCAATTGGACGATGATGTCTTTGAATCAACCTCCAACAATGAACCAATGGCCAGTAATTTGAGTCTGAAAAGTAAACAACAGCAACAACGCTTTATGAATAACAACAATAATAATAATAATGAACATGTTATAAGGGGTGGTGGCTATAGACCAGCTATGTACAGTACATCAGCTGCCGTGGAACAGTCATCGACTGGAGCTGCGTTAGGGGGACGAAAACTAAATGAACAAGCCAACGATTTAGCGGATACCGCATCTACAGCAGCTGGCACATCGAAAAGACGTTCACAGTCATTAAGTGCATTGCAGCAGCAACAACAGGCCTTAGCCAATGGTTTAGCCAAGGCTGACATTAACAGCGGTTGCAAAGAACCTATGAGTCCCATGACAAAGGTTTGTAAAGTTTTTCAAAAACAATGTATATCAAAAATTTTTAGCATTTTTCATTAAATTTTTCGAAAATTCATTTCTTTCAATTTCTTTAAATTTTAGTAAATTTTGTGATTTTTTGTTTTAAATCAGGTTTTCGAATCCTGTGAATTTTTTTGCGTGTGTATGGTCAGTAATTCAAAAGAAAAACAATTTCGTATTAATTGTATTGTACAATTTTATTTTTATTTATTTACAAACGCAAAAAGAAAATAATAAATAATTAATATTTTTCGGAGAGTGTAGAAAAGCACACTTTATGCAGCTAATATGACAATAGAGGTGAAGAGATGTTCCCAGAATTCTATTTTTTTGTTCTTTCACAAAAATTAAAAAAAAAATATTATTACTATATTATTATTAGAAATAAATCCATCCCTGCATAGGTCCGCATATGCTAGAGATTACTCATCCCTGGTACGAACCACGGGATAAGCTCTGTTGCAGCATAAGCTGTATGAACTATGATTTTGGAATAATTTATTATTGTTAGTAGTATTTAAATACTTTTAAATGACATTTCATATTAATTAACAAATATTATCATATATTCTGATTAAAAGTTAACATTTTTAATAAAATTTACAGTTTTCTTTCTAAAAAGATTTATATTAATTTCGTTCTTGACATCAGTCGTCATCATGTTGTAAAGATTGAATCCTTTGTAAAATAAAGATTTTTGTATTGCTGTTGTATCTGCTCTCTGTGGTCTAAAGTCTAAGGCATTCCTAAGGTTATAGGGTTGAACATTTCCAACATATCTAATTTGTTCGATCAAGTAATCTGGTGCTCTTCCCATCTTCATTTTTTGTATAAAGAATATTGTATTAAGTTGCAGCCTTTGTTGAATGTTTAGCCATTTCAGTGCGTCTAACATATATCTTATTGACGTAAACCGATTGCATTTGAAAATTGAGCGCATAGCCTTATTTTGTAGTTTTTGCAGCCTCGTTATTTGTAGTGTTATAGATATTAATTGCGGTGTTATAGATATTAATTGCGGTTAATATTGTCACCCTGTTTCTTTAAAAAACCCGATTTCTTGCCAATTTTCTTACATATGTATTCGACATGATCTTTAATGTTTAAATCTTTGTCAATCAAGAAACCCAGATATATTATATTATTCACTTTTTCTATTATTACATTATTTATTTTGAATATTATGTTTGTGTTCATATTGATTTCCATTAATTTAGTTTTGTTTTCGTTAAGTTTTAATTTATTCATTTTTATCCATTTATTAATATTATCTATATCATTCTTTAAATTTTCAAGACATATTTCCTCCGTTGCTGCTTCTGTGAAAATCGAAGTATTGTCCGCATATAGTACAGCTTCGCATTTCTCTAATGTATTTTCAATATCGTTTATATATATAACAAATAGTAGAGATCCTAAAATTGAACCTTGTGGTACTCCAAAATCATTTTCTATTGCATTGGATATTTCGTATTAACATTTGTTAATTGTCTACGATTTGTTAAATATGACTGAAACCATTTTAGCTCTGTATCTTCAACACCGTATTTAGCTAATTTCTTCAATAGGATGTCCCTATCTATCGTTTCAAAAGCTCTTTTAAAATCAAGGAAAATCGCTAATATTTTATTTTTTCTCTTTTTACATTTCCATCTGTTTATGACATAATTTACTGCAGTTTCACATGAATAATTTCTTCTAGAGCCCGATTGATATTTTGATAATAATCTGTGTTGTTCCATGTAGTCTTCCAATTGATTTTTTACTATTTTTTCAATGATGTCACTTGATAGTGCGTTATAATCAGGTTTTTTGTTAATGCTTTTAAAAATAATCTTTAGTTATTGTAAATGCATTGCACGGAATTTAAATTTAAAGTTTACACAGGTATTTTCATACTGCACATTTTCAATGGAATATCTGATTTCCTTAATACTATTAACAAAATAATTATTAAAATTTTTGGCTATTTGAAAATTGTCTTTATATTCTATTTGTTTATATATCACAGTTTATCACAGATTTGGGTTTTCCTAGTCCTACTAGTTCTTTAATTTTACTCCACATTTCTTTTTGGTTATTTGCACTATTTATTTTATTATTAATATATTTATTTTTTTCATGTTCAATTTTTACTTTATAGATATTTCTAATTATTTTATAACTATTCCAAGCGTCATTTGTATTTACTGTAATTGCATTTTGATATTTAAAGACTTTTTCTCTTTTTAATGATCTGAGTTCGTTGTTACACCACTTGTTTTTACTTTTTTCAGTTTTTTTTTTCTTAATAGTAAATTTTTTTATTGTGTTTTCAAGGCAGTTATCAAAATAGTGTACATATTCGTTTAAATCATTTATTTCATCATAATTTAATATTGCACTTATTTCATTTTTGAAGCTGTTTTTATTGTATTTGAAAATATTTATTTCTTTATTATTTCGCTTCATACTTTCACTCTCGATAAAGATGTCAATGGATTCATGATAAGATATTTTATTATTTATATTATTTTTTGTCGTAATAGTTTCATTATTTGTTATTATATAGTCAATTAAAGTTTTTTACATGTTTTAGTCCATTATCATTAAGTATGCTGTCCAATCTGCTTGTATTAAAATCATTTTTCCAGTCAATGTTAAAATCTCCGGCTATTAAGATATCACAGTTTGTTTCACATATTTCTTCTAAAAAATCTTGAAAAGTATCACAGAATTCTGATTTTGAACCACTTGGTGACCTATATATTATTATTATTAACCGAAGTGGTTTCAAGATTCGAGGTCGAAACCCTGCTTATTTAATTTAATAAATTTTGAATAAACAAATTTTAAAAGTTTGGTCCATTTTGCATCAAAATTCATAACATTATATTTTGTTGTAACTTAACGATTCTTAATTAAGAAAAAAATTGAACAATAACTTGCAACAATTTAAAAATATTTTAGAATAAAATTCGTCGCCCCATGAATGCGTTTATGATATTTTCGAAAAAACATCGTAAATTAGTCCATAAGAAACATCCGAACCAAGATAATCGTACTGTTAGCAAAATATTGGGGGAATGGTGGTATGCTTTGAAACCAGAAGAAAAAGCGCCTTATAATGAATTGGCTTCATCGTATAAGGATGCTCACTTTAAATTGCATCCCGAATGGAAATGGTGCTCTAAGGATAGACGTAAATCTTCTAGCTCTGGAAAAGGTGGTGCTCATAATCCATCAGCTATGCTGGCTCCCAATGATGCTAAACAACGTAATGATTCCATAGATGGTTCCGATTCGATTGATCAGGAACATAGCCCAACTACACCAGGTAGTCTCTTGAGTTTCTCAAATAACAATGTCTGTAGTATGGGCCTATTAGGCTCCAATAGCGGTCATAATGGTGGTGGTGTGCATGATATGCAAACAGATATACCTTTGACCATTGCCAACTATAATACATCATGTTCCGAATCAGATCCCACAACACTAAACAATCATCATTTAAATTTACAAAAATGTATCAAAGAAGAACCAATGAAACATGATATTACATCAGAAGACGAACAGGTACTTATTGGAATTGCATCTTGAATGATGTCTGTTATTTATAGTTTATATATTCATTAACAGATGGTAATTGATGAAGATCCTCATGAACAAAACAATAGCAATAGTGGTGGCTTATACAACCATCAACATTTGCAAATGACAAACTCAGCCACCTCTGTAGATCTTAAGTGTCGCGAACGTGTTACAGACTCTGATGTAGAAGAAACAGGACATGATTTCCGTAAAAATATGGTGTCAGCCGCTGCAACAAATGATAAAGTAGATTAAAATAAAATTTAATTATTTGTGTATTTAGAAAATTGTTCATTTTTTTTATTTTTTTATTTTAGGATGAACAAGTGGGATCTACACCGCCAGCTACTTGTAAGCCAACGCCGCTAAAGGCTTTACCGCCTACTTTGGAGAATACCATAATCAGCTATAAACAAATGTCTATGCTTTCCTATCCCAGCCCTAAGAATCCAATTGGTGTAACACCCTTCCAACCAACAGGCGAGCATTTTCATAAAGAAAAAAGAAGAAAAATTAAATCAAATAAACATAAACATAAAATGCGAGATAATCTTATTTGCTTTATATTTATTTTTATTATTATGATTATTTTTCTTCTTTTCTCAAAAACTTTTTAAACTAAAACTATAATTATTACTATTAAATTTATGACAATTACGATTAATCATATAAGTCAACATTTCGTTTAAGATATATTATCTTAAATAACGAGATAGCATTTCCTACCAAATTATAATTATTATTTCTATAATTTACTTAGGTGGTGCTTTTAAGACTATGCCCATAAGTCCAAAAAGTACAAAACTAGAAGAACAACAACAACAACAGCAGCAGCAGCAGTCACAACAAATAATTATTAAACAAGAAGATCTCATGGATGCCAATTATATTAAACAGGAGCCACCATCACCGTATAAAGCAAACGGTAGTGGAGGCTCTACTATTACAGCATGTTCATCATCATCGACTTCGACATCGTCGTTGTCATCGGCTGTTAGCCAAGCTAGTAGTATCTTTACATTTAACGTACCAGCTGCATCAGCTTTGTCGCAACAAAAAACACAATCTCTTATGCATCAGCATCCTCAACTTAGAAGTCCAACAGCCGCAGACTCAAGAGGTTGGTACCAAAATCATCATATACACATAGTACTTGTATATCTGGTACATGTTATTTTTTTTTTTAAGTATTCCTAAGAAAGCATTCAAATCGCTCTCACTTTTCTTCGTTATTATTTTATTCTCTGTTCAATTAACAAGAAGAGCTTTAAAGAATAAATTAATGTCAGAAATTGAAGATTGACAAAACAATTTAAACTTGTATGTATTTGAAATTGATCAATAAAAAAATTAATTAATTCTTTAAGAGCTCTTCTTTTCTAAACATAATTCAAATGAATATCAATCACCTAACTATTCATATAAATATATTGTTTCTCTCTCTTAAATCATGCATACCACAAATTGTACATTTTTTTGGGTTTCGGTTTTATCTGCAATGTATCTCCTCTCTCTGTTTCTTTCTCTTAACAATAACAAACTTTTTTTGTTTTACAATACTTATTTGTGTGTGGTGTGTGTGTGTGTGTATGTGTTTGTACTAACAAATCCTTAACAAATCATCAAACTCATAAAACATCATGTGTGCTTGGTGATCTAAATATACACACTTGCGATTTTGATTGATTCGAAATATAAAAAAGTAGAAGAAGAACAAGAAGAAGAAGTATACATAAATGACATAAAACCGGTGGTCAACACCATGGACATAGACGAAGAGGAAAATCATTTGTATGACGACGATGACGATTATGATGACTATGAAACTGAAACAGATTTTGATGACATTGACTTCTATACCATACCCAAGACCAATACGCTACTAGTATCAAGAACTCCTACTCCAACATTGAAGGGGGGAGCAGGTGGTGATATACGATTAACATCACTTACGCCACCCGTACGACGACCACATTATACATATACACGACGTTCACTGACACCACTACAACACACAGCTTCTCCGCACCGACATTTAAAGAATTTACATTTTCGCAGAGTTGAAACTCCGCCAACGGTTATAACACGCGTACCCACGCCCTACTCCCATGAACATAACCGACACGGCATAGTCGTGACACCAACGTCACTAATCCAAAGTGGGGGGAATTCGACAAAACAAATTACTATTATAAGGACGTTGACAACACCGCCGCCCTTATTTTTTCGTACAATACAAAAGTCTATGATGACGACAACAACAATACCAGCTACAAAAACAAAAGGAACTCAGCTAACGTCAAATGATATCGCAGCTGCCACTACTACAAATTCATCATCCGTGTCTTTGGTCATTTCACCAAGATCATCATCATCACAATTATTATCATCAGCATCATCATCATCTGTATGTTCATCATTATCGTCATCATCATCAATCAATAATGAAATGAATAATACTAAAAATCCATACACCAAAATATGCTCCTCTTCCTCCCCGACTAATAATAACTCCACCATCAACACCACTCTTGCAACTATTGCTTCTTCCTCCTCAACTAACTCAATAAACCACACTAAAAAAACACTACTTGTACGAAATAATTTCAACCACAACACCACCACTGGAATCAAAATAGAAAAATGTACTAAAGCCACGGGAAGAGCAGCCATATTATATGATGCTTTGGTCTTGGATACACTAAATGATACAGATATTGGTGAAGATCACCAGCAACAGCCGATAAAAAATGAAAATATAGATATTGTAAATAAAACATTGTATGAACAAAAACAAAAACCACAACACCAAAAACAGCAGCAGCAGCAACAGCAACAAAACCAACAACCACCACAAACTATGCTCCTTATTACTGATGCCAATAGTTTGAATCGGCAACAGCAACAGAGTATTGCCCAGCAGTTGTTGCAGCATAAAATACGTAACAATAACTTCTCTGCAGTAGCTGCAGGTGCTTCATCGGCTTCATCGTCCAATGGACGACCGTCTATATCATTTATCAGTAAAATAACTTTACCTGCAAATGCACGCATATTAACTACTACCACCGCCACCACCACATCCTCAGCGAATAATAACAATAATCAATTACAAAAAAATACTAATAGCTTGATAGCCGGCGGTGGGGGTGGTAGTACCATAACTCTAATACCGGCTGGCGGTAATACTAACCCAAAAAATACTTGTAACAATAAACTAACTACTAACACTATTGTTGGGACTGGTGGCAACACTGGTAGCGTTAACGCTAATGGTGGCTGTACACAAATATCTCATAAACCCTTAACGGCAATTGATTGCAATCATGCCGCAGGTGCTGGTGTTTTTACGAATAACAATTTGATGACAAAAAACTCAGTCTCAGCCTTAGGTGCAACAATAGTGACTACAAACTCTTCTACTTCTACTCTTACAACAAAAACTTTAGGTTCATCGGTTTCAATGGCGACTGCAGCTTCCCTATCTTCTTTGCCATCTTCACCGGCTTCGGGTGTACAATCTTCCTCCTTACAGCAGCATCAACAACAAATTCAACACACAGGACAGCCAAAACAAATTTTATTTATGCCACATCACCAGGTAAGAAGAACATATTTTGCTGACTTATTCTGTTCCGGTATCAAAATGAAAATCAGGCCGCATTCGATAACGAGTAATATCAATCGAAATTCCATATTTTGGTTTATTATTTAGAGAAGACGGACAAATATCAGCCCTCGTTTCACTTGTTAACTGTGTCAGAGTAAAATTATTCTTAGTATTTTATTTGGGAAAACAAAAAAATTATTTCGATCGAAAAATTTCGCTAGCGAATGCGGTGATTTGACCCCAGTTATTTTTTATTTTATAATGATTCCATGCTACATATTGAAAACATTATTTTCAAATCTCTTCGCAACATTGTCGAGAGAATCATGAAAAATTCGAACTAATTTTAAAAAGAAGGGATTCCATAATCGTATGCCGTTTTCTTTTCTGACCAAAAAATGTCGCATTTTATTTGCACTTTTTTCAAAAAGTGATTTTTTTATATATTCTGAATTAAGGGAAACCTTATCTTATTTTATGCACACAGCATTTTGAGACCTTTCGATTGATGTATAATGAGGTTGCTCTTAATTCAGAATATATAAAAAAAAATACACTTTTCGAAAAGAGTGCAAATAAAATGCGACATTTTTTGTCAGAAAAGAAAACGGCATTAATGTTTTCTAAATAAAATTAAAATTAATCTTTGGTCACAAGTCTATGGACGAAGTTTCAGATTGATTGGATGAGGGGAAATGGGGTTTAAATCACTACGTGACTGTGCGTGATTGTGAGTGACTACTCCAAAATTAATCTATAGTCACAACAAGGCTATGGGCCAAATTTCAGATCAATTGGATAAGGGGGAATGGGGGTTTTAATCTCTCCGTGACTGTGCGTGACTATGTCAAAGTTAATATTTTTTTACAGCAAGTCTATTGACCAAGTTTCAGATCGATCGGATAAGGGGAAATGAGTTTTAAATCAATCCGTGACTGCGCGTGACTATGCGTGGCTCTGCATGATGATCCCAAAATTAATCTTTAGTCACAACAAGACCGTTGGCCAAGTTTCGGATCAATTGGATGAGGGGGAATGGGGTTGCCCCATGACAGACAGAGAGTATGAGTTAAAAGAAAGAATTTAAAAATATAATTTTATTATTAAAAACATTTTCAGTTGCCTTTTGTGAATTGCAAATGTATTTCTGAATGACAAATATAATTTTTTAAATTAAAAAAAGTAAGAAAATTATAGTCGGTCTAGACCGACTATACGGTCTACCGACTATACCGTGCGTTTAGAGACCCTATTTCTTAGGTCTAACTAAAAAGATATAGTAAATAAGCATAAACCAAATTTTAGTGGCATTGTTATTAATTATACCCTATACCACTATGTGGTTTGGGTATAATGACTTTGTGCTGCTGTTTGTAACAACCAAAAATATTTGCCCTAGACCCATCTTTAATTATACCGATCGAATCAGAATCACTTTCTGAGTTGATTTAACAATGTCCGTCCGTCCGTCCGTCTGTGTGTCCATGTAAAGCTTGTAATCAAACTGCAGGTCGCAAATATGAATATATTTTGATGAAATTTGGTATATAAGCTTTTATCTGCCATAGGATGAACGCTATTGAAATTGGTGAGAATCGGTCCATGTTCAGACCTAGCCCCCATACAAATTACCCCTATGAAATCGACATAAATTGCCATAAGATCCAAATTGTCATATAGATCTTACTCAAATTGGGTTTTGTATGCGTTCATTACGTCCATTAATGAGTAGTCCAAAAATGATCCCTTTGGCCCCATATAGAGCTGCTTCCCGATCTTCACTTAAAACTATTAAAAAACAAAAATATTGCACTGATTCTTCTCAGATTTTGTTTGTATATATTTTTGCAAAATACAAGAGACTTTAGCAAACATAATCAGGATCGGTCCATTTTTGGACCTAGTCCCCATATAGATATAGCATCCGATATGAACTTTTTCATATCTTCAGCCAAAAAAATTAATAAAAATCAGACTCAAATTTGGTTTTTGCTTATTTTCTATGTCCAGTTAGTTGGGTATCGTATAGTCGGTCTAGACCGACTATAATTTTCTTACTTGTTTTTTTTTTGCCTTCGGATATGAAAAAGTTAATATCGGATCCTGACCATATATGGTCAGGTCACTTATTTTTTGCAAAAACATATACAAACGAAATTTGAGAAAAAAAATCTGTGCAACATTTTTGTTTTTTGATAGATTTAAGTGAAGATCGGGAATCAGCTTCAATTCGGGGCTATGACTAAGAATTTTCATATACGTTTTATTTTTGGACTACTGATAAATGGATGTCATAAACATACACAGACCCAATTTGGCCGAGATTTATATGATAGACTCCATTCAAGAAGCAAACATGGGCTCAGGATTAATTTTTTGGAAATTCGGCCATTTAAGGGGTAAAACGGCCAAAAAGGGTAAAAATGGTACCTTATTGCATCTTCTTAACATATTAATCTATATATATATGAGGTCACAAGCGATAACCGCCTAAGTCGACTTAAGAATGATTTGAGTTATGTATGCTATCATATTCTACGTGAAATCCCCATTTCTCTATCACTGTTTATTAAAAAGTTATTAATGAAAACATGCTGACCTAAGTCGCAATGAAGCCCCATTACATTTATATAAAAAGTTATTTTTCTCAAAAGCATGATATTCGACAATTTGGCTTATGTTCTACTAAAAACGCTTTATATTTTCGTGAAATCCCCATTTCTCTAACACTATTACTATTTATTAAAAAGATATTTATATAAATATACTGACCTACGTCGTCGAGATGAAGCCTCATTACATTTATATAAAAAATTATTTTTCTCGAAAGCATGAATTTCGACTTTGGCGGTTAATACTTGTGACCACAGATATATGAATTTTGGTATACAGACTCCACCGAATACATGGGCATCAGTCATCTTTTGCATCTTCTTTACGAGGTAATTTAGGAATATGAAATTTGGTATGTAGATTCCACCAGAGACACAAACATCGGACAAGAATAAAATTTGTTTTAATTCGAGCATTTATGGTGTATAAAACGGGCCAAAAATTCGGAAAACTGGTACTTTTCCACTGGTAAATTTTCATTTGAAAGTATTTCTTTAAAAAAAAAAAACAAGTAATAGTGCGTTTTTATATCTAAGCAAAAACTAGTATATACGAGATTTTGAGCGAAATCTAGCTCATTTTTACTAGATTTCCCATACAAAACAAAATCTAGCTCGTTATTAGATTTGTGCAAAATCTCACACAATCTTGTCAAACTTGGGCACTACCAAATGATACTACTGTGTTTTTTTAATATTGTAGTAGAAAATTACAACGCAGTGACTGAAAAATGTACATTTAAAAACAAAAGCAAACAAGTTGAATAAAAAGGAAATAATCCATAATAAACAAATATTTAGTAATTGAAAAGTTGTAACTTTTTATACTGACATGTGCCCATTCCAATCTGCTAAATAATAATTGTGGAAAATGAATTTGTTTTTGTTGTTCAAACAATATATTTAATAAATGCTGATGTTTTTTTTGGCAAAATTTCTATTTCAGTTTGTGCTTTTTTAATTTTTAATGTATAATATAATTATAAAATCTGCTCCTTTCTAGAATTTTCCATTTTCCATTTTCCAAATTTCTAGTTTATATGTTTTATTTTATGTTTGTGGAAACAAAATGTCAAAAAAGTTAGATGTAAACGGTATAGATTTTGAAATAGATTTCAACTAAAATCTACTTGATTTTCTTCAGATGTAAACGCACTACAAGATAATTGTAGACGGTCTAGACCGATACCCTATACCATGCGTTTAGAAAATAGGCGTAAACCAAATCTGAGTGGAATTTTTATTGATTTTTTGCCTGTAGATCTGAAAAACTTCATATCGGTTGCTATATTTATATGGAAACTAGGTCGGAAAATGAACCGCTCCTGACCATATTTTGTAAAGTCACTTATTTTTGGCAAAAACATATGCAAGCCTTATTTGAGAAAAATTTGTGCAATATTTTGCTATTGATAGATTTAAGTGAAGATCGGGAAGCAGTTTTATATGGGCGCTATGACTAAGAAATCTTCTACAAGATTTATTTTGGGACTACTCATTAATAGATATAATAAACACACACAAACCCAATTTGACTGAGATCTATCTGATAATTTGGATCTTATGGCAAGTTAAGTCGATCTCATAGGAGTCATTTGAATGTGGACTAGGTGCACACATTTTTACCAATTTCAATAGCGTTTTTCCTGTGGCTGGTAGAAGTTCATGTACCAAATTTGATCATATTATATTCATATTTTCGACCTGTAGTTTTACACAGACAGACGGACGAACGGACGAATATCGCTAAATTGACTCAGAAAGTGATTCTGTGTCGATGGGTATAATAAAATATGGGTCTAGGTCAAATATTTTTGGTAGCTACAAGCATCAGCACAAAGTCATTATACCCTTACCACTAAGACCCAGTTTTTAAGATATCAGTTAAACCTAGTTTTGTTAAACCCAGAATTTATTCATCAATTCCTTTATGAATTTGGACATGTCTGAAAAAATTAATTCTCGGTTTAACTAAACTAGGTTTAACTGACATCTCAAAAACTGGGCCTAAGTGGTCAGGCTATAATGAATAGTTGGTATAATCAAATTTTTTAAGTTTAATAATTTTTTCCTTCCCATGTAAAAAAACACAAATATGAGTTACATTCTTACCACATTAAGCCATACTTACATATGTATATGCAAAGATGGATTTCAAACTTCAAGGAACCATCTGAACTTTTGAACTTAACTTATTTAAATGACATCAAATTCGAATAATTTTAGTTAACTGTTTAAACTTTTATTATTGCTTACGATATCTTATCTTATAATATTAATATTCTACCGTTTTATCCCGATTTTGACCAAACGTATATTATTTGGAAGGTATTTCTTTTTAGCCGTTTTGCAGATTTACAGATTTTTAATTTTTTTCCTTTATTTTGAGTAAATTGCATTTAAAGTTGTTACTAACACATACATAATATTATACAGTGCTATGTGTGTGTTGATTAAATTTGTTTATGTTTTTGTAATAAAATGATTTTTCTATGTTGATTTGTGAATTGGCTATTATTTATTAGCATACTTTTAGGGTCTTTATTTAATGAAAAAATAAAATTTCCTAGAATTTGCACCCGAATTTCGAGGGCTGGAATCTGCTAGTAAAATATAGAAACATTGATTCTGGTCTGCAAATGTCATTTTATTGCTATAAAGATATGTAGTTTCATGCAACCTTTATCTATAAATGAAGCGCGACGTTTGAAAATTGTGCAAATTAAATTTGAGATGAATTTCTAAAATTTAAATATCTTTTTTAGTCATGCCAAAACAGTGGAAACTTTAAAACTTATTTACCAGAGTTAATTAAAACAATAAAAACAGAAGAAGGTGTGAAAGAAAATATAAAAAATCTTAACCGTTATTTAAATTTGATGATGACTTTAGTTCTGGTGCCGTATAATTAATAATTTCATTTTGTGTCGCGAGTCAAAGACAGGTTAATTTAATAGCACGGGAGTTTAAAAATATCCAAATATGCTACTTAAAGAGGTCTTTAACCAAGTAACAGTAGAACTATGTGCTTTATCTGTGTCCCGACGAGCTATTGAGGCTGAACTTGGTTGTCCTGTGAGGAAACCACTGATATCAGTGAAAAATCGTCTGGCTAGCATTAATCTTGCTAAAGAACGCATGAACTTGAATTAAAATACTGTTTGCGAATAGTGTTGGCGAAAACATGAAATCTATAATATTAATAGGCTATGCGATTTCTTGATGTTTTGTTCTAACGATTTATCCCGATTTTAACAAAACGTATATTTTTTGAAAGGTATTTCTTTTGAACTGTTCACCAGATTTACATATTTTTTAATTTTTTCCTTTATTTTGAGTAAATTGCATTTAAAATTGCTCTAACACATACATAAAATTATACAATGCTATGTGTGTGTTTATTAAATTTGATACTGTGTTTGTTAATGAGTTTGTTTTCTTCATTCACAATAATAATGAACCAAAAAGTGTTGGTTTGTGAATTGGCTAAGTTGAAAAATAAAGTTGCCTAGAAATTGCACTCGAATTTCGAGCGCTGGAATCTGCTAGTATGTATTAAAACGGCCATAAAATTTGCCTATACCAACATAAGACCAAACCGCATAAAAATTAATTCTTTTAAGTTTTGTTATTTCTTCTGAAGTTATGTTATATAATCAGGCATGTCACAGAAATAAATTCCGATCGAAAGTGGAATTGAAACCGTATTTGGCTTCTTCAGAAAACGTAAACCGACAAATGTTATCGATATGAAACCACTTTTAATTTCTTAAGTGGAATTGATATTTTAAGTAGCATAGATACCAAAAAACTATCCAGAACAACTTAAAATTAATAAAAAAAAAACTATTGGTTTATTTATTTTAGCAAAATATAGGCATTTCAATATTTAAAATGAATTTTATTACCAATTTAAAAGAAAATGATTTTTAGATGACGAAAAATACAAAACGTCGTAAACTAATTATTGCCACCTTTTTATTTCATACAAACCACTTTTTGTTTAGTGCAAAATATTTGTTTTTTCTAACAAAATACAACGCTGACAGCAAAATGGCGAAGCAAAACAAACGAAAAAGAAAAACTACTGAGTAAACAAGTATTCGAAAATTTATTTTTAAAATTTTTTATTATTAAAGGGGAAAACATCGCAGTTCGGCACAAGAGAAAATTTTCCTTGAATATATAGAGTGCCATCAGGATATAGCTAGGGGGTTTGTGAAGGGATATCAGGCTGTTGTGGAGAGTCATTGGGAAGACCTGACAGGAAAATTAAATTATTTTGGCCCACCATCTAAAGATTTTTCAACGGAATGTTGGTTTCGTTCCTCTATTACTGCAACAATGGATATGCCGGGCATTTTTATGTTTTTATTTATTTATTTAACACAACACAATCTTAAAATTTCGCTTTATATTCTTTTTCTTTCCAACAATCAGCTGTGTATTTTTCGTTACGTTGCCATATTTAATACACAAAAATATCTTTTTCATTTTTTTTTTTCGATTTAATGAAAGCGACAAATTTCTGAAGAAGCTAAAACGAAACCGATCGATTTGGCAATACGGAATCAAATCGATTTCGATTTTGTTCTGTGACATGCCTGAATATTTAAATTAATAAAAGGTTTTTAAATTTTATGATGAAATTTTTTGGTCAAAAATATATTTTGTTAAAAGTTTCCATCGTATTGTCACTCACACTATATTTTTTATTGTTTTTAATTATCATTATGGTTTAAATATCTAAAATATTAATTACGCTAACAACGTAGCGGGTATACTGCTCGTATATTCATATTTACGACCTGTAGTTTGATTACAAGGTTTTCATGGACAGACAGACAGACAGACGGACGAGCGGACATCGCTAAATCGACTTAGAATATGATTTTAAGTCGACCGGTATAAGGTTTAATTAACTTGCTCTAAACTTCAATTGATTTTTTCTGAACTATTAAAACTAAATCCATAATTGAAACAGTGCCTAAAATAAATTTTCTTTTCTCTGCCGCCATACAGTATGCCATTCTGCCAATGCATCAGCAACAACAGCAACAGACAGCAAATACTTTACAAATGAAATATATCATTAAAAAACACAATGGACATACGGAGCTGGTTTCGTCAACAAACCAAAATGCTTTTGTTGTACACAATTACAATACGCAAGGTAAAGATATAGAAAAATGTAATAAACATTAAGCAAACTATATTGGAATTTATATAATTAATTTTTTTTAGATCAAGTGCCAATCTCACCGTCCCAACGATCTTCGTTGCCGACAACTCCCAAATCAGGTACTGAAGTTGGTTTCAAACGTAACTCAGAGTCGGGCACCGATGATGAAAATCAAAAACAAGAACAGGAAAATAGTGAAACCCAACAACAGTTTATATTGGCACCCACTCCGGCACAACTTGGCCGAGCACCTTTGCAACGTCGAAAAAATATGTGTAAGTTTCATGTTTACAAAGTAATGTCCAAAAATGCTCTGAGATTTTGCTTTCCACAGCTGTAGGTAGCATGAGTTCTATTAAACAGGAAAGTACCAGTCAAAATAACTATACAACAGCGACAGTTTTGTCCCATTCTTCGCCAGGTGGTCAAACGAAAAATTTAAATTCGCCAATAATGGAGGGTTCCTCACCCATAATAGGTCATGTTTCGACAGTGGCATTAACATCGGCATTACCAACACCTACCTCATCATCAACTACACCAAACAGTGATGAACAATTGCCATTAACACCATCATCTAGCAGTGGCGGCGGCGGCGGTGGTGTTGGTGTTAGTGTAAATATTAATACGAATCCAAAATCCCCTAATCGGCCTAATATGGGTACGAAAAAGAAACAACAGCTGCAGCAAGATGAAAAGTCAAGGTATGACACACGTTATTGCCGAATACAATGAATTCAATTATTTATGCATTTATCTTTGTAATTTTTCTTTTTTTCCAGTGCTCTTGCCTCGAGCGTTTTGGCTGATTTTGAAAAGAAATACGAAGCTTTGCCTCAATTCAAACCTAAAGATTGTCAATCTCCAAGCGCCATTGTAGTGCCATCTTCACCCCGTGTCTATGGCACAAATTATCGCAAAAAGAATGCTACAGCTCTTCCACCAACACAAAAAATGCGTAAGTTATTTAAATTATAGATAAAGTATTCACCAAATAATAATAAGGAAGTAATAATAACTATGAATTGTAGCTCTTCTTTAATTTACATATATATTTTATTATTATTTTACAGAAAGTGAAGATGAAGCTAACGAAGATACAGCTTCAATTCCGCCAACACCAACACAACGTTTTTTTGGTCCTGACTTCAATATAGATACATTAAGGGGTAATTTCTTTTTCATTTTTTTCTGGTAAATATTTTTTCATATAACGAAATATTTTGAATTTCTCTATAGAATTGGAATCAACTGATCAGACGGGACGCTCTCCTCGAACACCTCAGACTCCATTACAAAGTGCTCGATCTGATGCTAGTGAAAAAGGTCATAGAAAGCTTTTAGAGCAGCGTCGGAATTTGGTTTTACAGTTGTTTGCAGAACACGGATTTTTTCCATCGACACAAGCCACAATGGCTTTTCAGGTAAAAAAAAAACTGTGTAACTCTCGAACAAATTTCATGGAAAATTGTTTGTGTATGTAGGGCATTACGAACTCTTTTTCGGAATTGAAAATATTTTTTATTTAAATACAATATGAAAATTATGGTGCCTATTATGAGCAACTTTCGATTTTCGATTGTGGTCGAATTAACTGATCGAACGAATTTTCATTTGGTATTATGGCGCACATTCGATTAAATAGCGCTATTGTGAATTTCACTCAATTGGATTATTCACAATAGTACATATTTATCACTATAAATAAACATTGTTTGTTTACAAATTTATTAAAGCAAAAAATAATTAATTATTTATTAACATGGAATTATGGTTCTATGATCGTCTGATGAAGATGAATGCTTCGTCGTGAGAGATGCTTCCAATATTTTGGAAATGGAATCCACTACGTAAGTATGCGAGGTTTTAACAAGGGTACCATTTGTTTACAGATTTATAGCAAATTTTCGACTGCAAGGAGGCGTTTATGAAATTGCTGTCTACTACAGATGAACTGCTGCGGCAATGCACACAAGGCAGATCAATCTCATGAAATCAAAATAATTTACAACTTTAATTTTCAATAAGTTTTACAAACTGCCATCCAGCTTCGAAAGCAAAATTGTGTTCGATTGAAAATTCGTTGTACAACGAAATTTTCGACCGTGCTGCCAGCTCATAATACGAATTTGACATTCGATAGCCAGCGAAGATCGAATGCAACTCATAATAAGGGCCTATGTTTATGTTGAAGTATAAAGTTAAAATAATGAAATTAATAAAAAAAAATCAAGTAATAGTTTTAAATTCGGCTATGCTATGATAACCTCCACCTGCGTCTTAAACTCAATATCACACCCAATGTTGAGCTACCACTTTAAAACTGTTGGCGATACTGAAACATTAATTCCGAATACTAATTAAATTTAAAGTTAATTATTTTTCTATTACAATTTCTTTAGAAAGAATTAAGTTTCCTATTTCATAGAACACCAATGAAATTCATTATTTAACCCAGCCGGCGTTATAATACCCAAAGTTTGATCCCTATTAGAATGTTTTGAGACCTAAGAAGTTATACGATAATTAAAAAAAATTCAAATGATTCTTGTCAAAAATTATTAATATTAAAAATAAGCAAATTTTTATCTGAATTAGCTAGTAATATGTTAATTTAAGGATACGTTTAATATAAAACAAGTAAGAGTGTTAAATTCGGCTGTGCCGAATATTTTGATATCCTCCACCTGAGTCTTTAATTTTTAATTTTTTAAATTTTTAATTTTTAATTTTAATTTTTAATATTAAATTTTTCATTTTTAATTTTTAGTTTTTAATTTTTAATTTCCAATTTTTAAATTTTTAATTTCCAATTTTTAATTTCTAATTTTTATTTTCTAATTTTAAATTTTTAATTTTTAAGCTTTAATTATTAATTTTTAATTTTTCGTTATTCATTATTCATTTTTCGTCTTTCATTACTCATTTTTCAATATTAATTTTTCATGTTCCATTTTTCAATTTTCATTTTACACTTTCCATATTCCATTTTTCATATTTCAGTTTCCATTTTCAATTTTAAATTTTTCATTTTGTAATTTTTCATCTTTAATTTTTTAATTTTCGTTATTCATTTTCCACTTTCCATTTTTAATTTTTCAATTTTCATTTTCCATTTTTCATTTTTAATTTTTCAATTTCCATTTGGCATTTTTCATTTTTAAATTTTCATTTTCCATTTTTAATTTTTCAATTTTCATTTTCCATTTTCTATTTTTAATTTTTCAGTTTTCGTTTTCCATTTTCCATTTTTCATTTTTCATTTTCCATTTTTCTATTTTCATTTTCCATTTCCCATTTTTCATTTTTCCATTTCCATTTTGTGTTTTCCATTTTTCATTTTTTAATATTAATTTTTCAATTTTCATTTTCCATTTTTAATTTTCAATTTCCATTTTCTATTAGTATTTTTTCATTCTTCAATTTTCATTTTCCATTTTTCATTTTCCATTTTCCCTTTTTCATTTTCCATTTTTCATATTTCAGTTTTCGTTTCCATTTTCCATTTTTCAATTTTCATTTTCCATTTTTCAATTTTCATTTCCCATTTTTCAATTTCATTTTCCATTTTGCATTTTCCATTTTTCATTTTTCAATTTTCTTTTATCATTTTCCATTTTCCATTCTCCATTTTTTATATTCTATTTTACATTTTTCATATTCCATTTTCCGTTTTTCATTTTCCATTCTCAATTTTCTATTTTCCATTTTTCTTTTCCATTTTTCATTTTTCAATTTTCTTATTTCATTTTCCATTTTCTATTCTCTATTTTTCATTTTCTATTTTACATTTTCCATTTTCCGTTTTTCATTTTTCATTTTTATTCATTCTCCATTTTCCATTTTCGTTTTCCATTGGAAAATTCCCATTTTTCGTTATCATTTTTTCTTTCATATTGGCGATTTTTTTTATTATAACGTGATAACGATAAAAAAATATGTGGCAATAGTACTAACATGAGGTATGTTCTGTGTTCTTGGTATTGTTAATATATATGCATATTATTTTTGTGGCATTTTTTATGTTGTTGTACAATTATTATGTTCAACCACTAAACTGTTACAACAAACACACTGGGTTTTATGTTTTTTTTTTAGAGGTATCTACATATTTTTGCTCGTATCTAACACAATGATGCCCGATATAGCCCATTTTCAATACCAACCTGCTGGGAATTACAGCAAATGACATTTTTGTAACCTTATCCAGTTAGATGGCTTTCTTTGTGAATGAGCGTGATTTCAACAGACAGACGGGCAGACGGACATCGCTATTTCGACTCGAGCTGTGAAAAGGATCAAGAATATATTTATATACTTTATGGGGTCGAAAATTAGTTTTTCGATGCGTTGCAAACGGAATGACAAACCTATATATACCCTCTGCCACTGATGTGTGGAGGGAATATAAATATACATAATAATATATTAAATCCTTTAATTCCTTAGAGGAACATACATGTTATTATTATATACGTATACGGCCCACAAATATAATAATAACATGTAAGAAACATGTAAGATACTAAATATAGAAGTTAAAATTTTTAATATTTAATTTTTCAATTTTCACTTTTCATTTTTCTTTTTTCACTTTTCATTTTTAATTTTTATACCCTCCACACCTCAGTGGCAGAGGGTATTTATAGGTCTGTCATTCCGTTTGTAACGCATCGAAATAAATTCCGGAGACCCCCGGAAGTTGAGAAGTTGATTTAGCGATGACCGTCTGTCTGTGAAAATCACGATCACGTCGTCAATATCTAAGCTAGACCGTTCGTTTTTGTATAAAATCGTTTGTTCACATTCCAAAGAGTTGCTGTTTAAAATCGTCAAAATCGGTTGAAAGGGTCATGAGATATAAATGAAACTTTGAAAAAACTCTTTAAAAAGTAAAATTAAAAACGAAAACTACAAAAATGAAACATGAAAAGTTAGAAATGAAAAATGTAAAATTGAAAATGAAACATGAAAAATGAAAATTTAAAAATTTAAAATGAAAACTGAAAAATGAAAAATGACAAATTAAAAACTGAAAAATGAAAAATGGAAAATGAAACATGAAAAATGAGAAATGAAAAATGTAAAATTGAAAATGAAACATGAAAAATTAAAAATTAAAAATAAGAAATTAAAAGTTAAAAATTAAGAATTAAAAACTAAAAATTAAAAATTAAAAATTAAAAATTACAAATTAAAAATTAAAAATTAAAAATAAAAAATAAAAAATAAAAAATTCAAAATTCAAAATTAAAAATTAAAAATTTAAAATTTAAAATTTAAAATTAAAAATTAAAAATTAAAAATTAAAAATTAAAAATTAAAAATTAAAAATTAAAAATTAAAAATTAAAAATTAAAAATTAAAAATTAAAAATTAAAAATTAAAAATTAAAAATTAAAAATTAAAAATTAAAAATTAAAAATTAAAAATTGAAAATTGAAAATTAAAAATTACAAATTAAAAAAATTAGTTTCTTTCTTTGTTTTTATTATTATTGTTTTTTTTTTTTTACTAAATTAAATTATTTTAAAATTTCTTGTTTTAATATTGATAATTTGTAGCCAAAAATCATTCCAATTTTTTTCTATACCCTATACCACTATGTGGTTTGGGTATAATGACTTTGTGCTGCAGTTTGTAACTACCAAAAATATTTGACCTAGACCCATATTTAATTATACCGATCGAATCAGAATCACTATCTGATTCGATTTAACGATGTCCGTCTGTGTGTCCATGTAAACCTTGTAATCAAACTGCAGGTCGCAAATATGAATATATTTTGATAAAATTTGGTATTTAAGCTTTTATCGGCCATAGGATGAACGCTATTGAAATTGGTGAGAATCGGTCCATGTTCAGACCTAGTCCCCATACAAATGACCGTTATGAAATCGACATAAATTGCCATAAGATCCAAATTGTCATATAGATCTTACTCAAATTGGGTTTGTATGCGTTGATTACATCCATTAATGAGTAGTCCAAAAATGATCCCTATGGGACAACTCTTAGTCATAGGCGCCATATAGAGCTGCTTCCCGATCTTCACTTAAATCTATCAAAAAACAAAAATATTGCACTGATTCTTCTCAAATTTTGTTTGTATATATTTTTGCAAAATACAAGAGGCTTTACCAAACATGATCAGGACCTTGTCCCCATATAGATATAGCATCCGATATGAACTTTTTCATATCTGCAGCCAAAAAAATTAATAATATCCCACTCAAATTTAGTTTATGCTTATTTTCTATATCCAGTTAGTTGGGCCTAAGAGATAGGGTCTCTAAACGCATGGTATAGGGTATCGTAAAGTCGGTCTAGACCGACTATAATTTTCTTATTTGTTTTTTTTTTTTTTTTTTTTTTGAATTATCGTATGACTTCTAAGGTCTCAAAACAGGCTTATAGGGATCAAACTTTGGGTATTATTATGATGCCGGCTGCGTTAAATAATGAATTTCATTCGAGTTCTATGAAGTACTTAGGGGTTTTCTACTCTAGTAAAAGAAAAATAATGAAATTTTTCAAATAGTAATTAATTATTTTTAAGGATAATTTTTTTTTTTATAATAGAAATTGGCCAACAAGAAAATCAATTAACTTTAAATTTAATTGGTATTCGTATTTAATGTTTCAATATCGGCAACAGTTTCAAAGTGGTAGCCCTACCCAATATTGGGTGGAGGGTATCAAAAATTCGGCACAGCCGAATTTAACACTCTTACTTGTTTATATCTATAAGAGTGGAATAACCTGGTATTTTATACACTTTCATTATGTCGCCATAACCTTACTTTAAAAAAAAAAAAAAACAAAAATTGTTCATAAGTTCAACACTAACTTTAAATTGCAGACCAAACACATTGATGTCTTTCCACGACGACAAGATTTGCAGTTAAAGATACGAGAGGTGCGCCAAAAACAAAAGTCAGTTAGTCAGTCTGGTTATACACCACAATCGGCCGGTCCTATGACTCCATCAGAAAGTAGTAATCATTCTTTAAATATAAATTTCAATCTTAACAATAATGGAGCTCATACAGGTAAATAATTGTGCATTAAAGGTATCACAAAATTAAAGAAAAATGAGTCCAATAGGTATGACAACACACCAACAACATGCCGTAGAACAACATCAACAACAACAACAACAGTCACAACAAAGCTAACTTTATATATTTATTAAATAGTGGTCTCTGTTGCAAAATTTTTAAGAAAAAAAGAAAAGAAAATATCGAAATGTTCAAAATTAGACAAAATATCATACAGATATACAACTGCAGAATAAAAAAAAACCGCAATTGAAAAATAGAAGAATGCATTAAATGCATTACAATTCACAGGATTAAGAATCCTTTCACACACATATTTAAAAAAAAAAACAAAAATACACAAAAATCATCATCGTTATTATTATAAAATATAATAGTATAGTATAATAGTTTTAAAATACAACAAACAACAAGAATAAAAAATAATTAAACATTATTAGTAGGTCATGATAATAATGAGCATATGTAACAAGTTTAAAAGAAAAACAACCATAATATGAATGAACAAAAGCAAATTATCTAAAAATTCTCCTCTCCCTTCTTCCGATATTGCGACCTCTATTATAGTTCGGCCAATGATAAAAATTATTTATACAAAACCAAACAAACTAACGATTAAGTATAAAGATATATCTGGGGTTAAATGATTAATTGATTAATCAAACAATTTTATAATAACACAATTAATTATTTTCAATGAGATAAGACTTTGACATTATACTAATTATAGCTATTTACTTATAGTGAACCTAGCTCCAAATATGTTATTAAATCGATCAAAGAATCATGAATGTAATTAATTTATTTAATATAATTGTGCTTAATTAATTTAAATGTCTGTTGGTTGATTATTTAAATTAATCGCTAACCCTTGATTAAAAAAAAAAAACACAAATATATTAAACGTCATTTTAGAAAGTAAATATCAGAAAAGCAACCCAACCACAAAATATAATGTATTCGTATTTAATATTTATGTAATTTTAAAACATTTTTTTCTCTATTTTTTTTTTTCTCTCAATTTTAAACTGTATTCTAACCTCATTCCTATCGACTCCCATACCCTAACCCATATTTTTCCCTTTATTTTCTATCTTAGTTTTAAAAACACATGAAGTTACACATTTTTATTGTTTTATGAATTTTATTGAATTTTTTATTAATATTATTTAGATAATAAGTTGATTTTAATTTGTTTTTCTTTTTTATTTTATCAAAAGTTTTTAACAATTTGATTACGAAAATTTGTCCATTTTGGCTTACGTTTACAAAACGTTTTTAATTGTAATTATTTTTTTTTATCACGTTTTTATTCAAAAGTTTTAAACATATTTTTTTTTTAATACGATTTAATTTATAATTTTTATCCCTTTTTTTAAACAAGTTTTTAATCTGTTTTTATATTATTTAAAATACATTTAAATGGTTTGAAAAATTTTTAAATCGTTTTAAAATATCTTTCTTCCATTTTTCTGGCTTCTCTTTCCATAAAAAAAAAACATTTTAATTTGTTTTAAAACTGTTTGTTTAAATATCCTAAACAGAAACTTCTTGCAGTTTTAGTGGAATAAAAAAAAATTCATTAATTATTAAAATAAAAAATAATGCTTTAAACTTGAAAAAATAAAATATTTTTTTATCAGTCTTCCACTTGTGCTGCAATACTAAAAATATAATTTTTTTTAATGTATTAGTTGTTTGATTTAAGGTTTTAGTTTATTTTTTCACAAACAAAATTAAGAATTTTTTTAGATATATTATTACTATTTTAATTTGTAGTTATTAGAATGTATAACAATTCTGAGAACCATAGATCATCATTATTATATAAAGAAAGAAAAAAACATGGTTAAAAAATTGTTATAATTTTTGTTAAAAAAAAACCCTATTCTCTTATTAAGTTTTGCACGTTCTTGAAGACTTTTTAAATATATTACAGATTTTCAATTATAAAAGTATGTGTTTTTCATTTATAGTTTTAATGTTCTTTTTGTATAAGCAGCGCTGTCATTGTTTTCTGCAAGTAACTTCGATACTTGGGAAAATTTTTGGAATTTGGTTGCTGCAGTTTACTTTGAAAAAATTACGTTGGTTTTTTTTTTAGATATACATATCTGTGGTGAAAAGGAAAAACTACTTAAGTCTGATTTTGTCGTTTTGCAGGAGAGCACTTTCCAAGTTTAAACCTGATTTTCAAAAATGAAGGGTGATTCTGATTAAGGAATAAATTGTTTTACATTTCAAATCAGAAATTTTTTAATTTAAGGAGTTATTGTCAAAAATAAAACTTAAGTATTTTTTCCAAACTGTACATATCTCAAAATAAGCTGTTTTTCCAAACTAATTTTCAATGAAGTTTATTCTTATGTGAATAATAAGTTGTTTTTCCAAATTCCTTTTAATGTAGTTCAATGAACTATGAGAAAAGGAAGCAGTACAAATCAGTTTTATTAACTTTTATTAATATGAAATTCAAATAAATACAAATCAATTAGCAATAAGTAACCTAAATATAATTCAGAGATGAGATGAACAAAACAAGAACTTCAAATCTTAATAAGTTTAATTAATGGAAATAGTATTTATGATACTAAACCAAAATATATATTTTTTAATCATTTTCATTTATTTCATCATCACTAAAGTCTGGATGTATATCTGGCATTTCATCGGTGGCAAGATTTTCATAGAATGAATGGAAACATGGATCAATGAACGAAAGAAGACCAATAAGATCATTTTTCTTATTTACGGGAATCCTAATATCTGTTGGTAGATTACGAATTTCATTAAATTTTCCAGTAGTCATATCTCTTTTGCTCTCATTCAGCACTTTAAAACTTTCATCTTGATCTAAAGAGTTTTTGAACTGTATCTTTCAAAAATCCAACTTAGTATATCGTAACCACTTTGCGTCTTTCCAAGTAAAATTTCCAGAGTTTGAGTCCCTTTTTATCCATAAAATCTTGGTCGAAGAATAAAATGAAAAATTCTTGAAGTCGTCAGAATTCATTTCAGCTACTGTGAATTTCTCTCTTACACCAACACTTCTAACGAAATTATACCAATCATGGGGGTGATGTATTTTGACATTGGTTTTTTTCTTTATTCGTTATATCAATGCGTGGTCCACATCACACTCCATATGAGTGTGATCTACAATTAAAAATGGTTTCGATTGTATTGCTATTTTGGATAAATGTCATGAACATAGCGCATAGGTACGAATTTTTGTTTTGTCCCACACAAGAATCGCTATAAAAAATGACTGTTTTTATTTGTTTATTTTCCTCCTCTAAGTGTTGTAAATTTTTCAACAAGCACGAAGCAATTTCATTGCCTCCTCTTTTTGTTAATGCTTCGTGCCACATGAAACAACATGGATTGTTGATTTTACCATCGTGTACCGTTAAATTAAATGTCCATAATTGTCTTTTATAAAAACTTATTACTGTCTGTAGTAGAGGAGTCGGCAAGCACTGCTGAAGGTCAAATGAATAAGTCTTGACGGTTACATTAGTTTTGGACACATTTTTGTCTTGTTCTTTAGCTTTATAAGCTAAGTCAGCTTTAAGATGATGATCATCACGTTGTTTGGTGAGATTTTCTGCTTCAATGGGATTCACTTTCTTAGCAATGTCAATTCGAGATTTTAATTCATCGCATTTACTGCAGGTATAAACTTTCGGTTTTTGGAACTTGATATTCATTGCTGTGGAAAATCTATAATATTAATAGGCTAGGCGATGTTTTGTTCAACCGTTTTATCCCGATTTTGAATAAACGTATATTTTTTGAAAGGTATTTCTTTTTAGCTGTTCACCAGACTTACAGATTTTTAAATTTTTATTTTGAATAAATTTCATTTAAAGTTGCTACTAACACATACATAAAATTATACATATGCTATGTTAGTGTTTATTAAATTTGTTAATGTGTTTGTTAATGAGTTTGTTTTCTTCATTCACAATAATAATAAACCAAAATAGTGTTGGTTTGTGAATTGACTAAGTTGAAAAATAAAGTTGCCTAGAAATTGCACTCGAATTTCGAGCGCTGGAATCTGCTAGTAAAAATTATTACTTTAAGGCGGAGGCCACGCAATGAGCGGCAAGGCGGCGAGCGGCAGAGCGATGAGCGGAAAAAAATAAAACATATGAAATACTACTGAAGTGGCCACACAATGAGCGGCATTTCTGAGCGTCTAAGCGGCGCCGCTCAGGAATAGAACCTGTTCTAATTTTTTGTTTTCTGAGCGGTAAAGAATAAAAATGGTAAACAAAAAAATGGCTTTTCTTTGTTTTGTCAATCTATGGCACGATTCAGTAACTTATTTTTAACGATAATCGAATCGTTAGAAAAAGAAAACAACAAAATTATCGATTTTGGTATTCAGTAAAATTTTAAAACGATATTCGCTATTCTTAAAGTCAGCTGTTGTTGTTATCTTAACGACAACCATTTTTGTGTTGTTTTTCGATCGATAAAAAGTTAAAAAGGTTGAAATGTAGTCATACATAAATAAAAATCATAAAATAGTGAAAATATTTTGCTTCTATTATAAAAACTTTTTATATAAATAATAAATAATAACATTGACAATGGCATTTTGACAACTAACCGCTCAGAAATGACGCTCAGTAATAAGCCACTTGCCGCTCAAACTCGCCGCTCTGCCGTTCACCGCTCTGTCGCTTGCCGCTCATTGCGTGGCCTCGGCCTAACTGTGTTAAAAAATTAAAGAATTTATTTTACTTTTGAATATATCCGAGTAAGTTTCAAGACTGACGGGATTTCCTTCAGTTTGTTCGCAATAAAGCCTGTACTTGCAGGAACTTTCGCGCCTACTATAGTGACTTTCGTAAGCAGAAAAAGTGTTTATATGTTCCCTTATTAAATTGAGTTGTGTTGACGGTAATTTATTTGGCGGAAAAGATAATCCGCGATGGTCGGAGAATTGAAGGTACGGATGTTCTAGTTTTTTCTCTACAACGTTTTTGCTTATTCTTTTAATTTATAGCGTCTTAATTTATATAATAACGCAAGTGATATCTTCGGTCACGGATTTTAGGCTTATTGACTCTTGAAGAACTTTTTTCCAGAATTTCTATAAGTCGTCCAATGAAAAGAATGCGTCGATTGTAAGAACCCAATGCCCGCTAATTATCAAACAGTTTTTTTTTTTTGCGTGTAACGTTGCCTTTACATTTCACGCGACAATTTCTGCTGAGTGGCACCAACTTCTTTCCTTGTAAAACAATACCTTTCCGGGTTACGTAACCTTCACCTTTGTTGCGCTTATTTTTAATTTCTTTTTTCGTATTGCAACTGCATGGCGGGGTCTGAGAAATTGAATGACTCTCAATTGACATTTCGTCAGGTTCAACGACACACTCATTTAATGGCAAACTAAAGACTGGGTCAAGCTCTGAATCGTCACTATTGAAATCTTCGCACTGATTCAATGTGTCCAAAATTTCCCATAGGAATCCTTCACTTCCTTGCACTTCGTCTTCATCCATTACTTTATTATAAGTTTATTTCCAACAATGTGTAGGTTTAAGAGAAAATTTTAGAGAAGAATGAAAAATAGTATTTTCTTTTTGATTTAAGAATTAAAAAGAGAACATTTTTGGAAAACCAAACAGATATAATAAGTTCCACTTCCACTGCCTGTCACTCGCTGAATAATTGCTTATCTATTAATAGATTCTCAAATCTGCAAGCAGAAAAACAGCTTAAATGCAACTAGTAACGGTACTTACCCATATGGTTGCGTTGAAAAACTGCTTATCTTAAATATGAATTAATAAAGCAGTGCAAGTCTTTTGGAAAAACAACTTATCTACAAACAATAAACTTGGGAGTGAATTGGATGGCTTGGAAAAACTGCTTATGTCGACATAAGAGGTTTGGACGTTTCCTATTGCCGAGCATGAAAACAACTTTTTTTTGATTTGATAAAACAACGTATGTTATTTTATGCTCTTTTCCCTTAGCACAATTTGAAATACAGCAAATCGTTAATGAACTACGAACTAATTGAGATAAGTAATAAGTCCCTGGGCTATAACTTCTTGAAAAATCGTACCAAATAAATCAAATTTTGCATGGGGGGTACTTTTCAATATGGAGATCAGCATAGTGCTCTTATATCAATTTTTACTTAAGTCGACTTAAGCACTTTTTCCTTTTCACCACAGATATTATGATTTTTATTAATGTTTTTTTTTTACCAAATAATTAATAGTACTCAAATAATTGCAGTTTAAGGCAATTTAAAAGAATGAATTTTTAATATTGTTCCCTTCTCAATTTTTAAGAATTTCTTTTTTAATATATAACAATTAAACTAAAATTATGTTTTAATAAATATTATTTAAAAAAATCAAAATTGCCATCCTATTATACATAGATTTTTATTAGTATTAGTAGTTTATTTCATTTTTTTTTTTTTTTTTTTTTTTTTTTCAATTTAAATATTAATTTACGAGATTCTGCAAAAAATTTTCAAAAAACAATTAAACTGACGACATGTGATTATTCGATCAAAATATTCATAATTCGATTTGTTCAAGATCAGATTAATAAATGTTATAATTAATCGATTAACAGGATTTTGAACAGATTTCTGATTTTCTTTAAAAAAAAAACCGTGTTTTGACCTCTGCGGATAGACATATAAATGTACATGTAGTCATTAAAAAAGTTCCTGAGAAATTATACATTGTTCTGATGAAGGTACTTTAATTTTAAAAGCCACGCCCATTGACAAGGAGAACGGTATAAAGAAAAAGAACAACAGTTTTGTTTGATTTATTTTTAAATTTAATAAAAAATTTAATGTTCTAATAGTTCTCCGAAGCAGACAGAAAAATCATTAAGAAATCATCATAAAAAACGTCACTGTTCAATACCAAAATAATGTCTATGAATAGCAAAACATGCAAACTTAATATTTTGCTTCATTTACAAAGAGTTATCTATAAAGCCTTAACAACACGAAATGAAATTATTCAACAATTTTATAATTTTACTCCAAAGTTTCCCGCATTCAATTTATTATATTGTCAAGTATTATGTGCCAAGCATTTAAATTAAGAAATCATATTATAAATATTAAACAAATAAAATAAATAAGACATCATTGATATTAAATATTAAACAAACATGAATATATAAAATAAATTATTTTACTTTTTTAATATAGCAAAACAATCACATTTCATTAGACATACACATACTTACACACATATAATGGAAAATACAAATTTAAATACCGACCTTAAACAAAAATCTCTTTTGGCATAGTGAATATTTATACACAATTTTTGGCAAATAAAAAAATTTAAAAAAAATACAAATAAAAAAGTGTTTCGGACTCAAAAACAAAATTCTAAAATTCAGGTACTAAATTACAAACATAAATTACATTAAAAATAAACAACAAACAAAACAAAACAAAAAATTACTTAAAAATATTTTAAACAAAAACCAAAAAAGGGCAAAATTAAAAATTGCAATTAAATTTTAAAATTAGCTAAAAATTTAATAAAATAAAAATATTTTACATTTACATCTAAAAAAAAAAAAAGTGAAATGTTTAAAAAACAGACAAATATATTTTAAATATGATTTTAAGTGCTTTTATTAAACAAAAATAATAAAATAAAATAAAAATAATATAATTGAAAGATATTTTTCAATTATCTATAAAACCCTGTATTGTGTAGTATAAATAATATAACAAAAAAATCAATTAAAAAAAAACAATGGTTTTGATAGTAAAAATAGTTGCTTAAATAAAACAAAAAATAAATGTATGTATGTTTGTTACAATATGAAAATTTGTTTTCTAGTTGAAAATGTTTAAAAAAAAAACGGCACAATTTCACAAATTTAACATTTGAACGACGAAAACAAAACTTTTAATAAAACCCTCATCTCATCACTTCACCAAATTTTTTTTTTATAATTTCCAACTATTAATATTTGAAAGCCCTTGTACTAAATATTTCACAACACATTAATGCGTACGTATTTCTTTTTTTTCTTTTTTTTAGATTAACGTATTTGAATAATAAAGAAATTAAACAATATTATTACTTATCTATTATTAAATGTAAGTAGAAGCAAACAAAGATTTTTACTTTCGTCTTTCTATGAAAATCCCTAAACTTGGCATGACTTCTTCATGGATTGAATACAATCTGCTCTTATTTTAAGCTTTCTCTTCGAATTGTAATGATTAATACGGGTTTTACGTTAGAATCTAGTTATTCTGTTCGGATTTAAGTGAACAAATCGGTCAAACTCTTCTTAAATAAACAATCAGCTTATAGTGCGTTTACATCTAAGCAAAATTTAGTTTATACGAGATTTCGAGTGAAATCTAGCTCATTTTAACTAGATTTCCCATACAAAACAAAATCTAGCTCGTTACTTGATTTGTGTAAAATCTAGTCAAACTTGGGCATTACTAAATGATACTACTGTGTTTTTTTAGTATTGTAGTAGAAAATTATAACGCAGTGACTGAAAAATTGGCATTTAAATACAAAAGCAAACAAGTTGAATAAAAAGGAAATAAAATATTAATTATTAACAAAATAATGACGAATCTATAATAAAAAATATTTAGTAATTGTAAAGTTATAACTTTTTATACTGACATGTGCCCATTCCAATCTGCTAAATAATAATTGTGGAAAGTGAATTGTTTTTGTTGTTCAAACAATACATTTAACAACTGTTAATTTTTTTTTTTTTTTTTCAAAATTTTTATTTCAGTTTGTGCTTTTTTCATTTTTGATGGATAATATAATTATAAAATCTGTTCCTTTTTTAGAATTTTCCATATTTCCATTTTCCTATTGTTTTGTTTATTTTTGGTATTTCTAGTTTATATGTTTTATTTTAATCTGATGTTTATTGTTGTGGAAACAAAATCTCACAAAATGTCAAACAAGTTAGATGTAAACTGTATAGATTTTGAAATTGATTTCAACTAAAATCTACTAGATTTTCCTGAGATAAACGCACTATTAACTGTTTTTATTTAAAACTTCTACAACAATTTTATGTAAGTTATTTCGTTCACCTAAATGTAAAAACTTGCATGACATTTGTGTGAATGTTAGAACAGCAGGGACCTAATTACCGCATACGTGAACGTATTAGCTTTCGTATCGTATAAAATTCCGTGACGAGTAAAGTAGTTGAATAACCACATACGTTCCTTTCGTAAACGTAATTTTTTAATAGGCTATCATTTCTGAATACCACATTTGAAAAAGACGATAAAAAATAAACAAATCATTTGTCGAACTATATGTTTTTGTAATTTTTAATTTATGTTTTTGTATAATTTAAAAACAAAAATAAACATATTCAGCCCAATTCTAAACAAAAATTCCGCATGAAATTTCTTACTTCTCCCTTTTCCCCTATTATGAATAAAAATTCCTTCGGATAAAAATTCGATGGGAAAAAAGTAGTTATTCTCAATGCATTTGAATTTGTTTTTTTTTTCCTCAAAAAATTTCACTTGCAAAACAGACTGGAGTTTACATCAAAATGTAAGTAGTATATTGATAAAACAAAATTTAAATAAAAAAAATTAATAATAAACTTGATTGTTATTTCGACCTTTTTGTTGTAATTTTTAGATAAAAATAGTTAAGCTTTTATCTAAAAAAAAAAAATTAATATTTTATTGTTCTTGTAGGCTGAAGACCACAAATAAAGCCAAACTTCAACTTTTGTTAACTTTAATGAAAGCCAATTCACGCATTGATTGCGGTTTCCATAGATGCAGCCCGCAATTGTATTCTTGCAATTCTTTGGCTATTTCGTTGTTGTTATTCTACAACACCAATTTCCTCCACAAGTGCTCGCATGATAGCTATACTATTCATTTTTTTTTTAATTTATCTTTAAAATAAATTTATTTGCATTTGCACACACAAAAGAAATAGAAAAATAATTGTTAATAACAACAACAACTGGCGTCGAAATTTGGTGATGCCACTTATTCATTTTTTTGTTCACGCGGAATTTATAATTGGAGGAAGAGAGAAAGAAATCCTTGAGAATCTATAATATTAATAGGCTAGGCGATTTCTTGTGACTTACGTTCTGTTCTACCGTTTTGTCCCGATTTTGACCAAACGTATATTATTTGAAAGGTATTTCTTTTTAGCCGTTTTGCAGATTTACAGATTTTTAAATTTTTTCCTTTATTTTTAGTAAATTACATTTAAAGTTGCTACTAACACATACATAAAATTATACAATGCTATGTGTGTGTTTAGTAAATTTGTTAATGTGTTGTAATAAAAATGAGTTTGTTTTTTGTGTTGGTTTCTGAATTGGCTATAATTGATTAGCATACTTTTAGGGTCTTTATTTAATGAAAAAATTTAAATTTCCTAGAACTTGCGCTCGAATTTCGAGGGCTGGAATCTGCTTGTATTCGTTATTGTGCTGATTATAATTATAAAGTTTTTATTAAAACTCTTTTTTTTTCCCTTATGCATACGAGTTTTGACTGTGTGTGACCATTAATCTTTGGCCACAACAAGTCTATGCACAAAGTTTCAGATCGGTCGAATGAGGGGAAGTGAAGTTTTAATCTCTCCGTGACTGTGCGTGACTATGCCTGACTACGTCAAAGTTAATCTTTTTTCACTGCAAGTCTATCGACTAAGTTTCAAATCGATCGGATAAGGGGAAATGGGTTTCAAATCACTCCGTGAATGTGCGTGACTATTTCGAAGTTAATCTTTCTTTACAGCAAGTATATCGATCAAGTTTCAGATTCATTGGATGAGGGGGAATGGGGTTGACTCACGACAGGCAGACAGACAAACAGACAGGCAGAGAGGATGAGTTAAAAGAAAGAGTTTAAAAATAATAAAAACAAAAAAAAAATTCATTAAATGATATGACTAAAATTTTACTTTTTTAATTTCTGCGTCAGGTACTGTCGTCCTATTCAGTTAAATGCGTGTCTATTGAAGCATATCTAATTGGAGAGCCTTAAGTTGCAACTCAATTTTCTTTATCTGCATATTTATAGTGTGCTCATCCTCATTGTGCTCATTTTCAGAGATTTTTCTTTTAACGCAATTAAATGGTCCAGCTTAGAGTTAAGACATAATTGCGAACTCTCGAAACTTTCGTGATGACACTTAAGAAGTGTCAACTTTGCTTCACTTCTTGTATCTGGCTTTGTGTTATGAGACAATTTCTCCTTTACTATATTTTCAATAGCAACCTCATCTGAAGTTGCTTCAACTGCTTCAGTAAATTTGTTAGGTGTCATTTTGGAATCAAAAGTTTCTATTAAAGAAAGGCCTTCCACTATGTCATCCATTCCTGCAGCCTGAATAAGTTTTTCTGCAGAAGTTATTAACATTTCTTCAAAAGGTCCTCTGCCAGTTTTTTTAAGCCTTATAAAAGAAAGTTTCTTTTCAGCTTGGAACTTTTGATTAGAAAATACCTTAAAAACAAAGCATTATAAAAAAAAAAATACATTTGTTTATATAAATCATTTGATACCTTTTTTCCATAATTTTGCGTCCTTAACTGATGGTCCAGTTTAACTGTAAGTTGGTCTGACAATCGTTTTGATGTAACTTTTCCCTGCGCACAATTTGGAATTTTATTTGTAGCCAAATTGGAATGCTCCGTCATAAAGTCGGCCATAATTTGCTTTTCCTTTCAATTTATTTTATTTGTATATGTCCTGGAAATAAATATTTACATATAACACTTTTATAAATACTTACATTTTAATATTTACTAGCTGATTCCAGCCCTCGAAATTCGAGTGCAAATTCTAGGAAATTTTATTTTTTCATTAAATAAAGACCCTGAAGGTATGCTAATCAATTATAGCCAATTCACAAATCAACACAAAAAACAAACTCATTTTTATTACAAACACATTAACATATTTAATAAACACACACATAGCATTGTATAATTTTATGTATGTGTTAGTAGCAAATTTAAATGCAATTTACTCAAAATAAAGGAAAAAATTAAAAAATCTGTAAATCTGCAAAACGGCTCAAAAGAAATACTTTTCAAATAATATACGTTTGGTCAAAATCGGGATAAAACAGTAGAACAAAACATCGGTCACAACAAATCGCCTAGCCTATTAATATTAAAGATTAATTAATATTATATTTTTTCCGTTCACAAAACAGCAAACGTATGAATTGACGTATAAAGTCACTCGTTCAACTACTCGTTAACGTATGCTATCATCTCAAAGTTAAAATTAACGAACAATTTTACTAGTTCACGTATGCGGTAATTAGGCCCCAGTTTAGATTATCGTGAAATTGAATGTGAAAATGATTTCGAAGTTATAAGTTTAAGACTCTTTTGAAAAATATTTTAGACTTGTTTCCATATAGAATTTGCAATTTGACTGAATATGAAATAATTTTTTAAAGATTTTTTTTTTTTTTCATATTAGAACGAATAATTTACACCACAAAACAATAGCTAAAACTAAATGTTTTTGTGCTTTATTGTTGCATTAGTCTTGCATAATTACAACTTTTTTCCAATATAGATAGATGTGGGCTATGTTTTTTAAAATTCATAATACGATAAATTTTAGGTTCCTACGTCCAAAATGGATTTTGTAATTTTTTTTATATTTTCCAAAAAAATCACCATTTTAGATTTTGTAGAATTTTGTTTATTTGTATATTTTACAGGGACCGAAAATAATTATTTTTTAATTAAATAATAAACCTATTGTTCATAAAATAATTTGCTTTTTAAAATTTTTATTTATTTTTTGAGAGCAAATTATAAGTTATTATAGAGGGTTTATATCGGTTTGTCATTCCGTTGTAACACATCAAAAAATGCATTTGCGACCCCATATAGTGTAAGACGGACATCGCTATAATTACTCGAGGTGTTATAAGAATCAAGAATATATACACTGTTTAAATCACGCTCATTCACAAACCAAACCATTTATCTGGGTAAAGTTGTGATAATATTGTTTCTCATTACCTCGAGCAGGTCGGTATTGAAAATGGGCCGAGATATAACCAAAAATGTGAAGACACCTGTAAAAAATTTTAAAAATTCAGTGTTTTTATTGTAATAATTTATTTAGTATTAAGTTTATCAAATTATTAAATTGAGGTGTTTTTTAATATTTTGTTTACATTTGTTATAAATAGTGCTATAAGTGGATGTGGAGGGTAACAAAGATTCAGCACAGCCGAATTTAGCACTCTTTTTTTAATTTTATGAAATTTTTCTTTTGCGACCATTAAATGTAGAATTATTGTTGTAAAAAGGAGTTTCCTTACGGGCTTATTTTTAGTTAAAAAAAAACTTTCGAACCATAATAAAATTTTTTTTCTAGTCAAAATAAAAGTTAGTTCAATCAAATGTTAAAAAATATTTTTGCTCGAAAAAATAATCAGCCCTGTTCTTGAAACGTTGTTATTTGAATAAGAATGAATTTGAAATAACATGAAATGGAAATTTTGGGTTTCTTGAAAACACAAATTTTATATTTACGAAGTATTTTTCGAAATCATATTTTTTATTGTCAAATGACATGAAACATATGGTTCTTTAGTCACTATCACAAAAAAAGCTTAAGTAATTTTTGCATGTTTTTCCTTAAGATCATTTGTTTCAAGAAAGTAAAAAAAATATTTTCTTTTAAAATAACATTTTACTTGTTCATTTAATTGTTTTTGTTCTTTAATTTCATTCAATTAAGAATGACTTCTCTTTTTGAAATAAGTTAGGCATCACCAAAGAAAATTCGAAATTCAAATAAATTGGATTTGACTGGCATCACTACTGTTTCGAACATAAACAAAGTTGTGGCAATCATATGCAAAAAATAAATAAAAATATGTGATTTGAGTGAAATTAGTGCATAAAGAATCTATGTTATAATTGAAAAAATTATAATGGAAAATAGATTGTGTAAATAAAAAGTTTTTATTATAGTTATAGAACAACATCATCTCCAAAAGTGTGTTTTATTAACATCACCACTGATTACGAGTTTTTTTTTTTTTAATCAACGCAAAATTTAGACGTTTTTTAAAATCGTGTATTTTTCATAAAATTAATGTCTAATTTTTTAAAATAATGACAAGGTTCAATAAAAAACATGTTAGAGTTTAAATATCAATTAGTTTTTTTTTATCTCTTAAGACCTGCTTAGTAGAAAAAAGGGCATTTGTTTTGATTTCACAAAGCCTTTTTTATGTGAATTAAAACGAGAAAAAATATTCTTATTGAAGTTAGAGAGCAGCAAAAAACTCGTAGATTTAAGAATTTTTTCATTTACGAGTTTTTTTTTTTGTGATAGTGGTTTCAAGAACAGGGGTGAATATCAAAAAAATAATAATTTTTATTTTTGTTCGAAAAAATATTTTTTTTACTAAAAAATAAATATAAACAAGTAAGAGTGTTAAATTCGGCTGTGCCGAATTTTTCGATACCCTCCACCTGCGTCTTAAACTCAATATTACACCCAATGTTAAGTACCACTTTAAAACTGTAGCCGATACTGAAACTTTAATTCCGAATACCAATTAAATTTAAAGTTAATTGTTTTTGTTTTTGGCCAGTTTCTATTATAATTTCTTTTTATAAAAAATAATGCCCAAATGCCGGCGTTATAATGCCCAAAGTTTGATCCCTATTAGAATGTTTTGAGACCTTAGAAGATACATGATAATTAAAAAAAAATTCAAATGATTCTTGGCTAAAAATTATTAATTTTATTATTTTCTACAAAAATTAAAAATCTTATTTTCGATCTTTATCATCTTAATGATTGAGTTTGAAATTATTCAGACTCAAGATCAAATGTTTTTACTTTAAATAAAGCAAAAAACATTGGCACATTTGTTTCAAGAAATTTATCTATATTCTGCCTGACAGGTTATACTGCTGTTTCGGGAAGAGTTACCACCCCTCATCAGTAACAAAAAGAAACATGTATATTGTAGTATGCAATGTGTACTCGTATTCAAACATATTTGTTACAAAGTTGTTTTATATTTTAGTTTGTTATATTGGAAGAGGCTTAAATAGTATAACTTTTTCTTGAATTCTCATTTGGTTGTTTTCAGCAAATATATATGAATTTATCTTTTTACCAAATAAACTATCTACTGCTTTTGGTTACTGATGAGGGTTGCTAACTCTTTCCGAAACAGCTGTATAACCTGTCATGCAGAATATTGATCAATTTTTTGAAGCAAATATGCCAATATTTTTTGCTTTATTTAAAGTAAAAACATTTGATCTTGAGCCTGAATAATTTTAAACTCAATCATTAAAAATTAATAATAATAAAAATACATTTAATAAAAAAATAATTTGTATTTTTTAATTTTTATTTTTATTTTCAATTTTACAATTCTCATTTTTAATTTTTCTTTTTTAAATTTTCATTTTAATTTATTTTTCTTTTTTTTTTTTCTTTTCGCTTTTCATTTTTCGTTTTTAATTTTTCAGTTTTCATTTTTCAATTTTTATTTTTCATTTTCCATTTTATGTTTTTCGTTTTTCATTAGGGATAATATTTTTTCTTTCATATTGGCGATTTTTTGTATTATATCGTGATAACGATAAAAAAAAATATGTGGCAATATGAGGCTACTAACATAGCTCGTGGTAGTTATGTTTGTTGGTATGATTGCATCATTTTTTGTGGGTTTTTTTGAATTGTGAATCTTGTACAACTATTATGTTCAACCACTAAAATATTACAACAAACACACTGGTTTTTTTTTTAGAGGCGTATACATATTTTTGCTCGTATCTAAGCACAATAACGCCCGATTTACCCCATTTTAATTACCAACCTGGTGTGAATAATGGCAAATGATATTATCGTAACCTTACCCAGGTAAATAGTTTATTTTGTGAATGACCGTGATTTCAACAGACAGACGGACATCGTTACATCGACTTGAGTTGTGATAAGGTTCAAGAATATATAACATTATGGGGTCGGAAATTAGTTTTTCGATTCGTTACAAACGGAATGACAAACCTATATATACCCTCTGCCACTGAGGTGTGGAGGGTATAAAAATAATTTAATTTTTTTTTGTTATTTTACGGTACTTATTTTTTTCGAGCAGAAATAAAAGTTTTTTTTATTTTTATTTTTTCGAGCCGAAATAAAAATTATTTCGACCAAATACAAAAATCAAGACTAGCAAAAAAAAGTAGTTCAGCTCGAAACAATAGAAGTCAAAAAAACTTTTATTTTTGCTTGAAAAAATTAAAAAATAACTTATTTTTGCTCGAAATATAAATTTTTAAATCTGATTTTTATGTAAAAAAAAACATAATTATTATGGTCCCTGATTTTTGAAAGTTTATTAAAGGACACATGTATATATAGGACCAAGAAAAAAGTACGTACCTTATAGGTTTAATAAACGGTTTGAAAATTTTTTTAAATAACTATTTCAGAAATTTCTTTGTAACTGACAAAATGTCGTTTGGGAAATCCTAATTTAAATTCATACTAAATAAAAAAATACATGCATACATACATTTAAAAATATATAAATATACATGCATTAGAAAAAAAGTTTAAAAACAAAACAAAAATTGTTACAAAAAGATATAAATTTTGCACATAAACAAAATGATTTATATGTTTTTCTCTTGTAATACAATAAAACGAGATATGGAAATGGTAGACTTTGAAGAAGTAAATAGAGATGGGCACGTGATACGGTAAATGTATTTACTTCAATCATACATAATTGAACATAAATAAAACCAAATATTTTCTACATCAACAATTGTTTGTATTTTACAAACATTCATAGCGCACATGAACACGATTTTTCTTTGGTAAGTCAATTGTCGATCACACGCCCTTTTCTACAAGTTTATATTATTGTAAATACATATAAAAAAAATATACGTATATTTAAAAAGAAAAAAAAAACAAGAAAACATTTTATATGTAATAGTAGCGAATTTATTATAATCATTATGAATAAATAATATTGATTATGTTGTTTAAAAACAATGCAAACAAACAAGCAAACACACAGGTATTTATAATTTCAATAATAAATATTTAAAAAAGAAACATTACATGAAATATTAGTTTTAATTAAAATTGCACAGACACACTCTCATACTTTCATATACATATAGAAGAATACAAAATAAATAAAAGAACCGTCATTGTGTATTACTTATTTTAAAAATAATAATTACATAATATGTAAAACAAAAAACAAAAACAAAAATAAAATCGAATATTTACAAATAAATGGTTTGTTTTATACATATGTACATCATGCATAGTTAAAAGATAAAATAACAACAACAAACATTTGTGCAACAAAATATTAAATAATAAAAATATTTTAAAAATAAACACATGTATGCATTAGGGTGGCCCTTAATAACAAAGTGTTCAACTATCGGTCTCACCCCCTAGAAATATGCGAATAGCAAGAAAACTGAGAAATACAAAGTTTTGGGTCAGTAAAAAAAAATTTAGACGGGCCTCAACGCGACTGAAAATTTCATATTTTTTTTTTTTTTTGCAGATTTTAATAAAAATTTCGTTCTATGGTATAAGTACTAAATTATCTTTCCAAAAAGCTATATAATTTCAAAATCTAATAAAAACTCGCCAAGAAATAACAAATGCCCCAGACCACTTTTGTGCAAAAAAAAAAAAACTCTAGGTCATGAAATTTGATGAAAATTTTTTCAACTTTAACAAATTGATTAAAGCCATAATTTTTTTTATTTTGGTCTCTATACCTATAAGTACTCAGATATGAAGTATTGTTTTATTACCACGTTGTTAATGAGACCAAAGATGGAAAATTTTTTTTGATAAAATTTTGAAAACTTCTTTTTTAAGTTTTGAAAAATTTTCTTAAACAAAATTTCAAAAAATGGATCTGGCACTTTAAAGTTTCGTTAAATATATATGAGAGATTAACTGTGTGCATTTTTAAGTAAATTCCTTTGCCAGAATTTGTTTTACAAAGAATTTTTCTTTTCGGATTTCGAGAAAAATTTGTTTTTTGTGAAATATTCAGTAAATGTACTCTTTCTAAAAACTTCGTATCAAACATTTATCAGTTTTTTACTTTTAAATGTTATATTTTATCTTAATAGTCTAGGGTTTCGGAAAAAAATAATATGACCCCATTAACCCTTTTGGACTTGGGTTCACATATGAACCCAAGCTAATGAAAGACAATTTATTCAAAATATTCAAATATTTTGTAAGTGCTGTTGAATTTTTAGATGTGACGCTTAAAATATAATAACCAAATGTGCAACTCTTCCATGTTAAAAATTTGGAATAAAGCGAACATCGTTAACCCATTCATGGCCGAGGCCAAACTTTGAATTTTGGCATATTTAAAAAAATTAATTGTTCTAGTAAACTAGATGAAACACTTACTATGAGTTGGTAAATAAAATTGTGCTATATTTTACGAAAACTTAACCTTATCTGCTCCTAGGGTTAAAATGATCCAAAATTAAGCAGTATTTGCAAAATATTTGAATTTTTTGACTTAATAATCGTCCTATACCAGGTTGGGGTCATTTGTGGCGCCAAGTCCAAATGGGTTAATGACGTCAAATTCTAAAATCATCAAATCATAAAAATCGGTAAAATATAGCACAATTTTATTTCCCAACTCATAGTAAGGGTTTCTTCTAGTTTACTAGAACAATTAATTTATTTAAATATGTCAAAATTTATTGTTTGGCATCGGCAAGGAACGGGTTAATGTTGTTCGATTTATTCCAAATTTTTAGCAATGAAGACTTGCACATTTGGTTATTATAATATTTTAAGCGTCACATCTAAAAATTCAACAGCACTTACAAAATATTTAATTTTTTTTTTTTAATAAATTGTCTTTCATTGGCTTGGGGTCATATGCGACCCCAAGTCCAAGAAGGTTCATTTTTCATTTTCAACTTTTCATTTGTTATTTTTCATTTTTTATTTTCCTTTTTTATTTTTCATTTTTAATTTTTTAATTTTCATTTTTTATTTTTCATTTTATATGTTTCATTTTTTTATTTTTCATTTTTTATTTTTCATTTTTTATTTTTCATTTTTATTTTCCATTTTTAATTTTCAAACAGGTTATTACATATCATAATTTTTTCACCAATATATTGTATTGCAATACAATCATAAGTCACACCGATTTTGTCTTACGTCTTATAGTGCGTTTACATCTGAGGAAAATCTAGTAGATTTTAGTTGAAATCTATTTCCAAATCTATACCGTTTACATCTAACTTATTTGACATTTTGTGAGCTTTTGTTTCCACAACAATAAACAGCTGATTAAAATAAAACATAAAAACTAGAAATAAACAAAACGATAGGAAAATGGAAATATGGAAAATTCTAAAAAGGAACAGATTTTATAATTATATTATGCATCAAAAATGAAAAAAGCACAAACTGAAATAGAAATTTTGCGAAAAAAACATCAGCAATTATTATTTAGCAGATTGGAATCGGCGCATGTCAGTATAAAAAGTTATAACTTTTCAATTACTAAATATTTTTTTTTTTTTTTTTTTGTTAATAATTATTATTTTATTTCCTTTTTATTCAACTTGTTTGCTTTTGTTTTTAAATGTCAAATTTTCAGTCACTGCGTTGTAATTTTCTACTACAATATTAAAAAAAACACAGTAGTATCATTTGGTAGTGCCCAAGTTTGCCAAGATTTTGTGAGATTTTGCACAAATCTAGTAACGAGCTAGATTTTGTTTTGTATGGGAAATCTAGTAAAAATGCTCAAAATCTTGTATATACTAGATTTTGCTTAGATGTAAACGCACTATTACATGTTACGCTGTTTTTGTGATTGTATTGTGAAATAGAAATTTACCCCCCTGCGCATATAGGTGTTTACACATCAAAAAGAAATTAACATGATGCACTAGGAAATATTTTTAAAATGGTTAATACTAAACATATGTATGTGGCGTATGTTTTTTGTAGTTACTCTATGTAGAACTCGAGTAAAGACGTAATTTTTTCAAAGAGATTTGTTTTTTTAAATAAATTTATCAAAAATAAATGAATTGTCTTGGGCTTTATTTTTTCAGTCGTTTATGTCCAAAAGTTTAGAATTATAGACGAATTATTGAGGGAAAAACTAGAATTTTTTGAAATTTCATTCAATGAATTTAGTTCAACTTGATTTTTACATGGATATATTAATCAAAATTATTTATTTAAGCCTTAGCAAAAATTTTGCTGAAAAATTAAATGAAAAATCATCAATGGTTCTTGAGTTAAAGCTGAAAAATTAAATAAGGAGAACGTCAAACCAGAATTGATGTTGCACTATTTAATCGAATGGGTATTTTTTTCAAAATAAATTTCATAAAAATGTATAAAAATTAAAGTCTTTATTAAATAAATTTCTTATTGCTTAAAATCTTTGTTCTATAATGCTTAACTTTCAACAATAATAGAATTTCATCAACAAAATATTCATCTTTATCAACAATTTTATATTGTTCTACTGGAAGTAGTAAGGCTCTTGAAGCACCAGGAGCAATAATACGTATATCCGCACATGATTTGAAATTTTCTTGTGGCCCACAACCTAGAGCGACTGAGCCATTTTCACAAGTACCCCAATTATTGCCAGCATTATAAGTCCAACGTAAAACACAATGCTGACAATTTACACCGGTTGGCAGCACAACTGTAGAATCGATCCAACCAACGAAGGAACCAATATACAATTTGTCACTACCGTCAGCAAACTTAAGGCGATTTTGATTGAAACATACTTCGGATTCTGCACCAAATTCGTCTAAATTACAAATATTAAAATAAATATAACCCAAATGATTGGCTGTTATTTGAACTCCAACAGTGGCAGTGTAGGTGTTTTCATATGTTTTTACAATTACACCAGAACCACCATATTTGCCACCAAGCTCATTGGCCCTGGGGGTAGCATCAGCATAATTATCACCACATAATCCGCACTTGCCATCATTTGAATACCATTGAACCTGCAGTTTTGAATAAATGGAAAACAAATAATCAGTTATAACTGGAAATCACATCTAAATTTATTATTAGAGCAAAGAATTTTATGGACTAAAAAATAAGAAATATGTGTTTTAAAAAAGCCATTGCTTAAGTAAGGAATAGCAATTAATTTGAATGACACCAAATATACATTAAAAAATAAATAATCTGAGGGAAAAAAACTATGAATATGCATAAAGTTAAATAAATTGGCATTTTGATTAAATAATGCAAAAAACATATGAACTTAAAGTAAGCTATGGAAAAATATGCAACTACAAATCTATATATTAATACGTGAAGGTAAATTTTTAGTTCCCTTTTTAAGCAATATGCGGGTACGGAAAAGTGTGAAAATTGGCATAGTTGTAGTTCATATGGAGGAGAAGCTGAGAATGATAAAATTTATGTTTAATCTGTCTTAAATATATATTAAATTAAATCAAATAAAATCTCTATAATAATTCGTTACGCCCTGTTAATGTGAATGATTTAAATTATATATCAGACGCTCTGTGTTGAATTGTGAATTGCTAAAATTGATTAACATACCTTTAGGCTCATTTAAATATTCATAAATTTTTTATATATATAGATTAAAAAAACAAGACAAAAATTGAATGAAAAAATATTTGTTAGAATTTGCCCTCGAATTTCGAGCGCTGGGCTATACTAGTCAATATAATTTTATGGTAAATTTATTGATTTGTGTAGATATTTCGTCCATATCTAATATAAACTATAAAGTAAAAACATGCCATTGCTTGGAATTCCTACCCTTGTCATTATATCTGTGGTCACAAGCATTAACCGCCTAAGTCGAAAATCATTGTTTTGAGAAAATTAACTTTTTATATAAAACAAACAGTGTTGGAGAAATGGGGATTTCACGCAAATATAAAGCGTTTCTAGTAGAACATGATAGCAAAGATAACCCAAATCGTCGAATATCATGCTTTCGAGAAAAATTACTTTTTATATATATGTAATGGGGCTTCATTACGACTTAGGTCAGTATGTTTTCATTAATAACTTTTTATTAAACAATGTTAGAGAAATGAAGATTTCACGTAAATAGAAAGCGCTTTTAATAGAATGTGATAGCATACATAACTCAAATTGTTCTTAAATCGACTTAGGTGGTTATCGCTTGTTACCACAGATATAAAAATTAATAATGAGAAACAAGGAACATTAAGCTACACAGTTTTTTGATTCACTAGTACTAGTTATCCGCTAAGTGTTTAAGATAAAACAAGTAAGAAAATTATAATCGGTCTAGACCGACTATCTCTTAGGTCCAACTAATTGGATATGGAAAATAAGCATAAAAAAATTTGAGTGGCATTATTAATTTTGTTGCCTTTGAATATGAAAAAAAGTTCATATCGGATGCTATATTTATATGGGGACTAAGTCTAAATATAGACCGATCCTAACCATATTTGGTAAGGTTACTTATTTTTTGCAAAAATATATAAATACCAAATTTGAGAAAAATCTCTGCAATATTTTTGGTTTTTGTTAGATTTAAGTGAAGATCGGGGAGCAGCTTTATATGAGAATATGACTAATAATTGTTCTATAGGGTTTATTTTTGAACTACTGATTAATGGGAGTAATAAACACAAACCCAATTTGACCGAAATCATTAAGGGGGGTAAAGTTTTAAAAGTTAAACAAGTAACAAAATTATAGTCGGTCTAGACCGACTATATGATACCCTATACCATGCGTTTGGAAACCCTATCTCTTAGGCCCAACTAACTGGACATAGAAAATAAGCAAAAACCAAATTTGAGTGGGATTTTTATTAATTTTTTTGGCTGCAGATATGAAAAAGTTCATATCGGATGCTATATCTATATGGGGACTAGGTCCAAAAATGGACCGATCCTGACCATGGTTGGTAACGTCTCTTGTATTTTGCAAAAACATATACAAACAAAATTTGAGAAGAATCAGTGCAATATTATTGTTTTTTAATAGATTTAACTTAATATCGGGAAGCAGCTCTATATGGGACCAAAGGGATCATTTTTGGACTACTTATTAATGGATGTAATGAACGCATACAAACCCAAATCGAGTAAGATCTATATGACAATTTGGATCTTATGGTAATTTATGTCGATTTCATAGGGGTAATTTGTATGGGGGCTAGGTCTGAACATGGACCGAATTTCACCAATTTCAATAGCGTTCATCCCATGGCCGATAAAAGCTTATATACCAAATTTCATCAAAATATATTCATATTTGCGACCTGCAGTTTGATTACAAGGTTTACATGGACACACAGACGGACGGACGGACGGACATTGTTAAATCAACTCAAAAAGTGATTCTGATTCGATCGGTATAATTAAAGATGGGTCTGGGTCAAATATTTTTGGTTGTTACAAACAGCAGCACAGAGTCATTATACCCAAACCACATAGTGGTATAGGGTATAAAAAGTCGTATTTTCATAATTCTTTTTTGAAGATATAAATAATGTTGGATTATTTATTTCATATACACGTTATAGCATATCATTTGAAGAATCTTTGTTATCTTGGCAACATAATGATGATAGATGGTGGAGCAGATGATGATGTAGCTAATTGTATAAACAAGGCTAGACACGCATTTGCCTCAGCTAAAGTCTGGCGGTCTTCACGAATGTCAGACCAATACAAAATTCGCATTTTTAATACAAGCGTAAAGTATGTTCTGCTTTACAGCTGCGAAACATGGAAGGTGTCAGACAATATTGTTAAGGATAGCGAATGAAACACTACTCTCCAGATGTAATACTGAGCCACTGAAGTAAGCCGTAGAAAGTGGTCGTGGGTTGGCCATTCACTTCGAAAGTAGAGGTCGCCCAAAGTTGACATAGCGCAGATCCATCGATTGTGAATGTACCCGGATGGGGGTGAAGTGGCCACAAGTAAAGCGTCTGGCACACATTAGGCAGAGTTGGCATATATTGGTTAAGGGGGGGAAAGGTTTTTAAAAAGGTTGCATTTGATAATTCTTTTTGGAAGATATGAATAATGTTGGATTATTTATTTCACATCATGCTATATATTTGCTATATATTTGAAGAATCTTTGAAAAAATTTCAATTAAAAATTTTAATAAATAAGTCCGTTGCGGTGAACATTATAACTCGTTACCGGATCATGTGAAATTAAAAATATCCAAATACGTTTAAAAGGCGACATGTTTCCTGAGGTAGTGACGAAGAGTTTTTTAATTTTTTTTTTTTTTTTTTGGCAGCATTTGAAGTGAAAAACACGATTTTTGCTATAAAATTTCGGGAATTTGTTGTTAAATAATCTAACCCATAAAAACAAAGTTTTTATTAAAACTCTTTCTTTCCTTATGCATATGAGTTTTGAATAACTCCGTGACTGTTTGTGACTATCCTAAAATTAATCTTAGGCCACAACAAGTCTATGGACAAAGTTTCGGATCCATCGGATGAGGGGAAGTGGGGTTTTAATCTCTCCGTGACTATGCCTGACTATGTCAAAGTTAATCTTTTTTCACAGCAAGTCTATCGACCAAGTTTTAGATCGATCGGATAAGGGAAAATGGGTTTTAAATCACTACGTGACTGTGCGTGACCATGCGTGACTGTGCGTGACTAAGTCAAAGTTAATCTTTTTTTCACAGCAAGTGTATGGACCAAGTTTGAGATCGATCGGATGAGGGGAATGACATTTAGATCACTCCGTGACTGTGCGTGACCATGCGTGACTGTGCGTGACTACCCCAAAATTAATCTGTAGTCACGACAAGACTATGGGCCAAGTTTCAGATCAATTGGATAAGGGGGAATGGGGTCTACCCATGGCAGACAGACAGAGAGTATGAGTTAAAAGAAAGAGTTTAAAAATGGGGAAGGGAATGGAAAATATAAAAACTCTTCGTGGTTAACTGATGATTTATGTGTAGATATAGTGTGTAAAATTTCAAAAGAATCGGTCAAGTAGATTTTGAGTTATGATGTTCACGGACTTCGAACATTTATTTGCGACAAAAACGATTTAAAGTTTTTTAAAAACTGATTTATATACGATATACAGTATTAGGCCGGTCGCTGGATACGCTGTATCTTCTTAAGTTTTGCTCCGATTTACTTGAAATTTTGACACAACAGTCTCTACATGTCGTACATTCAGAAAGGTAATTTGGATAATTTGGATTTTATGACATTTTAAGTCGATTTCATAGGGGTCATTTGTATGAGAACTAGGTCTGAACATGCACCGATTTTCACCAATTTTAATAGCGTTCATGTAGCCATAGAAGCTTACATACCAAATTTCATCAAAAAATATGTTCATATTTGCGACCTGTAGTGTGATTACAAAGTTTACATGGACACACAGACGGACATCGCTAAATCGAGTCAGAAAGTTATTCTAAGTCGATCGGTATAATAAAAGATGGGTCTAGGTCAAATATTTTTGGTGGTTACAAATATACCACTATGTGGTCAGGGTATAATCAAGGTTCAGAAAATACACACACGAAACACACAATGTTCTGTTCAAAAGCAGCCAACACATATCTTTATTTTCATATCAATTATGTGCGTTTCAAAATTTTCTACGGTGCCCAACACAACCATGACTGTGTTCGTTTTAATATTTCGTTATTTACACGAACATTTTTGTATCACATACTTTTTGTTTCAATCACACATAAAGCACACATTTTTGAGTGTTGCTTTATTTGATGTTCATGTTCTGGTACGTGTACTGAAAAACACGACTTAAAATATAACTGAACTCGAACCTGTTTATTGTACATGTTGTGTTTTTTCTTACTACACGAGCCACAACACGACTTAAAATATAACTGAACTCGAACCTGTTTATTGTATATGTTCTGTGTTTTTTTTTCAGTACACGTACCAGAACATGAACTTCAAATAAAGCAACGCTCAAAAATGTGTGCTTTATGTGTGATTGAAAAAAAAAGTACGTGATAGAAAAATGTTCGTGTAAATAACGAAATATTAAAACGAACACAGTCATGGTTGTGTTGGGCACCGAAGAAAATTTAAAAACAAACATAATTGATATGAAAATAAAAATATGTGTGTGTTGGTCTAAGTTATGTTTGTTTACATATATGTACGAGTTTTTTATTCAGTGTGTGTTTTTTTCTGAACTCTGGGTATAATGACAATATGCAGTGTATTAAAAAAATAGCGGAAACGGCACTGCCTACCACTATCTCATTTTGTAAATTGCTTACCCAAAACAGTGCGCCCAGCACTGTTTGAATAGTGTTTGAATTTTTTTTTTTTAGATATTGGAAATAATAAATAAAAGTAATTTTTTTTTAACGAATTTTAAAACGTTTTATGGCTTAAACTTTCACTTGTCAATTTTATGTTGCATTTAATTTCAAGTTTATCACATTTTGTAAATATCAAGCAGCCGAATTACCGAAAACCCCCCACAATAGTTGGCATTGTCGTCATAGTTTACAGGAGCCGTATTATTATAACGCCAGCGAGATGATCTGCCGACAGGGCTCAACATCATACCGTGTCCCCAGGTGTACTCAAACAATGTAACAGCATAAACGGCCAACGCTGTTAATATAAAATATTGCATTTTTTTATTTATTATTTTTTGCTTAAGATCACTTTCACTTTAGTTCTTAACTTGATTATATATTTTTAATGAATACTGGGCTGTGGGGAATTAAAAATTCTTTTATACTTACTTTTGTTCCAATCCTTATCATCACAATACCAACTATAGCTCCATAGGATTTTTGCACACACACAATTTAAAAGTGTATGCCACAAACAAAAACCCACCTACTTATCAGCTATAGAATTATGTTGGAAATATACATACATATGTATATGATGAGATGATATTATTTATGTTAGTCATTTCATTTGTAACACATATAAATGTTGGTCTGTATATCAGAAGTTTTTAGTGTTGATTTGAACTGAAATTTTTGTTAATTATGTATATCAGCAGAATATTACACATAGAAATAAAGATTGGTTGGAAATCACTGCAAAATTTAATAAAATAATACGAATTTGGATTTTCTTTTTTTAAGTCCTTTATAAACATAATTCTTATAAAACGATAGAACCTTGTTGTATTTAACAACTAATGTCTTTATAGAATTTATTAAACAAATTCAATTTAGGCAACTAAATTGGAACCATAAATCAATAATAATTATTAATGATTACAATAGCAAATTCTATTATAACAATATATTTTAAATCGAAACTTATATTGTAACAAATTAGTGGTAAATATAATATAAACAAATTTGTAATTACAATTATAAAATTGGGAAGTTTTAACCGGGGCTGACACTTTTTAAATATTGCGTTATTGGCTTAAATTCAACACAATTATTAACAAATTTAATAAACACACACAGCATTGTATAATTTTATGTATGTGTTAGTAGCAACATTACATGAATTTTATTCAAAAAAAATTTAAAAATTTTTAGAATCTGTAAATCTGGTGGATAGCTAGAAAGAAATACCTTTCAAATAAGATACGTTTTGTCAAAATCGTGAGAAAACTGTAGAACAAATCACCGGTCACAGGAAATCGCCTTACCTATTAATATTATACATATGTGACCTTCTCCGAGAAAAGGGACCTAGTGTGTGAAAATTAAATTTTGAGAAAAAAACGCATTTAAAGTTTCAACATCCTTTTAGGTACCAGAATCCACCGTTTTTGACACAACCTGTTTTTTGACACACTAGGTCCCTTTTCTCGGAGAAGGTCACATATATGAAATTTGGTATACAGATTCCATCGAATGCGTAAACATCAGTCAAGAATGAATTTTTTGCTAATTCAAATGCCTAGGAGAGCAAAAGTGACCTAAAAGAAAAAATTGTACATAATATATCTTCTAAACCAGTGAAGGCCGTGCCAAACACCAGAGAGTAAAAGTAAACAACAATTTCATTCAGTCTTATATATTTGTTTTTAATAGGTACACAGAGAATATTTGTTTAAAAGAAACCAAAAATGTTGAGAATATTTCGAAGACTTGATAAACTATAAATTAAACATTTTCTATAAATTACATACGTCGCCTCCATTTGACAACATTATAGCTGTCTTTTATGCATTTTTTTTTTTTTTTTAATTTTAAAAAATATCCAGCTACTGCAGGCTGGTAAGTTTTTTAGTTTTTGGTAATATACCACTTAATAACCTTTGAAATTTCTTATCTTTTTAAGTTTTGCTATTTTGTGATTTTTTTTTTTTTTTGTTTTTTAAAGAAATGAATTACTATTTTCAGAATGTAAGATTTAAAATTTTAAAACAACAAAATATATTTAAAATTTTACCATATTCTTCGTTAACTCAACTATTTTCGCTTTTATGTATTCATATAAACATTTATACAAAATCTACACAAACCCATTTAATATCGGCATTGTGTTACGTCCATAGATTTCGATCAGTGTAGTACAACTAACACATGCTCATAAACACTATTACTAACTCAATTCTCTCGATGGCCAGTGGTGGCTATGGCCACCACTGTTCTAAACAAATGAATCTAAGAATATTAAATGGCATGTGGATTCCACTAGAGATACAAGCATCAGATTAGAAGAAAACTAAGGGGGGTAAAAACGGCCCGTAAGTGCCTTTTGGTATCTTCTTTACAAAGCAATTTAGGAATGTGAAATGTGATATGTAGATTCCGCCAGAGACACAAACATCAGCCAAAAATATATATTTTTTTTTAATTCGAGCCTTTAGGGTGTAAAAACGGCCAAAAGATGGGAAAACTGATACTTTTGAACTGGTGAATTTTCATTTAAAAAAGTACCTTTTCTCAAAAAAGTTCCTTTTCTTAAAAACAATCTTCTCTTAAGAGCTACATTTTCTTAACAGGTACATTTTCTTAAAGAGTATATTTTCCTTAAAAGTACCTCTTATTCAAGAAGTAAACTTTTTTTAAAATAACTTTCTCAAAAATAGTACAGTTTGTTAAAAAATAAACTAACCCATAAAGACAAAGTTTTTATTAAAACTCTTTATTTCCTTATGCATATGAGTTTTGAACTCTCCGTGACTGTGCGTGACTTTGCGTGACCATTTTAAAATTAATCTTTGGTCACAAGAAGTCTGTGAACCAAATTTCAGATTGATTGGATGAGGTGAAATGGGGTAAAATTATTCCGTGACTGTGCATGACTAAGCGTGACTGTGTGTGTGACTATCTTAAAATTAATCTTTGGCCACAACAAGTCTATGGACAAAGTTTCAGATCGATCTAATGAGGGGAAATGGGGTTTAAATCACTCCGTTACTGTGCGTGACTATGTCTAAGTTAATCTTTTTTTCACAACAAGTCTATCGAACAAGTTTCAGATCGATCAGATAAGGGGACTGTGCGTGACTATGTCGAAGTTAATCTTTCTTTACAGCAAGTATATCGACCAAGTTTCAGATTGATTGGATGAGAGAAAATCCGTTTTAAATCTCTCCGTGACTGTGCGTGGCCATGCGTGACAGTGCGTGACTAAGTCAAAGTTAATCTTTTTTCATAGCAAGTGTATGGACTAAGTTTCAGATCGATCGGATGAGGGGGAAATGTCATTTAGATCACTCCATGACTGTGTGTGACTATGCGTGACTACCCCAAAATCAATCTGTAGTCACAACAAGACTATGAGCCAAGTTTCAGAGCAATTGAATAAGGTGGAATGGGGTTGACCCACGACAGACAGACAGAGAGTACAAGTTAAAAGAAATAGTTTAAAAAGGTAAATTAATTCTTACGAAAGAGTAAATTTTCTTAAAAAATGACTGGTCTTAAAAAAGTAGATCTCTTTCAAAAAGCACATTTTATTAAATAGTATATTTTCTTAAAAAAGTACATGTTCCTTCAAAGGTGCCTTTTAAATAAGTACCTTTTCTTAAAAAAGGATCTTTTTCTTAAAAAAAAGTAAATTTTCTTAAAAAAGTACCTTTCCTGAAAAAGTATTTTTTCTTAAAAAAGTACTTTTTCTTAAAAAACACATTTTTTCGAAATGTACATTTTCTTAAGAAGTACCATTTCCATAAAAAGCACTTTTTTTTTCCTTAAAAACTACCTTTTCTAAAAAAAGAAACTTTTCTTAGAAAAATACCTATTCTTAAAATAATAAATTTTCTTAAACAAGAACCTTATCTTAAAAAGTAAATTTCCCAAAAAAAATTCCTTTTCTTAAAAAAATACCTTTCATCCAAAAAACACATTATATTCCTATTTAATAAGACCCTTTTATTCAAAAAGTACCTTTATGCAAAAAGTACCTTTTATTCAATAAGAACATATTATTCGAAAAATACCTTTTGTTCAAATAGTACCATTTATTTCAAAAGTTCCTTTTATTCAGAAAGTACATTTTATTCAAAAAGTACCTTTTATTTAATAGTAATTATAAAGAAAAAGTATGTTTTATTCAAAATGGTACTTTTTGATTAAAATATAATTTTTCTTAAACTAGATTTTAAAAACATTTGTTTCTTTATAAGTCAAATTATAAAATAAACTTTCATTTAAAAATAAAATTTTTTAAATAAAGTTACTATTATTGAAAAAAGAATGCTGACTTAAAAATAAATGAAAATAAAAATATACAATTAAAATAATTATATGTCTAAAAAAAATAATAAAAAAATTTTTGAATTTCCTTTTTTTTTGGTTTGAGGCTGAATTTATATTACTATATTTGACTAAATGCCACAACTAAGTAATGCTACAATTGAGAGCCTATGTAACTACATTTATTTTATTATTTAAACATTTATTGTTTTTCAGACGCCACTGTTAGTACATGTAAGTATTTAAAAAAAAAAGTATTTGTATACCCTCCACACCATTGTGCAGGGGGTATATATAGGTTTATCATTCCGTTTGTAACGCATCGAAATAAATTCCGGAGACCCCAAAACCATGTATTTTCTTGATCATTATAACAAGGGAAGATGATCAAGCTTTTATATAAAATCATTTATTAACATCCTCTGAGGTGGAGGGTATAAAAATGAAGAAAGGAAAATGAAAAATTAAAAATGAATTATGAAAAATAAAAAACTAAAAATAAGAAATTAAAAACTAAAATTAAAAGTTAATAATTAAATATTAAAAATTAAAAATTTTAAATTAAAAATTTAAAATTTAAAATTTAAAATTTAAAATTTAAAATTAAAAATAAAAAATTATAAATTCAAAATTAATAATATTAAAAATTAAAAATCAAAAATTAAAAATTATAAATTAAAAATTAAATATTAAAAATTAAAAATTAAAATTAAAAATTAGTAATTAAAAATTAAAAATAAAATAAAAATTAAAAATTAATAATCAAAAATTAAAAATTAAAAATTAAAAATTGAAAATTTTAAATTTAAAATTTAAAATAAATAATTAAAAGTTTTAGTTTCATTCTTCATTATTATTTTTGTTTTTTTGTATTAAATAAAATTATTTTAAAATTTCCTTTTTTGATGTTAATAATTTGTAGCCAAGAATCATTCGCATTTTTTTTTAATTGTCGTATGACTTCTAAGATCTCAAAACAGGCTTGTAGGGATCAAACTTTGGGTATTATCATGATACCGGCTGCGTTAAATAATGAATGTCATTGGTGTTCTGTGAAGTATTTAGGGGTTTTCTACTCTAGTAAAAGAAAAATAATGAAATTTTTCAAATAGTTATTAATTCTTTTTAAGGGTCATTGTTTTTTATAATAGAAATTGGCCAACAAGAAAACCAATTAACTTTAAATTAATTTGGTATTCGGATTTAATGTTTCAGTATCGGCAAAAGTTTCAAAGTGGTAGCCGTACCCAATATTGTGCCGAATCAAAAATTCGAATTTAACACTCTTACTTGCTTTTATTGTTATCACATTGTTATCACGATATAATAAATAAAATCGCCAATTATAAAAGAAAAAATATAGTCCCAAAAATGAATAACAAAAATTACCCTCATTTTAAAACAGTTCACATTTCTTAAAAAAATTACCCTTTTTACAAAAATATCCTTTAAAAATTAAAAAATTAATACTACATTTTTTGTTTTTCATTTTTATCTATCAATAATAATGGGAACTTCCAAGTCCAGAATTTCATAAGCTTCATTTTCGTTTTGTTTAATTAGTGGTTTTACAGATCTCAGTGCAGGTGGAGCTACAATACGTATATCCGCACATGATTTGAAATTTTCTTGTGGCCCACAACCTAGAGCGCCTGATCCATTTTCACAAGTACCCCAATTATTACCAGCATTATAAGTCCAACGTAAAACACAATGCTGGCAGCTTAAACCGGTTGGCAGTACAACTGTAGAATCGATGCGGCCAACGAAAGAACCAATATAAAATTTGTCACTACCATCAGCAAACATTAGACGATTTTTGTTAAAACATTCTTCTGATTCCGCACCAAATTCATCCAAATTACAGAGATTCAAATAAACATAACCAAAATGATTGGCTGTTATGTTAAAGCCAACAAGAGCAGTGTAGGTATTTTCATATGTTTCTACTATGACACCAGTACCACCATATTTGCCACCCAGCTCATTGGCTCTGGGGGTGGCATCAGCGTAATTGTCGCCACATAATCCACATTTACCTCCATTATTATTCCATTGAACCTATTGAAAAGAACATATTCAAAAATACAATAATTTGAATTAATGATATTTTTCAAATGTAATATAATGGAAACAACAGTGACATACCGTGAAACCTCCACAATAGTTTTCGTTATCATTAAAATTTTTGGGAGCCGAGTCATCATAACGCCAACGAGAGGATCTGCCGACTGGACTTAACATCATTCCATGTCCCCATGTATAATCAAAGATTGTGACACATTCAACTAACAGCACTACTAATACAAAATATTTCATTTTTATATGGTGTAAATATTTTTACTCTCTCCTATTATAAGTTGAACGTCCGGACTTTCTTGTAAATTTTCTTATACTCGTATATTTCAAATGAAGTCTTGACTTTCTTTTATACTCACTTTGTGTAATCCTTATCAATGTAAACCAAATGGTTTATTGCACTCCAAAAAATTTTAATCCAAGTTATCAGACAACTGATATTGTTAACTGTAAAAAATAGAATATTTCACCTTACATAAAATTTTTCTATCAGCATGCTTTTTTTGTTTTTAGTTTCAGATCTAACCGAATGACAATACCCCATTAAAGACTAATCAAGTTATTTTTTTTTTTAATTTCGACAAATTTACAATTTTACTAGTTCTTCACAAATTATTACTTTTCATGAATGAGTTATGATTTTGATTTTTGATGTGTAAAAAATCTATTTCACAATACAATCACAAAAGCAGCGTAAGATGTAAGACGTAAGACAAAATCGGTGTGACTTATGATTGTATTTGGTGAAAAAATTATGATATGTAATAACCTTTTTGTCGTTGTTGAAAAATAAAAAATAAAAATGAAAAATGGAAAATGAAAAATAAAAAATTAAAAATTAAAAAAAAAATTAAAAATTAAAAATAAAAATTAAAAATCTTACATATTACAAAAATTTATGGAAACTAAAGACAGTCCGTCTGACCGTTCTATCCGGCCGATTTCCTTCATTTGTTTTTTAATGAAAGGTATTTAAACACAGATATGTCATCAATCATTGAAATTTCCTCAACTCCCACCTCACTCAAGTTATACTCAAACGCGATTCTTCCCTGTACATTTCTTATGAGACACATCCACTCAAGCAATTCGAATTCTCATAGCTCCTCTTCTAATGAATGTATCTTGATCGTTTCGCTCTCAGAACACTCAGTGGACCAAGCTCTTTCTTTTGAACTATAAACTGCTTCTGAGCTGCTGAGCTATAAAACTTCGTTGAGTTTGAGGAAAGTTATGCGTGCACAATCAACTTTACATTATGCAACGCGAAAGTTAAGAAACAGAATTTTATTACAATAATTGCATAACACATACCCTGTGTTGAATTGTGAATATCCAAAAATTTTAACCTTTAGGTGGTATACAAGGTGGCCTTTATTTCTGTCTGCTCAACAAATATTTATAATGAAATAAACTTAATGAATTAAATAGATTAAAAACATTGAAAGAAATAAATTGAATGATAAAATAAAATTTCCTAGAATTTGCACTCGAATTTCGAGGGCTGGGCTCTGCTAGTAAAACTAAAAAATTAAAAACGAAAAATTCAAAATTACAGTAGAAATATAAAAAAAATAAATATTTTTATATAAGCAGAGCCCCTGCAGTTGTTTGCTGATACATAGACGACGCATTCTGTTTGATTTTAAAAAATTGCCATAAACAAATCTTTAATTACTAGATGTTTACACATCTCCCCTGTGATCAGACTCACATGATTTTTTTTTCTCAATTTCCTTCAAAAATTTATAGAAATTTATGAGAAATTTGGTAAAATTACATTTAATTTAGAATGAGGCCGTTCGCCACAGCTAGAAAATTTTAAAATTAATTGGACAATAAATTTAATCAATAGTATTAAAAAAATACTAGCAGATTCCAGCCCTCGAAATTCGAGCGCAAATTCTAGGAAATTTTATTTTTTCATTAAATAAAGACCCTAAAAGTATGCTAATCAATTATAGCCAATTCACAAATCAACACAAAAAACAAACTTATTTTCATTACAAACACATTAAGAAATTTAATAAACACACACATAGCATTGTATAATTTTATGTATGTTTTAGTAGCAACTTTAAATGCAATTTACTTAAAATAAAGGAAAAAAAATTTAAAAATCTGTAAATCTGCAAAACGGCTAAAAAGAAATACCTTTGAAATAATATACGTTTGGTCAAAATCGGGATAAAACGGTAGAACAAAACATCAGTCACAAGAAATCGCCTAGCTTATTAATATTATAGATTCTAATATCAGTTTAAACATGAATGTAAAATATTATTTCGTTGTCTTAATTGGTAAAATAAATAAACACTATCGTATGTAAGCAAATTAGAAACGTTTTAAATGTCACAAACTCTTGCAACAAACCAAACACTACACATATCTGTGGTTTTCTAGAATTATGAAATTATGGGCTCGATATAAAGTTTTTAGGACTTTTTTTTTAACAGCCCTGTAGATATGGGCAATAAATACTTTATATAAAAGAAAGAATTCAGATTGTGTTGCTCAACGGTGTTTGTATACTTTTTTTGTTTATAAACATATTTGTATGGGAAAACGGAATGAAACAATACTGATGTTTAAAAATACATTGTTCAATTTCTCAATAAACAACAAAGCGTATGAAAGAAATCCAATGAATGTTGCAGAAAAATGTCTGACATATATCTGAGCTATGTTAATATTTTTCGTGAACTCTTTCTTATCTTTACAATTTAAATTTTTTTTAAATACATATACAGTTTTGACGCATAAATAAATTATTTAAAAATATATTAATTTTTTACGATAAATAAAATGTAACTGATAACCGGTTAAAGAATATTTAATTTAAATTAAAAAATTTATATGAAACATTTTTCGATATACCATATTTCCAAGCAACTAAAATATTTTTAAAACTAAAAACCGTAAAAATAATTGGAAAAAACTATGACTAAAATTGTAGCATAAACCATTATTCTACTTAAAATCCATGTACTCTTTTTCGCTTTTTGTAATGACCTTTTGTTCATATATGCATATGACCAATCTCTCTATCGACTTGTAAAAATAAAATGATTTAAACATTGTTTTTTACACCCTCCACCCTCCAGTGGCAGAGGGTATATATATGTTTGTCATTCCGTTTGTAACACATCGAAATAAATTCCGGAGATCCCAACATCATATATTTTCTTGATCATTATAACAAGGGAAGTTGATTTAGCGACGACCGTCTGTCTGTGGAAATCACGATCACGCCGTCAATATATCTAAGCTAGATCGTTCATTTTTGTATAAAATCGTTTATTAACATCCCAAAGGAGTTGCTATTTAAAATCGTCAAAATTGGTTGAAGAGGTCACGAGATATGAATGAAAAGACTCTTTTCAGTGTTTTTGTTGTTTTTCTTAAGATATGTTGTAATTCTTCTAATTTTTTAAGTCATTGCAGTTGCGTGTATATTAATAATGCACGTATCACATTGGCCTAAGCAAGTATTACCACATGTCTTTTTATCGTTAAAATTCAAAATTTTAAATGAAAAATGAACAATAAAAAATTAAAAATTAAGATTTAAAAATTAAGAATTAAAAACTTAAAAATTAAAAATAATTATAAATTAAAAAATAAAAATTAAAAATTTTAGTTCCATTCTTTAGTTTCTTACCAGTGAAAAACGAACAATGAGAAATTAAAAATTAAGAATTAGGAACTAAAAATTAAGAATTTAAAATAAAAATTCAAAACTAAAAATTAAAGATTAAAGATTAAAAATTAAAAATTCAATTATTAAAAACTAAAAATTAAAAATTAAATTTTAAATTTAAAATTAAAAATTAAAAATTAAAAATTAAAAATTAAAAATTAAAAATTAAAAATTAAAAATTAAAAATTAAAAATTGAAAATTAAAAATTTTAAATTCAAAATTTAAAATTTAAAATTAAAAATTAAACCTTTAAATTAAAAATTAAAAACTAAAAATTTAAAATTTAAAATTCAAAATTCAAAATTTAAAATTAAAAATTAAACCTTTAAATTAAAAATTAAAAATTAACATTTTAAAATTAAAAATTAAAAATTAAAAATTAAAAATAAAAATTAAAAATTAAAAATTAAAAATTAAAAACTAAAAACTAAAAACTAAAAATTAAAAATTAAAAATTAAAAATTAAACATTAAAAATTAAAAATTAAAAAATTAAAAATTAAGAACTAAGAACTAAAAATTTAAAATTTTAAATAAAAATTCAAAATTATAAATCAAAAATTAAAAATTGAAAATTAAAAACTAATAACTAAAAATTAAAAATTCAATTATTAAAAACTAAAAATTAAAAATGAGAAATGAACAATGAAAAATTAAGATTTAAAAATTAAGAATTAAAAACTTAAAAATTAAAAATAATTATAAATTAAAAAATAAAAATTAAACATTTTAGTTCCATTCTTTAGTTTCTTACCAGTGAAAAACGAACAATGAAAAATTAAAAATTAAGAATTAGGAACTAAAAATTAAGAATTTAAAATAAAAATTCAAAACTATAAATCAAAAATTAAAAATTTAAAAATAAAAATTAAAAACTAAAAATTAAAGATTAAAGATTAAAAATTCAATTATTAAAAAGTAAAAATTAAATTTTAAATTTAAAATTAAACCTTTAAATTAAAAATTAAAAATTTTAAATTCAAAATTTAAAATTAAAAATTAAACCTTTAAATTAAAAACAAAAAATTTTAAATTTTAAATTTAAAATTCAAAATTTAAAATTAAAAATTTTACCTTTAAATTCAAAATTAAAAACTAGAAATTAAAAATAAAAATTAAAAATTAAAAATTAAAAATTAAAAACTAAAAACTAAAAATTAAAAATAAAAATTAAAAATTAAAAACTAAAAATTAAAAATAAAAATTAAAAATTTAATTATTAAAAACTAAAAATTAAAAATGAAAAATTAAAAATTAAGAATTAAAAATAAATGAGAAAAATTAAAAATTAAGAATTAAAAATAAAAATTATAAATTAAAAATTTTAGTTTAATTCTTTAGTTTCTTACCAGTTTTTATTATTTTTGTTTTTTTGTATTAAATAAAATTATTTTTAAATTTCCTTTTTTTAATATTAATAATTTGTTGCCAATAATCATTCGATTTTTTTTTTTTTTTTAATTATCGTATGACTTCTAAGGTCTCAAAACAGGCTTATATGGATCAAACTTTGGCTATTATTATGATGCAGGCTGTGTAAAATAATGAATTTCATGGGTGTGCTATGAAGTACTTAGGGGTTTTCTACTCCGTGTTGGAACCGATTGCCTCATGAATTATGTATCTTCTCACAGTCGAACAATGTCTTCCATTCATAATTACTTCAGCGCTTTGCTAGTTTGGTTTAATATTTCTGCAGCTAACACATACATCGCTAGATTTGAGCTACTTCTGTTGCTTATTTCTTCGTTTTTTATTTATTTTTATTTTTTTTTTTTTGTTATTTTCTAATTCATTACGAATTTGTTTGTTGATGGCTATCACTAAATGTCCCAATTTATATTCTAATTTTGACTTTTACTCTGTCTGATTCTTATCTTGCGTTACGATATGTTTAATAACTGATATTTGATATTTTTGTTAATACGAGTATGTTAAGATATTTTTAAATCTTTTGATCTCAGGATTATTACAATGTAATATAGATTTATTTGGCCTGGATTGCTTTTATATAACAATACTTGAATAAACAAAATAAAATAAATAAAAGAAAAATAATGAAATTTTTCAAATATTTATTAATTCTTTTTAAGGATCATTGTTTTTTATAATAGAAATTGGCCAAGAAGAAAACCAATCAACTTTAAATTTAATTGGTATTTGGATTTAATTTATCAGTATCGGCAACAGTTTCAAAGTAGTAGCCGTACCCAATATTAGGTGGACGGTATCAAAAATTCGGCACAGCCGAATTTAACACTCTTACTTGTTTTTTATTGTTTTCTACGTTTTACGCCTGGTACATTAATTTTTCTGATTTGGAAATTGTGTCAAATGATATCATGAAAGAACGCTTTGTACTGTGCCATTTTTTTTTTTTGCATTTATCAACAAATGATTCACATTCCTAAAAAGAAATTGTTATAGTTGGCGTGAGAACAAAGTCGTTAGATTATAAAATTGATAAACATATTTTATGTACTGTTATCAGCAATACAAACGCTTAAAAAAATTATTTCAAAAACAAATTTATTAGCAAATTAAATATAATTTTAAGGATAAACAAAACCATAATCAGTTGATGTCAGTTGATTGAAATAAAGATACCGATTCGAGTTATAAGTTTATAAAGTTTTTATTGACTGTTTACAATAAAAAAAAAAATAAATTAAAAAATTGTTACACCTAAAATAGTTCATAATAAAAACTGCAACAAAAAAAGTTCAATATTAAAATGTTGTCCATTGTATTATGATATATAAGTCTTCTAGACTACTTCTTGAGAGCTTGTACAAAATTAGACATATCATACTCTTCATCATATTGTTGTTCTGACCATAGTTCTGGAAGATTTTCTATTAGTGAATTTACTGATAGTTGAGCCGAGGACGATGTAGCATTTGCCGCCTTGTCATTGCCATTTTTATTTTTGTCGTCATTTAAATTGAATAAATCGAATATTTGCCCTGTTGCCATGGTATCCAAACTTGCATTCTCACTACTGACTACAGTATTGGCAGTAAGTATTTTAAACTTTTGTAAACCCATAATTTTTTCCTCCAAAGATTTGCGTGTTATGAGACGATAAACATTAACGACTTTCTTTTGGCCAATGCGATGAGCACGATCCATGGCTTGTAAATCTTTCATCGGATTCCAATCGTGTTCTACAAAAATCACAGTGTCGGCTCCAGTAAGATTTAAACCCAAGCCGCCAACCTAAAAAGTTGTATTATTTAAAAAAAAAATGCTTAAAATTTTATCCAAAAAATATGTTTTCTTTCTTTGGTTAATTTCTTACCTGAGTTGTTAGCAAAAGCACATCAATACTGGGATCAGTATTGAAATTATGAACAATGTCTTGACGCATTGAAGCCGGCACACTACCATCCAAACGCAAGTAAGTAGCTGTGGGCAAATGTTTTCGTAACAAATCTCTCTCTACAATATCCAACATAGCTTTCAATTGACAGAATATTAAGGCACGATGCTGAGAAACTGACTCAGTTTGTACACCAACGCCACAATCCAATAGCAGTTGTCTAAAAACATATGAACATAAAGAAATTCATATTCAATTGTGTTTACAAAACATCTTTGATAAAAAAAAGTAAAAAATAATTTTAAAGAAAAAAAAATACAAAGTACTTATTTGTCGCGATTTCCAAACTTTGAAAATAAAAATAATTTTTACTTGTAAAGTGAATGGCCAACCTTTCTTTCTGGTTGGGTGGTAGTGGAATAATTATGAATAAATGAAATAATTTAAAAAGTTTTATGACAAAAAATTTAGTGAGATGGAGAAATCGACCACTGAATCAATATTGTATTTTTTTTTTTTTTTTGTCTAAAAGAATTTTGATTTTGTTACTCACTTTAAAGCTGGCAATTTAGCCGAATGTTCAATATCATTCAGAGAACTTTGTTGGTGATTTAATTCTTGAGTTATGCGTTGATATTCTGGATGTTTGGGAGTTAGTACTAACTTTGGATGATTGCAGACATTTTGTAAGTAACGCAACGCATGGAATATATGAGTTTTAGCACTTATTTCACCCCCATTTTCTAGGCAATCCTTAATTTCGGAATTAAGATGTGTACGACTGAAATCTTCATAAAGTCTCTCCTGCAGTGGACTTAGTTCACACAAAAGATCCTGAGTAATTTTCGGTGGCAGGTCCTTGAGTACATCCTCTTTAACGCGTCGTAAAAGGAATGGTAAGACTTGACGGTGTAAAGCTTCCATAGCTAAAACACCAGCTTCTTGTTCTTTGGCTGAACTTTTGGCATCGCGCGAAGCAAAAATTGGTCTAGAATAGCGAGCGATAAATTGTTTTTCGGTCCCTAAGAAACCGGGCATTAGAAAATCAAACAGAGACCACAATTCCAAAACATTATTTTGTATAGGAGTACCCGAAAGTATTAAACGATGGTTGGCCTTGAGCATCTTTATGGCTTTAGAGCTTTTTGTTTTGCCGTTCTTGATAATGTGTCCTTCATCCAATACACAATAATTCCAGTTTATGGTGCTAAAGAAATCAATATCCTTGCGTACGGTATCATAGGAAGCCACAATAAAGTTACATTTTGTACCAATATAACCGCGCAGACGTTCACGACTACTAGGTAGACCAACATAGTGTAGAGGTATGAGTATATTAGGATCTTTTAGAAATTTTTCCAATTCATAAACCCAGTGGCCAGTTAAAGTTGGTGGGCAAATAACCAAACTTGGCAACATTGCAACCTTATCCAATTGACGTTGATAGTGATCACCTGCCAGTATACATATGGTCTGCAATGTTTTACCCAGACCCATATCGTCGCAGAGTATGCCATGTAAATTGTACTTGTTAAGAAACCACAACCAATTTATGCCGGCCTGTTGATAAGTTCTCAATTCCACGTTAATAGGCACTGGTACTTTATAATTTGGTATGGTTTTGGGTGCAAATAAATAATCTAAAAATTCACGATCTCTTGTCTTACGAGCCTGTAAATCAGCTGATTTTATTTCATGTTTTACACCATTACTGCCAGCAGGAGTGTCTAGAGGCATTAGCTGAATAAGATTTGCAAAACAATGTGTAGACAAGAGACGTACACATTCATCATTATTGCTCATGGCACCTAAAAGTGGCACTACCAGTAAAACAATATAAGGAACGATACGAATTTTTAACTTTTCCACAACTCTTTCTATGGTCTCAATTGCGCCCTGACGTTCTATAATATTTTCAATGCTTTGCAATAGACTCAATGTGTTATTCACCACAAAATCCATGATGCGACAGGGATCAATATCAGCCAGTGAGGCTAAACATCTGGCTGCCATGTGACGTACAGCTTTTAGGGGATGAGCTATTAGTTTACCCAGTGGCAACATTAACTGGAAGAGTTTGTCATGTAAATCTTTATGTAAATGAGGAGCAGCTACTTCAATTAACTGTAGTGAAGTCATCAAATCATTTGTCTGACCCACATCTACTAGGATGTCAGCTAAAACTTCCATTTTAGGAAAAGCCGCTATGAATTGATTGATATTCGTGATCATTAATTGTTCAAAAACGGGAATCTTTGCCATTAGGGTAGCACCAAAATGCCGGCATAGTTTTATAACCGCACAAGTGGAACCCAAACGTTGTATACGGAACTTTTTCATTTCCAATTCAGTGAGCAGGACTTTGGAGGTGATTTCACTGGCAGCTGCCACAGCCAAAGATTCACTTAGTGGCGGTCGTCCTGGACCTCTAGAAGTAGTTGGTGCTGGTGTACCAACACCACCACCGATGCCGGCACTTGCGGAAGACATCGATCTAGTCGAAGTAGAGGTTGTGGTATTTTGTTGAAGACTTAACGTTAAAATTCCATAATAGATACATGAATTACATTCAATGGCAGTTGTTATGACTGGCGATTGCTTTAACGATGATGTAGGATTTAACTAGGAGTTAAAAGGATAGTAGCAATAACATTACAATAGATAAGACAACAAATTTATACATACAATTTTCGGAGTAAATTCAATATCACTTTTGAGCAGAGTGCTTAAATTTATCAGCAATTTACCATTTGGATTGGGTGACTTATCGCATACCTCTGCCATAAATTGTACTAAAAACTCACAGGAGAGTTCCTGCAGCAGTGGACTTTCCTCTCGTTTAATTGATTCCATTAGAGGTTTGACTACTGGGTTCAATTTCTCTGGTAAACATTTCAAATACACAATAGCGCCTGCTAAGGCTGACTGGGTGCTTACACTATAAATGGCTTGTTCAGCTGAAGTCTGTTGATAGGAATTTTGTAAACCCTTTCGACGTTCTTCTAGCATTTCAAGTATTTTCGGTTTTAGAGCATGTTTGCGTATATCAGATGAAAGCGTTGTTGCTACCGCTTCGATTTGATCGAGGGTTAAGCATTGACTTTGGTCAAAATCAGAAATAATTGGAATTTTATATTGCTTTAAAGTAGCAATAAAATCATGAGTTTCTTGATGCACTCTAGAAAATAAATTAGAAGAATGTTCAGAAAAAAAAAAAAAAATAAATATATTCGAACATCTGTTAAGCATGGCGGACTAGTTCTCTGACTTTTGAGACATGTTTAACATTTGAATTAAGTATATGTATATTTTTTAAATGTAAAGAGCTATAAATACCTTGTTAAGGAAACAGCTACTTCGTCATAGTAGACGTATTCCATGACGCAGTAACGTAACTTTTCTTGTAATATCACGGGACCGGGGCAAACAGACCGATCACTCTTTGCCCAAAAAGCTATTATTAAACCACAGACTAAACGCTGAACAGCAGAACGTGAATTTAAATAACCCAAAAGAACTTTAGTATAACAATCCATTGGACTTTCAGTGTCGGCTGTATATACTACACCCGGTGCTGGTTTCACCAAATAGTCCGACAAAGAGCCCAAGACTTGTGCAGCCGTTATACGGGCACGTATATAATTCTGTTCTCTCACCTCGAGCGGAGTAGATTCACTGCCACCCAAATATAGTTTTTGAGATGATACTGGAATTGATCCACCCAAATCATCAGCCAATTTGTGATGGCGTTTGCGTGGCGATAAGGTGGTATCATATGATCCACAGGCCGTGCTGCTGGCGGCAGTATGAATTAAACTCGATGCATCAAATGCCAAACGAGGAGGTTGCATAGCCAAGCATATCCAGGAGGAGACAAAGGGGCAAGCGGCGTGTAGTAATGCGCCCAAATCAGCATTAGCTATCAGATTTAACCATACTTCTTTGGCCATTTGTTGAATATCAACATGTGGCTCGACTAGAATACGTTGGAATACATGCCTTAAAGCTTCTTGCAAAAGTTTCCATTGCCAGTCTTTAACTCCAAAATTAAGTCGGAGATTTTTGGAATCAAAGCTTAAATTCTCACCAACACATTTCGATAATACAGTAGAAGAAGTATCAGCAGAAGACTTAATGGTACACAATTCCTTAGAAGCAGAACATTTATCATAACTTGTTGTATTTTTGGTGAGTGTTTGTAAGGTAACTAATGTAGATTTACGCACCGAACTGGTGCTGTGTGATAGGAATGGCCACAGGCGAGGTATTAAAGTAGACATAGGTTCCATTCTTCAAGAGAAAAACAAAATAATAAAAAAAAAACGAAAATTCAATAATTAATTCAGAAATTAAACTTACTGTATCCAAAGAGATGCATTTGGAAGACTAAGTATGGCAGCTAAAAGTCCCATAAAATTATTGCTGGCCGATGTTAGTTCATCTTGATCCAACAACAGATCCCACAACATTTTTACAATCGAAGATACTTGTGTCGGATTTAAGAGTTTGGGCAACCATGAAGCCACTGGGATAAGAGTTGAAGCTGCTACGGCTCCCACATCGTCGACAGTATCGAAAAGTCCCATTAAAATATCGGATATGGATTGTGGCAAATAGATTTGTAGTAAATCCTCACGTACCACAAATACATATTTTAAACCCAATAAACCACCATGGCGCACTTCCCATTCACTTTGTTTGAGTAACGTACGTAAAGTGTAGACAATTTCATGAACTTTATTCGATTCCATTTCTTTGACAATTGTACCCAAGACCTGAGCACAGGTTTCACGAACTGGAGCCACAACTTGATCAGACACGAAATCACCGAAACGATCTAAACACAAGACACACAATAAACGAAGAGCAGCGTCCTCTAGCCATAAATTGTGATAGTGTTGCATCTAAAAACGACGGAGATTGGAACACAGTTTTAATTTAAATTTCATATTTTATTTACCTCTTCACGTGTCATATTTAAACTTTTTCCTGCTCCCGAAGCTTGTTGATTTATTAGTTCACGCAGAGCTGTGGCTGCACCATGACGTACTTCCCACTTTGCATTGAACAAATCCACATAGAGACGGGCACAAAAGTTTTCCAAAGGCCAGTGTATGGCATCAATCCACATACCTGTGACGTCAGGAACTGGATCTACAATAAACAACATATGTATAGAATAGAATAAACGATGTAACGAATGATGAATTGTTCAGCTCTCACCATTCAAACTATAGAAGACCTCTTGCCTATGGGCCTCACCAGTCTTAAGTTTTTTCTTTTCTGGCTCTTCACTTGAACCATTCGATGAAGAAGTGCTACTCACAGAAGTTGTCGGCACGGTTGCTGTCGTTGGCGTGTTTTGTTGGCGTGCCTTCCGCTTGGCTCTATTCATTTCTCGGCAACTCAACTGTTGACCATTCGATGGAATTAAATTTAGATTCGGTTTAATATTGAGTATATCTTCGACGGGCACTTTTTCTTCATTGACATTGTAATTACTACAACTACGCATCATATCTTCATCGCTAATCATGTCCGTTAAATTAATTCCCAATTTAGATGCCTGAGTTAGACCCAGTTTCTCATTTAGCAAAGCTCGTTGTCGTTGTAAACGTTCGGCTGCCGTATCGGTGGCGCCAAGTGTTGATCCTACGGTTTCCTCAATACCATCGAATTCATTGCCTTCAGAACCAATAAGACGAGCACCCTTCTTCAAAACTTGTTCTAAATTAAATTCGTTAAATGTTAAATAACGTTCCTTATAATAATCACTATTTGCCGAAACCGAAGTCAGTGTTGTGGCTGATGACGAAGCATTCGATTGGCAACTATTTTCGTCCTCCTGAGTTTCTTCTTTTTTCACTACCTCACGTTTTATGGCATACAATTCAGGTTTCCATTCTGGCACATTGACAAGTATTGCTTCGACTGTTTGTGCAGCTGCAATACGTGTATCCCATGATGTACTATGCAAATAGCCAATCAGTCGATTTAGCAAAGCATGCAATTCATGGGGATACAATTTTTGTATTTCACCAATTTGTTTTGCAGCCGCTCGTCGTGTAACCGCTGACGAGCCGGATTCCAGTAGAATGAATAAACGATCAAGTCTATTTAAAGCGAAGCCATGAGTTATAAAACATCAATTTTATTATTTGTTTTTTAAACAACTGTTTCTATAATTACCTCGATGTCATTGTATTGTGTGTGTTGCACGCACCAACAGGTTGTTATTTCTTTAACGTATGTATTTTATCTCTATATTTTGGTTGATAAAATTTATTTAGGAAAAAAAAAAAAGAAGTAAAGAATAATTTATTGCTGTTAATATATGTATGTGTGTTACTGTTAAATAATTTATGTTTCTTGGCACACTGTCTAAATTATCGAAAATTTTCCGTCCGTGTAGACGTGGTTCCTGTATGTTAAACAACTAATGCCGTTTTCTATTCTGACAAAAAAAATGTCGCATTTATTTGCATTTTTTTCGAAAAGTATATTTTTTATATATGTATATTCTGAATTAAGAGCAACCATATCTTATACATCAATCGAAAGGTCTCAAAGTGCTGTGTTCATAAAATGCACAATAATTTTAATTATTGTCCTGTTTGAAGTTATGGGGAAATATTCTCATACTATGTCAATGGCTGCTATTTTTTTGCGATTTACGAGGACGCGACTATGAGACCCTTCGTTTGATGTATAATATAAGTATGCTCTTAATTCAGAATATTTAAAAAAAAATACACTTTTCGAAAAAAGTGCAAATAAATTGCGACATTTTTTTTTTGTCAGAAAAGAAAACGGCATAAATATTCTCGCGTTGTTTTTATTTAAATATGATAAACAATCGGAATATAATTTAATTAAAGTTAAAAATAGCAAATTTTGTGTAACTAAGGAATTTACGTGTGGTTAGGGGTATTGGAAAAAAATTGATTTACACGTCATAGTAAAGAACTTTTATTTCTGTTGAGATATTTGAATAATTCGTGGGGGTACAAGTATATTTGTCGACTGTTTTTGGAAGTTTTACAATCGGATGAACGAATTCATAGATAAAAGAAGTATCAATCAATTTGTATTATAATATTTCGTCAAAAACAATGTTTTAATTATATTATGCATTTCTAAAAAGCGCTGGAATATTATAAGAATATCTATAATTATTCAGCAGTAATTGAGAAAATTGATGAAAACTATTTAAGGACTTCAGAATTTGTCACAATACACCTTTTTAACTTTTTAAACTTTATAAGAACATTTTACATTTTAAAATAAGTTACTTTTAATTAATAAGAAGTTAATTGGTAAAACGCATGGTTTTTTAAATAAAAAAATATTTTCATATAGTATTTTGAACATTCACTTAAGTTGAAGAAGGCAATTTAAATGGATTTATAGGTATTTTTTTTTTTTTCTAAAATCGTATATTTTCTACCTATTTCATTTTCATTTCATCATAACTTGTGTGATTTGTTATCATCCTGTCGATATATCGATAATTTTATTTGTTTTCTAATTTGCCCCCGTGTTAATACTGAAAGAGTGAAAACAAAAAATAAATTTTGCAGAACTCTGGACTTTTTTTATGTAATATACTTTGCAAAACAAAAATTTGCAGGGAATCAATGTTGCCTAGTGTAATAATTCAAATTATATAAAAATAGCGAGTACGTACACTATTCCCATTCGAGGGAATTATCAGTAAATTGCACGGTAGAAAATACAAAGTGAGCGGATTTTTAAACAAAGTGTAACAAATTACCACCAGTAATATACATAGGTACACCCTGATTTATGCAATATTTACCTTAAGAGAGTTTTAAATAATTATATATAAAAAATGAATCGAGTTATTTTTCTTGTATTGGTGGTTTGTCCATAACACGCTCCAAAAACTTACAAGCCGTGCCACACATGAACGTGTGGACGCAAAATTGACAGCCAGACTAAAACATGTCATGGACACTTTAAAAATAGTTCCGTTAAAAATGTTGCTTGTATGTTTCAGCAACATTTCACATTATTTAGCCGAACTAATAATAAACTGCAGTAAGGTTCTAACAATCTGTTCACGAAAAACCGAACAAAGTACAAGGCGTAGCAAAAATCTATTTTCAACAGATTGGGACGTTCCGGGTACGTGATAGTTGAGTTCGGTAACTGCTTTAAATGCTTTTAATGTACGTGACATTTGTGAACAGCTGATAAAGTTTGGTTAATTTTACACAGCAACATGCTGATCCGTTTTTTACGTTCTATAATTGCACTAAATGCCAACGTTACATTTACGGTACGGATACATTTTAACAACGGCTAACTAGGCCTTAACTCGGCCTTTAAGCATTTAGTGCTTTTTATAAATCGTTTGGCAACACTGAAAACGACTGTTTGCCGATTCTATACCAAATATATTACTCTATATTTTGGCAAGCTTCATGAAATAACAAAAATTATCATACATTTTGTTTATTTTACTTTTCTCCTTGTTAACATTTTGTTAAAATTGAATTACCTTAGGCTTTGTATTTTATTTCTTTTTGTTTTGTGTTCTCTTTTCGGTACGACAAAACAACTGTCAGTTGGAGCTGCTCTGCAGCTGCTCAGTTATCAATAATGTAATTGTGTTGGTGTGCTTGAAAAAATACAAAGAATGCAACTGTTTCAATATACTATTTCTTCACTTTTTTTTCTAGACACTTGCACTCAATTTTTTATAATATTGATAAGAAATTATCGATTATTTTGTGTATTTATAGCTTTTTATTATTTTTTTATTTACGTTTATAAGAGAAAATCACCAGAGGGTTTTGTAAAAAATTGGAAACCCTTGATTAATATTTTCACGATTTTTTTGCCAACAAATTGATTTTTCCACATTCACTTTTTACATTGTGTGCAAATTAGATCATAAAAAGCCATAGCCTATGGGTATCTTGTTACGCGTTTTCACAGATGTACATAATTTTATTGAGCTTATTTCAATTTCACATAAGGTTTAACTCGCCGATTTAACTTGCTTTGGCTTTTCTTAATTATTTTAGAATTTTCAAATTTCCCAGGGAAAGCAGCCATCGCGTTTGTTCTCAAATTTATACTGACAGCTCATGGCTGAATGTACGTCAATTTAAGGCAATTGCCAGTAGTGCCAGATTGTTGTTCGACAGCTGATGCAGCTCGCAGATGGGCAAGCGACTAATCAAGCGAGTCGCTCATAATACCATACAATGTTAGCTCTAGTGCACTTGCCGAACTTGGGTAAGGGTTTTCATTTCATGCGAGAAATCGGTGTGTGTTTCTTGTAAAAAAAACTGAGTCGCAACGACTCGCAGCGAGTAGTTTGACATCCGTCTGGCTGCGTAGTAGTGCCAGATTGTTGTTAGCAAGGTGTGAATAAGTTAGAATGAAATAAACAGACAAAACTAAATCATTTGGAATATTGCAATAAGTTATTTTAGGATCAAATTGTTATCTGAAATTTAACATATGTTAAATTATGTGTATATAGGATAAAACACATATATTTCGTATTGGTCGAAAAACTTGGCATCACCCAAATTTATATTGCCATCATGTTGTACCTTTAACGGTGCCTGTTTTATTTCCTTTTCGAGTTTTGTTGTATCTACCCCGTTTGCCAAAACTGTTCGGTGGATTAATTTTTGATTTTCTTGGATAATAAGACACGTACACGACACCAGCCTGCTTGTACAATGAAGGGAAACAATGTTTTTTAAGCTAACAGCTTCTGTCCATTCTGGGCCCGAACCTTTGTTTTCAGGCATTAAATCCACGTGTGTTGTTGAAAAATTAAGGTTTTTCAAGCATGAGTGAAATCATACGGTTTTTTGCACTTGATCATAAAAATCATCGATATTAAAAAGATAATTTCCAGCAAACAACAAAATTCATGATGGCGCATCAAGCTCAAAGCACGTACCACATGGTAGCAGAATGCTGGTACAATTTTCATTTATTTATAGAGTGTCGAAAAGATGAATATGACAATGTTTTTGCTTGAATTATTATTGCTATTATTCTTAAAAGAAAATGAAAAAGACCGAAATAACACAGTTTTTTTAAATTACGATTTTCCAAACACACTTCATTGAGTCGTATAAATCGAGGATTTCTCCCCCAAAATATTTTTCTTTATAAGTCATGCTCGCGGAATATTTACTGCTTGAAAATTTCTACCGCAATGAGCAAATACCATAATGTCGCAATCACAAAAATATCAAACTAATTTTGATTTTGCTCAACCAGCTTGTACAATCAGACAACAAGCCCACACACGACTCAACAGCTTACACAATCACTTGAGAAACTTAAAATTTTTTATATATTTTTCCAATATTTCGACGATATAAAAAATAAATTGGCGAAAAACACACATATTTCTCCTTTTTTAATTGTTTCAGAGGAAAAGTTATATAAAAACATTTTTTTTAACTCTGTTCAACAATGGCTGTGTTTACACGGCGACTTTTGACGACGTCGTTTTTCGACGTCTTTTTTTTGTTTATAGGCTAACGGAGTAGAGAAGCAAGATGTGTAAACAAAAAGACTCGGTTTCTGTTTTTCAAGACTTTTTTCATATATCTCCTTTTCTTATTACGTTTTATTATTTTTCGTACTTTGAAGTGGCCACTTCAGTGAGATCAAGAATCGCTTACATTTTTATTTATTTTTTATTTAATATATGCATAATTTCTTTAAACTGAATATGTTTTAATTTAAAACAATTAAATATTGATACGTTCTGCTATTTGATTATATATTCTAAAGATTATAGTAATTTAAATATTAAATAGGTTTTTGTATATAGTGTGAAAACTTGTGATAAATTATTGTGTAAAAAGATTAAATCTTATAATGAAATAATGTAAATAATATTTAACAATAGAATGTGACAATAAAAAAGATAATTTCAATTTAGATTAATTCATATATTTTTCTTAAAGCGAAAAATAAACTAAAGCAGATTCAAAAAAAAGACACGAAACTAAAAATCATCGTATGAATGCAACAGGTTTTTGGTAGCAGCTTCAAAAGAGAATTTAAAAAAACGACGTCCACAAAAATCGTGGTGTGAATTGGGCCAATAACACTTTTCTTTCGAACTTTCCCAACAGTTATGCCAAGTTTAATTTTTATAATTTTTATATGGCAGTACCGATACTTTGACATTTAATCGTGCGTCGTTTTTGTTGTTCGTACATCTTGGTAGAGAAAAAATATTTTTCTGTAAAAATTTGTTAAAAAAATTGTGAAAACAACTAAAATTTATTAATAAACATGTGTACTTTGGCTCCCAAAAAGGACGGTAGTCCAAATATAGACTTTTATAATTCGCCCGAGTCATTGCAGGGCTTTGAGTCTATACGCCAATGGCTGCAGAAAAATTGTAAAAAAGTTAGTTAAAATAATTAAGTGCAGACAATTAAAAAACCTAAAAAATGGCGCTATCAAGTTTCAGAATAGTATAAAATAACTCTTTTTTCCTTATTTTTTTTAACAGTATTTAGCCAGTAGTAATGAACCAATAACCAAGGAATCCCTGTCTCAATTATTGATACAATTTCTTCAATATGTGGAGGCGAAACTTGGCAAAAATTCAGCAGAGCCGCCAGCGACGCGAATACCGGTAGGTTATGAATTAATGAGTTGCTTATAAGTTTTGTAATTAGCACCGTATCTGGAAGATCATTATTTTTTAAATTCATTTAGAATATAATTTCTATTAATAATGTTGCTAATTTTTCTTACCTATCTAATTGTTTCATTTTTAAATACCGGTAGAATTATTTCGCATTTTTTATAAAATAACACTTGTTTCTTGATTTGTATGGTCAGTGTAAATCATACATCTTTTATGAAATTTTTTTCTTTTGTGACCAGTAGATATGCAATTTTGTTCTAAAAGGAGTTTGCTTACGGGCTAATGATGGTCAAATTTTGTGTAAATAAAAATCAATTAATTTTCATTTTTACTGAACGTTTCGTCTGCTTTTTTCACACTTCTTCAGGAGTGTTTTCATTTTTAAATGATTCTATATTGCATCTTTGTGATTATAATTACTTATTTATCTAAAAAAAAAACTGGACTTCACGACACAGAAAATATAAATAATGCACAGATATCACAAATTGATCTCAATGCTAGTGTCACAGAACTTTATCTCTCAATTTAACGAAAATCATTGAATTTAATAAAGTTGTTTTATATATTTTTAGATGCGTTGCTTTTTAGATTTTAAATCGGGAGGAGGTTTATGCATTATATTCTCCACTATGTTTCGCTTTCGTGCAGAGCAGAGAGGAAAGAAATTTGATTTTTCAGTAGGAAAGAATCCAACACGTAAAGATCCCAATATACAGTTATTGATTGATATCGAGCAAGCACTGGTGGAAGCTGATCTTTACCGTATTCCATACATTTACATTCGTTCCGAAGTGGACAAACAATTAATTACACGTTTACGTGAGATTTTAGCCACTCGCAGAGTTGAGATAGTTTCAGATGAAGAAGACGCTACTCATATTATATATCCAGTTGTTGATCCACATCCGGATGAATATGCTCGACCCATATTTAAACGTGGCAATAGTGTAATGATGCACTGGTATTATTTCCCAGAGTCATATGATACTTGGACACCAAATACCTTAGATTTGCCAGATAATGTTCCGGAAAATCCTGAATCTCCAGCCGAACGTTGGCGTGTATCCGCCTCGTGGATTTTAGATTTGGAACAATATAACGAGTGGATGGCAGAAGAAGATTATGAAGTAGACGATGTGGGAAAGAAAAAAATGCACAAACAACGCTTATCTATTGATGACATAATGTCTGGTGGTATAGATGAAAAGAAAAAGGTTGTTAGTGGTACGCCAGTAGCTGCGAAACAAAAGCGTAGACGATCTCCGTCACCTAGCTCTTCTAAACCGGGAAAACGTAAACGGTCTCCAGCTGTATTGCATAAAAAGTTGCGTAATGAAGACGATGATGAAGACTTAACACGTGACATGGATGATCCGCCAGCAGAAACAAATCTTCAAGAAGTTATTAAGACTTCCACCTTGCAATCAACTGCGAGTCCAGCTCCAGGCAGCAAATCCAGAGCTGATAATGATATGATGCCAATAAAAGGTAATATCGAATTTTGGGATTCAAGAGATCTCATTATTAACTGTAATTATTGTTTATTTAGGAGGAACTTTAACTGACTTGGATGATGAGATGACAGGAGGCAGTGGTACTCAGGCTTTATCTGCCTGTGAAGGTGAAAATTCCCAAATGGGTAAAACAAGTGACAACAGTAATACTCAAGAGTTTTCATCATCTGCCAAAGAAGACATGGAAGATAATGTTACCGAGCAAACTCATCACATTATTGTACCGTCCTATTCGGCTTGGTTCGACTATAATTCTATACACGTTATTGAAAAGAGAGCTATGCCAGAATTCTTTAATTCGAAAAATAAATCCAAGACCCCCGAAATTTATATGGCCTATCGAAACTTTATGATTGATACGTATCGTCTCAATCCCACTGAATATTTAACCAGCACAGCTTGTCGTCGTAATTTGGCCGGTGATGTTTGTGCAATTATGCGTGTGCATGCTTTTCTTGAACAATGGGGTTTGATAAATTATCAAATAGATGCTGAATTACGTCCCACTCCTATGGGACCACCACCTACTTCTCATTTTCATATTCTGTCAGATACACCTTCAGGTGTACAGTCTTTAAATCCGCAAAAAACTCAACAGCCTTCGGCTGCCAAAGCTTTATTAGATCTGGATAAGAAGCCTTCTGGTGGTCCCAGCAAGGAAGTTAAGGAGGAATCGTTGGACAAAGCTCCTCCGATAGGCATAAAAACTGAACCAGTAGAGAATGGTGCAGCTGTCTCTTCAGCTTCAGGCCAGTTTGGATTAAAATTGGATCAGTACACCAAAAAACCTTTAGCTATGAAAAACCGTACGGCTGCTAGTCTGTCGCGTGAATGGACGGACCAGGAAACTCTTTTGCTATTGGAAGGTTTGGAACTACACAAGGATGACTGGAATAAAGTGTGTGAGCATGTGGGTACCCGCACACAAGATGAATGTATTCTACATTTTCTACGCTTACCCATTGAGGATCCTTACTTGGAAGATGACGGTGGCTTTTTAGGCCCTCTTGGTTGTCAACCCATTCCATTCAGCAAATCTGGTAATCCAATTATGTCTACAGTGGCATTTTTAGCTTCGGTCGTTGATCCTCGTGTTGCTGCAGCAGCAGCTAAAGCAGCTATGGAAGAATTTGCTGCAATTAAAGACGAGGTACCGGCCACCATTATGGACAACCATATGAAAAATGTAGAAAAAGCTTCGGCAGGTGGCAAGTTTAATCCAACGTTTGGTTTAGCCAGTAGTGGTATAGCTGGTACTGGAGCCGATAAAGAGGATGAAGATGCTAACTCTGGCACAGTAGGTTTACCACACACTGTGAGTGCCGCATGTGAAGAATTGAAAGATCTATCGAAGAAAGATGGTAAGCTCTTTTTGCTACCTAATTGTAACTCTCTTGTAGAAAATTTTGATCTTGATCTCTGTTGGTTTATTTCAATCCATTTAAATATTAGTTTATTATGTAGTTGGCGAATGTATTATTATTTACTCACCTAACTTTGGTTATTTTTTGGTTTTCATTTGTTTTTAAATTTTTTGTTGCTAAATTGTCGCTTTATTTACTTCCTGCATGCAGATAAAGATCTTACCAAATTCCCTTCCAAATCCACAGATGAAATTAAAGAAAAAGATAAAAATGATGACAAAGAAACTGATATTAAAAAAGATGAAAGTAATATAAAAAGTAATATTTCTTTTGAAACAACCAAATAATTTTTCACTTTGAATTTCCCAATTTCAGATGTTACTGGTATTGATGTTAAGGATATTAAATCCGAAGAATCTAGTGGTGATGGTGCTCCAGGTGATGGGATTTCTAAAGAGATCGATGTTGCAAGGCAAGTTTTTAATGAAGCTAATGTACAGACAGCTGCTGCAGCTGCTCTAGCTTCTGCGGCCGTTAAAGCTAAGCACTTGGCTGCTTTGGAAGAGAGAAAAATAAAATCGTTGGTTGCTCTTTTGGTCGAAACTCAAATGAAAAAACTTGAAATAAAACTGCGTCACTTTGAAGAGTTGGAAACTACAATGGAACGTGAGCGTGAGGGTTTGGAATATCAAAGACAACAACTTATAACCGAACGTCAACAATTTCATTTGGAACAATTAAAGGCAGCTGAATTTAGAGCCAGACAACAAGCTCATCATCGCCTTCAGCAAGAACAACAATGGCAAGGTGGATCAGCAACTGCAGCAGGTTCAGTAGTACCTGCAGGGAGTGCAGCAACAGGTTCAACTCTGGCTGGTGCAACTTCAGCCGGATCACAGGTAGGACCTAGTGCTACAATGCCAGGAGCACCCTCTGCTGCTCCGTCAACGCATGTTGGGGCTACCGGTCCAAATCCATCACATTCTACAAGTGGCCCAATAGCAGGTTCAACAAGTCAAACCCCAACACCAATGGGTAAGTCAAAAAAAAAATACACAATAAAATTAATTTTATAATTCCTTTGAGGACAGTATTAAAACAATTAAAAATTCGATAAAACACAAATTCGATATATAAACCAAATATCTGTGAAAACTTCAAATTTAATTTGGTGCAAGAACTTCAAAATTCATCTTAAATAAGCCTGACTTTAACACGGTATCTATGAAAATAATGTTAGATAGATAATTGGAGCAGAATTCTCTTAATGCTAGAAAATATCGTCTATACATATATGAGTATGAATTGCCACAATGTTCAATATTTGGCGCCAAACATAGCGACACATTATCTTTGCGGAAGTATGCACAAACTTCAGGAAAATTTGAATAATGTGAACCAATAATTCAAAAATAATCTACTGAAATTAAATGAAATGAATCGGTATTTGTAGTTAATAATGAAGTGATAGAAGAAATAAATAAAATTACATATTAAAAATCAAAGAACTTATGGAATATATGTACATATGTTATATATCTGTGGTTTTCTAGAATAACTGCGTATGTCATAAAATCAAAATGTTGAGGGGAGCCAAAAAACGTTAAATTTGAAATTATGGGCTCGATGTAAAGTTTTTAGAGCTTTTTTTTTTAACAGTCCTGTAGATATGGGCAATAAATACTTTATATAAAATTTTGAGTCAAAAATCTTCAGAGGAATAGATCCTAGAGAAGGACGAAAACACAATATGTAAATAACACTTAACGTGTGTGCAGATAAATCAACTTAAGGTGCTATTACACGAAGTGTTTTTTACATATGTACTGTCACTTTTTTTTATCCATATGAAATTCCTTATGTCTGTCAAAATTGTCTTTTACATACGATTCATACTTTTTGCTATCACACGTGTATATGTATTTCCGTATGACATAACCTCTAAATGTAAACAACAGCTGATTTAATTTGTGAATTTACAAAAATTTATTGTTAAAAAAAAATTATATATTTTTTAATTGTTAATTAATATTAAACAATTTATTTTTCTTTCAATATTAATCTTTATAATTTACTCTGTTTTTCTTTCGCTACAAGCAGTGTTGTATTTTTATATGTTTGTCATGCACAAATAGAACCTGTTCTAATTGAAAAATGTACATGTGACTTTCCTCATGTATTGTACATAAATAATGTTTCATATGTATCACACGATGTGTACAACTTTTGTTGTGGGGAAATTTGACAGTACATATGTAAAAAACACATCATGTAATAGCACCTTTATGTCGACAAACAGCGTTTTCTTTGAAAAAGAGAACTACCAATGCAACCACCCATGTAGACATACATAAGTTGTTGTTGCTTGAAAATGGATTTTTTTGTTCTTCAACAAAAAGTTAACGGGACTTAGGATGAGAACATAACAACGTATCAAGAATAACAGTGACAAAAAATAACAGAAATAAACACGCACGTTTTTATAAGTGGTTATTAACTGAAAAAATCCAAAATTATTTTGAATTTTTTTTCATTAATAACAACGTATGTCTGAGAAAATAACTTGCGGTTATTTCAGAAAACCACAGATATATTATGTATATTTACAACACTATTTTTGATTTGGTTCAACAATTTTATAAACAACAGAAATAAGATTTCACAAACTTCAAAGAAAAGCAAAGCTTTAAAATGTAAAATGTAGCATTTATGCTACAAAAGAAGATATACTTGATGCTCTGAAATGGTATAATACAGAACAAAGTCTTCAAATGTATAAACTTCATTTTGTACAAAAAATGTAAATTGGAATATTTTATGGAGCAATTAAACTAAGTTCGAGAAATACAACCCTACCACTTAAGGAATATTGAAAACTTCAGCCTTGCTAAAACAACAACTGAAATGCGACATTCACTTGCTTGCAACCGATATAAAATCAGAAGGAAATATAATGGGTCTAAAAAAATATAATGTCATTCTTCAGAACTTCTGATAATAATTTTTTGAACAAAATAATAATTTTAAAGAAATTTAATTCCTACTCAATAAATAAAATCTTTATCCTTTACAGACACTACATCAACAGCTGCCGCACCAACAACTGTTTCAGATATACCTGCTGCAACTCCTGTTACAGGACAATCCCTAACTACTGCTAATCCAACGGTTGGTATGCCCACAAATGTTTCTGGTCCTCAGTCAATACCCGGAGGCCCAATTCCGCCAGCTCCAGGGATTCCAGCGGTGGCACCTCCTTCTTAAAAAAATACAATTGAAATAATCTCTACACTATAACTAGGTTTTAGTATTTAGATATTTTAGTATTAGATATACTTGGAATCGTAAAAATTCATATTTTCGATAAAATATTTTTTATTGACTTACTGCTCCACATATTATACATTCATTTTCGCTTACATAGAGACAGTTCTCGTATTATCATTTAAATATATGTATAAATTTGTATAAGCAGATAAAAAATACATGGATGATTATGCTAACAATCATTTATAGAAAGTTGCTTATTTAAAATAATAAATGTATTTAAATTGTTGTGCGTATGTATTTAACTTATTTTTTTAATATTATTTTTTTTTTTTTTTTTGCTTAAGTGGAGTTTAGGGACATTGCCCCGATCGGTTTCAAATTTTCACCACATAAAAAATTTTATTGCCCTTCTAGGAAAATATTTTTTTTCGGCGGTCGAGTTATGGACATCCAAAGTTTTGACATTGACTTGTAAATAATTATGCTTACTTGAGTGCCTTTTATTTGATATTTTTAAATTTGAAATCCATTAACCCATTATGAACCTATTTAAAATTTTGTATTTTTATATTAGTTTTTTCTTAAATATGGAATTATCTCGTGTTTTTGCATAAACTGAATAAAAGCTGGCTCCACTAGCTTCATTTCGATGTATATTTGACCTCTTTCTTTTAGGGAAATTAACCCATTAATAAATACTAGCAGATTCCAGCACTCGAAATTCGAGTGCAAATTCTAGGAAATTCAACAATTCAACTCATTTTAAATGAAGAAAACAAACTCAACACAAACACATTAACAAATTTAATAAACACTCACATCCCAATCAATATTTTTGTTTGCTATCAACTTGATGTGCATTTGAGATCAAATACATATCTCAAATCTCCAACGTTAATTCTCAAATGCACCTCAATAGTCCGATTATAGTCTTCTCAACTTAAAAGGCACATTTTTTATATGGTGATTTTCTTAGTTATCAAATTGAGAAATTTGTGATTCTCAACTTGATAGCAAAGAAATTTCTCCAATCGGTATCAAATGGAAGGTACGGAATTGCCATATTAAAAAATTAATTTTAATTTTAGAAATGAAAACAATGTACTTTTTTTAATGTTTCAATTTAATTTCATTACATATTTAACATTACTATGTACATGTTAATATTTTTGAAAATTTAGAATTAAAAATAAATGAATTAATTATTTGTACATTTTATGAATATTAATATTAAATATGTCATATATAAGAATTTAAATTAAAAAATTCGACAAAAAGCTGAAATAATTAAAAATATATCAATTAATTATTTGTACTTTTTTGGCATTTTTTAATTTAATTTATTATTTATGACATATTTAAATAATATCTCAAACTTAACACAAATCGTATTCAAGTTGAAAAAATGTTTGGTCTCAAGTGGAGAAAAGTGTTGGATATCCAATTGAAAGTAAAAATATTTCTCAAAGATTGGAAAAAATGTTAAGTCTCAACTTGATGTCAAGTTGAAAACAAACACGGAGAAAATTGTTCAACTCAAGTTGAGAATTACATTTGACATCAACTTGAGAACTTAACTTTTCTCCAACATTGGAGAAATAATATTTCAATGCATACTGGAATAGCATTAATAATTTTATGTATGTGTCAGTAGCAACTTTAAACGATCATAACTCCAAAAATATATTCCAGACGATGTAAATCTGGGTAACAGCTAAAAGTAAATACCTTTCAAATAATATTTTTTTGTCCATATCGGGGTAAAACTGTGAAGCTTACATCGGTCACAAGAAATCGCCTTGCCTATTAATATTATAGATATTTTCATATGATAATTTTTGAGAAAAATCGCCTGCGACGCTTGAAAAGAATACAACAAAATTTATATATACATATACAACAAACATAAACAATATTCACACAAATTCTATTTCGCTGTAAAACTTTTTTGGGAAATTAACCTATAATTTATTATACTATTATTTATACCTCCTATTATGAAAATTTTTTTGAAAAAAACGCGCGATATTTTCTAACACAATTTTCGGCGCTTTATTTCAACAATTACACTTCCAATCTTACATTATTGCAATATTTTATTACAATTTATTATACTCTTATTTATCGCACGATTTTTTCTAAAAAATTTCATAATGGGATGGATAAATAATAGTATAATTTATGGGATAATATCCGAAAAAATAAATGGAGCAAAATAGAAATAAGGACATATTTAAAAAAAAAAAAAAATTAAGTGTAGGTAAAACCGCTAATATCCGGTTCTGAAAGGGTTAAGAGGTCAAAATATACATCGAAATGAAGCTAGTAGACCCAGCTTTCATTAAGTTATTGTAAATACCAACATTATATAGATCAATTCATGACATAACGGCACGTTTTCAAAAAAAAAAAATACAAAAACGGAAATAGGTTCATAATGGGTTAATGAATTGAAAGTTTAAAAATACCAAATAAAAGTAAGCTTTGAAATGATGTATATATTGTTGAAATCCGATACTAATTAAAAAAAGTAACATACAAGTCAATGTCAACACTTTGGAGGATAGGCTCAACCGCTGTAAAAATATTTTCCTAGAATCATCCCAAAAACCCCTACCCCCAAATAAAAAAAATCGGACCGTTGCCCCTAAAACTCCACTTGTTTCTTTTTTTGTGGTTAATAAAAACAACGTTTACAGAATATCGTAAAACTGAATTTTTCCCTAAATAAAATTTTTGATTCCAAATTAAAGTTTCCACGTTCTTTTAAATATGATTTTCTTAATTTTGGCGGAGAAAAGAAAACAGCTCTGACACCATTTCATGCCGAGTTTTTTAAGAGTCTGGTAACTTTGTCAAATCATACGGTTTTTGCAAAAAAAGGGGGGAAACGTGCATTGGCGATCGTTTTATGACTTCCAGTTGATTTAGAACACAGATTACAGATATACAGTGGTTTATAAATTTCAAACACCAAAGCTTTATTCGAAAGATGTCTGCTACGAAGGGTCAAGTAAGATTTTTATTAAAAATGTACTATATTTTATTCTTCAAATGTGATACTTTAGATAATCAAATGCAGGGCAGCTGTTGCTTGGGAAGCAAAGAAGCCTTTGGTTATAGAGGAAATAGAAGTGGCCCCACCCAAGGCTAATGAAGTACGCATAAAAATTACAGCTACCGGTGTTTGTCACACTGATGCTTACACTTTAGGTGGCTTTGATCCCGAGGGTATATTTCCAGTAGTTTTGGGCCACGAGGGCGCCGGTATCGTCGAAAGTGTTGGAGAAGGTGTTACTAAGTTTAAACCTGGCGACCATGTCATTCCCACCTACATTCCTCAATGTAATGAATGTAAATTCTGTAAAAATCCCAAAACTAATCTGTGCCAAAAGATACGCATCACCCAAGGTCAAGGTGTTTTGCCTGATGGTACTTCAAGATTTACCTGTAAGGGACAACAACTTTTCCACTTTATGGGTACGTCAACATTTTCAGAATATACTGTCGTTGCTGATATTTCGTTGAGTAAGGTATGTACATACATATATAATTAAATTATATAGAAATATATGTATATTGAAAAAACTTATATTATCATAGATTGATGAAAAAGCTCCTTTGGATAAAGTCTGCTTATTAGGATGCGGCATACCTACTGGTTATGGAGCTGCTATAAATACCGCCAAGGTAGAGTAGTTTGTTAGAATTTGTTTGGTAAATGTGACATTTTAGGTTTCTGCATAGGTTGAACCTGGTAGTACTTGTGCGATTTGGGGTTTAGGTGCCGTTGGTTTGGCCGCTGCATTGGGTTGCAAAAAAGCTGGAGCATCTAAAATTTTTGGCATTGATATAAACTCTGATAAATTTGAATTGGGCAAAAAATTCGGTTTCACCGACTTTATCAATCCCAAAGATGTCGAAGACAAGGGTCCCATACAAAACTATCTTATCGATTTAATGGATGGTGGTTTTGATTACACTTTCGAATGTATTGGCAATGTAAATACCATGCGGGCTGCTTTGGAATCTACACACAAAGGTTGGGGTACATCGATCATCATCGGTGTTGCTGCGGCTGGTCAGGAAATCAGCACTAGACCTTTCCAACTTGTCGTAGGCCGTACTTGGAAAGGCACTGCTTTTGGTGGTTGGAAGAGTGCCTCCGATGTCCCTAAGCTGGTTGATGAATATATGAAAAAAGAATTATTAGTTGATGAATTCATTACGCATACTATGAAGTTGGAAGAAATCAATAAAGCTTTCGATTTAATGCATGAAGGCAAAAGTATTCGTAGCGTAGTGAATTTTTAATTTAGTCCAGCTACCCTCTCAACTGCTTATTAACATGCTTTTTTTTTCTATAAAACACAATAAATGATATGAAAGAAAACAAGCTTATCAATTTCTTTGATAGACCGTGTTAGAGATTACGGTAAATTTTATTTTATTATGCATCAACATTCGAGAGTTGCACCATAGACGTATGTACGACTAATTTGAGGGAATATCACCTAACTCTTGTTTCTCATAGTGGCTAATATTTTTTAGAACAATTTTCTGAGATAAGAGACTTAAGTTCGAAATAGTTGGTTCGATTTGAAATTGTAATGCCCCGCCCTGTCTGCTTAATATTATCAGTCCCAATAATACAAGGTCCAAACTATGACCAGTCTGTGACTATTATGGGCATTAAAACTTTTCAATGTTTATCAGTTACTTTTCGTTTAAAGGTAAAAGATTATGAATGAGTATAATTTAATTGAATAAATACGGTTTTAAATTTACAAATAAATAAATTTAATAGTTATTCAATTTTCCATTTCGTTTGTAAAAAAAATGCTCTTAAAAAATACTTAAAATAATTTCATCGACAACAAACTTTCTAATCCAGACTTGCAGACTTTCTTTGTTTCAAGGTAGCTCTCAATTCCTTATCAGCCGTACCAGTTATATCATCAATATCATCGGATCCATTAGATTTCTCATCTTCCAAAAAACTTAAATCATCATCATCTTTTAGACTAGCTGAACTTTTAGAAGTTAACAGAGCACGACTAGCAGAACGATGTAAAGTATTTGTAATACTATTGAAATTTTGCTGAACTTTACGCAGCCAAGTAGCATCAGACCAGTGATACCAACTGAGCAAGAAGACTACTAATAGAAAGAATAAATTTGTGCTAATTCCTAGAGTAAAAAAAAAAATAAATCATTTTAAGTATATATGCTTGCCGTAAGTAATATTTATATTTAACTTACCAACCACGGCAGACATAACTGGCCAATTGTACATTATATAACGCAGTCCAGCAAAATCGGCAATTATGTGTAAAGAAACGGTATAGAATTGTATCTTTTGTGATTGTATTTCTACATAAACATCTGTTATGGGATGATGTTTTTGTTCTAAATACCGAGTAAATATTTCTACTGGCACCTGTTGGAATTCCTCTTTCACTCCCAATACATATAGAGGACTTAGGGCCCATGTAGAGATGGTACGAATTAAAGGAGAGCGATAACGCATCATTGCGGAACGACAAGAATGTCCTCTTAACATAGACTCATTATCACGCATTTCTGCACATACCATAAACATACCAAGATCAAGATTTTGGGGTGATTCTGGCATATCGACCTGTACCATGACACGATAAGCTTGACCCACCATTAGTACTTGTTGTTTTTTACTTAACGACACATGAGCATGAGGGAATGTACAAGGAGCACTTGTATCTAGACACGTTCTGTAAGAAAATGTTAAATTACCTTCAAGTATGAGAAAATTCCATTTAGAAATAGCATTTAGACAGACTGGATGAGGATTATTTTCTCAAAAGCATAACTTACTTGAATTGCATGTGAACCGGGCGAGTATGCGATATAGCCGGCATGTAGGCGTAGTAGAAAGCGGCATACATAAACACAGCTGTCCACAATATTAGCACTACTGCAAAAGCCACTAAACCCAAACGTAATATTAACTCCCGCAAAGACTCAACTTTTTTATCCGTTTTTTCCCTCAATTGATCATAGACATTAACAGCCACATTATAGGCGGGTCTTATAAAAAAACGTCTCCCTATTCCCAAAGGATCAAAACAAAATACGATTAAACGGAGTAGAATATTCATAATGCCCACTCTCTCTTGATAACACCAGCAATCAAACGTTGTTGAAACAATACTGCAATTGCGGTACACATTTGCTATGTGACTAATAACATAAATTGAACAAAAGTCTTATCAACAAACAAAAGGGTTTGGTTGGACTGGCTCTTATCAAATATCACACGTTGTTCTCGTCGTTAAAGGTAAGAACGGAATTCTCTTGCAACGGATTGAAAAGCCATTTACGATTGATTTTTTAAAGCACAATGAACCTTGAACATTAGATCTAAATTTACATCAAATCAATTGGTTACTAACAAAACTTACTGTAATTTGTTTATAGGTATTTTTATCAATTCATATAAATTTTATTTATTTTAGCAATAATAATCGTGCTTCAGTGATGGAACGTAACAAACAACACTAAATTTTTCTAAGTGAATTCATTTATTTATTAAATAATACAATAATTTATCACTTAATAATATTGTTGCGCTTTTTTTAAATTGAACAATATCATTTGATATTTTAATTTGTTTGTATTAAGCCCTAGTTAGCCACACGTTACCGTAACCAAACGTGTCAGCTGTTTTTTCTGTTACATGAAAAGCATTTAGAGCAGTTACCGACTCAACTGTCACGTAACCAGAACGTCCCAATCTGTTGATAATAGATTTTTGTACGTGACATTTGTAAGCAGCTGATAAAGTTTGGTTAATTTTAAGGCCTAGTTAGCCACACGTTGTAAAAATGTCTCCGTACCGTAAATGTAACGTTGGCATTTAGTGCAATTATAGAACGTAAAAAACGGATCAGCATGTTGCTGTGTAAAATTAACCAAACATTATCAGCTGTTTACAAATGTCACGTACAAACGTAGCAAAAATCTATTTTCAACAGATTTGGACGTTCCGGTTACGTGATAGTTCAGTTCGGTAACTGCTCTAGATGGTTTTAATGTAACAGAAACAAACACTGTCACATTTGGTTAAGGTTACGTGTGGCTAACTAGGCCTTTACACAGCAACATGCTGGTTCGTTTTTACGTTCTTTAATTGTACTAAATGCCAACGTTACATTTACGGTACGGATAAATTTTAACAACGTGTGACTAACTAGGCCTTTAAAAAACCTTGTTGTCAAAGGGCCAAGCATAGCTGCGCTGCTGCTGGATATGGTCTTTGAAAAGCTGTGCAATATATTTTGAAAGTTATATATATATATCTTTGGTTTTAATATCGTACAACTTTTGGCACAACGTTTAAATAAACCATTAGCATCACTACTGTTTTATGTTGTCAACATAATGGGTTGCCATACTATTTTAGTCTTTTGGCAGTTCAAAGGAAAACAACAAAAAAAAAAAGAAATCAACCAATAGGAGAAAACTTGTATACAATTCAGTAAAAACTGTAAAAAGTTATTGAATTCCACTTAAAAACACTTAATTAATTAAGAAAAACGATTATTAAAAAAGCAATCCTTAATACTTCATGAATTCAATATCATGATATGAAAATGGGAGCTTAAAATTAAAAAAACATCTCGCTTTGTGAAAAAAGGAAGGCGTTACAACAAAGCAAGGTATTTAGTCAGCAGGAGGGTCAGTCATCACACACGAAAACTTAATTATAACAAATAATTACAGTTCCAATAAGAACAAACTAGTACAAGTATAAAAAATCAAAGTTAATATTTATTCTTAAGTAATAAACTCAATTTTCTTGACTCTTGAAAGGTTTAATTAACTTACCCATGAGCAACTATAGACATCACGGTGGTGGTGGTGGGTATTGTGGTATAGAAGTGCGCGACATGCATCCTAGAATTTCCAATAATTTCACATATGTAAGTTCATGTGTTAAATACATGATCTTTATGTTGAACTTTATATTTTGGCTATTTGGTGGTCTCTTGTTGGCCATTGGTTTGTATGCGTTTACGGATAAATGGGAGTCAACTGGCTATGTACGCTTAGAAAGTTTTTATGATGTTATACTAAATATATCGCTGGTCATGATGATCGCTGGTGTCGTCATATTTGTTGTCAGTTTTGCTGGCTGTTTGGGTGCTTTACGTGAGAATACTTGTTTGCTAAAGTTCTATTCGATGTGTTTGTTACTGTTTTTCCTAATGGAAATGGCTATTGCCATAATGGGTTTTGTGTTTCCACAAAATATGAATTCCTTTTTGGAAGATACCTTCACCGATAAAATTATACATTCTTATCGCGATGATCCAGATTTGCAAAATTTTATTGATTTTGCTCAACAAGAATTCAAGTGTTGTGGACTTAGTAACGCTGGCTATCAGGATTGGAGTAAGTATAATAAAAATAACTAGAAGATAATTGCGATTAAAAACTAATAGTTTAAATAATTTATTTCATTCAATACAAAAGAAATTAAACACCAAAAATCTTTAAACATTTTGCATAAAGAAGTCTTTATACCTTTTAGTTAAGCTACTAAACATTTCTGTATATGTATATTATTTTTTAGGTAAAAATGAATATTTTAACTGTTCATCGCCATCGGTTGAAAAATGTGGTGTACCATACAGCTGTTGCATCAACGCTACCGATATAAGCTCGGGCCTTGTTAATATCATGTGTGGTTATGGGGTTCAAGAACATTCAGTGGCTGCAGCTAGGTACGTATAGAGTTGTTCATTGATAGCTGTATAATGTAGTTAATTTTAATATAGTAATTTAACCTTTTTTAGTTTTTCAAAAATTATGTGCTCAAGTATTATGAACTTTTATATTTTTGTCTCTTTATAGTAAACGTATATGGACAAGTGGGTGCATTGAAATTGTACGAGTTTGGGCAGAACGAAATTTATATGTTATTGCTGGTGTAGCCTTAGGTATAGCTCTTATACAACTATTTGTAATATACTTAGCCAAAACACTGGAGGGTCAAATAGATCTTCAAAAATCGCGTTGGTCAGCGTGAAATCAATAGTAGATTAAGTGATGCGATGTCGACAATTTTTTACATTTTTATTCAGAACGCAATTTTATACGATTCTTTACATTTTCATATGGAGTTTCTTCGCCCTTGCTCAAAATTAATTTACGCAAAAAGAGTGCTAACAATTAAAGTGCTCAACAAAAAATAGGTTAATTTTTTCTTTCAAAGACATCTCAAATATTTTTGAATTTCCGTAAAATATGTTTCTGAACTATTTGCACATTTATAAATTTTTTTCAGAAATAGATATACCCTACACCAATCTTAAATTTATACGTTAGATTATGTTTTCAATTCCTACAACTGCACTAAACATTTATTATAAATACTGATTGATGGTTATGAAAACTTATCCACACGTTATGCAATTTAACAATATATCTGCCTATTGATTTCGATTAATTTTTTTAGAACGCTAATAAAACGTATGCACAGTTCAATATTAACGAATTTTTATAAGTGTTTTGAACAAAACAGTATAGAAGTTGTACATCAAACACGAATAAATATGGCTATTTTATAATTTTTGGAAAATAGTTAAAACAAATTTGAATTCTAAAAACAGTATTATATTTTTTTTTTACAACAAATGAATTTTTTTTTTAAATTTAACTTCAACAAATTTTATTCACTTAAATTGTTGTTTTAATTATATGTTATTGGTATCAGTAACATAATTTCAATAATTCCACAATAAAAGTTTGTGAAGACAATTAAAACATGAATAACAATTTTACTTATTCATCATAAATAATTCTTTAATCACGAAATGAAAATTTTTTTTAAAAAATGGTGTAGGGTTACAGAAGGTCGGTTAAGCAGACTATAGTTTTCTACCTATTTAGTTACACTATTAATTTTTTATATGAACTTTTAATTTCAATAAGTTTTTTAAGGATCTAAGGTCTTTAGAAGTTTTCAAGATCTTCCTCTAATTTTTTATATCATTTGATGTAGACTTTTTAAAAAAGTATAAAAAACAAAAAAGCGTGCAACATTTTTTTTTATCACAAATTGCCAAAGAAAATGTGCATTTTTTTCTAATTCTACAAAATACACGAAATTGCCTCATAAGGTAATTCCTATATTGTGGCAAATTATAATACTAAAAAGCGCAATAATAAAAATAATTTAATTTAACTCTCAATTAAAAAAAACAACATTGCCATTTTTTTAACCGATAAGAATGATTTCTTTAAAACGTAATTTTAAAGTTTAAATATAAATAATTTTTTTACAAGAACTCTTGCATATTGAAATGAAATCATAAACTCCAAAAAAAAAGTTAAAAACAAGAAAATTCGAAATAATTTTACATTAAAATTTTCTTTTCCAAACTCATATTATAATCTCTTAATACTCAATATAAACATATATATATATCTATCTGGAAAAACATACATTTCTCAAATAGTTTCAATAGAATTTTATTCCGATATATAGAAACAAAAATTTACCAACTACCAAATACAATTTTTATAAAATTAGTTGTATGTATTTCGTAGATGTTCTTATCTCGAGTATTTTAAAAATAAGATATTAGAAAACAAAGAATAAAACATGTATTAAATAATATGCTTAAAACATAAGAATTTATATAAATTTTAGTTATATACGTTTATTATATGTAGTTTATATGTACTCCAAATAAAGAATAATTCAAAATTTTTGTTTTTAATTTTAGACAATTTAACATATTCTTATAAATTTGTTTTTCATTATATTGAAAAGTAAGGGCGAAATGTTTCTATTGAAAATTCTAAGACTAAAAATTTTAATTAAAATATATAGTTTAATAATTTTTTTTAACTATCTACATTCTGAAAAAAAGAATAGTATTATTTTTCTATTGTAGCATTTCAACATAAACGTTTAGATCCAAATATTCTTTCTTATGTCCTTGCAATTTCAATTGCAATGCTTTAAGTATCTCTTTTCTTTTTTCGTTCAGCTGTTTAGCTAGAATATTTTTATTTCTTTCAATGCTACAACTCATTAAATGGCTTATACGTTTTCGCATTAACAAATCCAAATCATGAACTATTGACTGTGCGGTTGCAGATTTTTGTGGTATTGATTCCAAGGGTTTTATAGAAAACTCAGGTAATTTCGCTATGAATGCTAATGTTTTGAATAAAAAGTTATTTTGCTTTAAATCTTTCTTATTCAAAATTAAAGTATTTTCTTCCCAATTATGAGCCAATATATTTGGAGGTTCTAAACGTTTAGACATTTGAAGTACTATATCGTCTGGAATCCTAGCTGCCCCTGAGCGTAAGTTATTACATGCTAAAGCCAAATCTTCATTACATTCGAAATAAATTTGACCAATGTTGTGTTGCCTTGCCATTTGATATAATTTATAACGCATACTATGATAGTAATGATTATCATCACATATTATTACTAAATCATCATGATTGAAATTTTTGTAATGTGATTTCAAGTTAGAAAAATTTAAGGGCAAAGTTTTCGAAGTTTTAAATGCTTGTATAATAGTTTCCAAATACCTTAACACGTTTCCCCGTTGTTTTTTATATTGATTAGGTGTTTCAATATTAAACGTAACGTGGTCGTCATAACAGAGATGTAAAATACTAAATGGCAAAGTTTCCAGCTGCATTAAAGATTTGCTAAAAGTAGTTTTGCCTACTGCCGGTAGACCTATTAGGGCCACCATACAAATACGATCCATTTTAATGACATATATTAACAATAGGCAATAATAATTAGTATCTGATTGAAATAATAATTGAATATAATATAAGATGAGCACAAACTATGCTGCTAAATTAGGTGTAGACGATGACCAGGCTGACGCTGCAGATGTTGCTAGTTTAGCAGCTGAGTCCGGTGTATTCTGTAGTGATTGCTGCTCTTTTTGCAGTCCCTCGAGTTCTTTTATACGTTTGGTATTTATATCAGTTTGTACTTCAACATATACTTTCATCATAGATTGATTGAACTGGGCAAATTTATTAACACAACGATTAACACAAGTTATCTGCAAAGGATAATTAATATTTTTTGGAAAATTTATTAAATTTCATATTTAAAAACTTAACTTTACCTCATGTTCCGCTAAATCACGTTCATTAAAATTATCTACACAGCGGGTGAAGCATAGTTCTGTCACTTTATTGTATAATGTTAGAAAATCCTTAAGCTATTTCATGAATTAAAACCATGATAATATGATTTATTTATCATTTATACAAAAACAAAGAACTTACATTTCTTAAATTAGGATCCATTTGTAGTAAAATTATATAATTTATTGTTTAAATAATGAAAATTGAATTGTTTTTAAAAGTGTTACTAAATATTTATTCGTATACACCAACAGCTGTTGTACTTAACTGGCCATATCTGTAATTATAAAAAACTAATTTAAATGGCATTGCCATACTAGTCTATTATTATAGTAGATTAACTTGAATCCTAGATGAATTTTTTTGGGAAATGACCCTACAAGAACAGTGACGGTCATTTGACCGGTGATATGACCGGCACTACTGACTGAAGTGTCGGTCATCGCGTAGAACAAAGTTTCTATCATTTTATTAAGGCAAATATGCCAAAACTGACCGAAACTTTTGTGTACATGTGATTTTGCATCTTACTCTAACCTATGAAAGTATGCAAACCATATAATATATATCTGAACTGCTCACTCTACCGCTGTGTAGTAGTCAACGATGATAAATGTATCCATCATCGCTGACCGGTCATACTTGATGGATATGTATATCATCATTGACCGGTCACGCTTGATTATAATGAAACACGACTTATTATTTTTTATTTATTTATTTATTGTATTAAAAATCAACAATATTAACAATTCCGAAACGTGTCGATAACTTTGAGACAATGTTGAATGTTTAAACAACTTTGCTGACTTTTCACTCGAACCATCCCTCAAAGCGGTTCGTAACTTAGCACTGAATAAATTGACTAAACTCAATAGAAATTTCCGGTAATGGGCCTTAGTGCAATCAGTAGGTTCTTAAAGAAAACAATATATTATAACACATATATATCAACAATTTATATTAAAGCTCACCTTTTGTGTGTTGTGAATTAACAATTTCGGCCAAAACTGATACACTCCATTTGGAAAATTGTTTGTACAGAACGGTGTGTGAGATATTGTGATAATACCTCCATAAATCAATTTGTTCAATATTTTTAGATCTTTATTCTTTTGAAAACTAATTTCATTATGGACGAATTTACGGATACTGCACATTCCTTAATATTCATATTATCAACATTATATTCCACACTATATTCCAGAATGGCATAAATTAAAACATTCGAGCCAAATATTAAAAAAAAACATATCCATGTTATGGCAACAAACTGAAAGAAAGATATAAGGATTAATGTAAAATTCTGCAAGGAAGATTTACTTTGTTTCTAGCTAGAATTTTTAATAAAATGTCAGTACATTACCTTAATAAGTTCATTTGGTGATTGCGCATCTATTAACAATATATTTATGCGATTCCTAAGAGGAATAAAAGTTCTAGATTGAAAGTTTGTGAAGATTCTACAGCAATATCTTAAGTTAACGATCCAACAGGAATAGGCCACAAGCGAGCAAAAAATATATTTTGGAAGGGTATAATGGAGGGACGTGCCACCACAATTGAGAATTGCACTAACGAATCCACTGACATATTTTGAAGAATCCTAAAGAAACAACAAAAATTAACTTGAACTTTTTAATTTAATTTTAATTTAATTAATTACTTACCTTTCCTAAACCTTAACAACAGCAACAATGACAGTCATATGTTTTTAAATAGAAAAAAACTGCAAATGTGTTAGTACAAAAGTTGTTTATGTGTTAGTTTCAGTCATTCATTTCTTGTAGGGGAATTTGTTATGCGAAGAAGAACACTAATACGGTGGCAACTTCTTTCGTTTTTCTTAACAGCTGTCTATGACTTATCTATTGGTAACCCTATTTATAAATTTTTACCTTTTTTCCTGCTTACCCTGCACACCTTTTAGTAAACTATTTTCTCTGAAATATTATTTAAGTACATTCGGTGCAAACGTGAAAAACATTTTGAGGTTGAAAGAAAAGCTGTGCGGAAATTATAAAACAGAATTGCCTTATTTAAAGAAAAAAGTGTATTAAATTTGAAAATTTTCAAACTAATCGAATTGATTAACAATTAAAGAATTCAAGAACAACAATAAAACAAGTGAGTTGAAAGAAAACTGATGAATAAAAGAACTATTTTTCGGATTGAAAGAAAACCTCATTAAAATGCCAAAATCAAGGACAGTGGTGTTTGATACGTAGTTTTTGTTGTTGTTGTTGAACATTATATATATTTTATTGTATGTGACTTTATAATGATTAAATTTGTATTTTTAAATAACTTATAAAAGTATAAAAAGTTACCGTTAACAAAATTATAGAGGTGTTGTACAGATTTTTAATTTTTTTGGTGTATAATTGAAGAGTCTGACTTTCTCTTTTCTCTAATTTGTTGGTATATATATATATATATATATATCGTGTAACTTTTAAGTGCTTTTAGAAATGTTATTATTCTATTACAACGTCGTTTTGACATGTTTTCCAAGTTTATAATTCAGTTGTTTTATAATTTCAGAACGCTTAAAGAGTACACTCATTTAATTCGAATTTAACGTTCTATAAAGAAAAGCCATACTTTTACATAAAATTTTAAATCTTTTACATGATTCTGTCAGAAAATTGCAAAATATCTTCTCTATTTCGATAGTTATAGTTCCGAATTTTTGTTTTCTTGTGAAAAAGAATTCATTCCTGGCAGTTCTGTTATATTTCTTAGTATTTGTTTTAGTTTTCCTTTAGCCAACTATTTCTTTTGTTGTATATCACAATATATACTTTGATATATTGGGGCTGTAGTCTTGTCTCATCTGATAATTGTTGGATAATCATTATTGCAAGACAGTGTAATTAAATATTAAATTTTGTGGTTTTTTAAACATATTCCTAAGCTTTGTTACATTTTTTTTTTCAAACGAGTCAGCAATTGTAGTTTGTTAAATTTATAAAATATAATGATTTCACTTCTTCGCAACGCACTACAGCGTAGTACGGTCATAAATTCGACATCATTTCCTCTTGGCAAAAGTTTTAAAATTGTTCTGGGCTCTTCTACTACCTCCCTCGCCACCAGAGCCTTTTTTTCCAGAGCAGCTACTGTTTGCCAACCAATAATCATATCAAAGCAATATCGATATTTTTCATCAGGTATGTGTAATATATTTTTCATTATTACATTAGAATAGGGCGTTTTTGGTTTATGTTGGCCCCAAAACTTAAAAAAGTTTTCGCGTCTATTTTTATTAGTTTTGTTTACATATATTTTATAATTGTTATTGCTCCACCCACTTAATCTGTGTTTCTTTTATTAATGTTTAGTTTGTTCACTTTTGAACAGTGTGCGTCATCAAAGTTGAACAACAAAATGTTGCAACGTTAATTTTTCGTTTTTAATTTAATTTTTTAGTGCCAGATGCCGTTTTTTAGAAGAATGCAAAATATCTACGTAGATACATACATATATAAATATATTGCGTATACGATATATAGCTGTTTATATTAAGGAAATAAAAAATGGTATTGAAATTTCAGCAAATTATTGCTATAAAATATATATTTTTCATCTCTTTCCCCTTGTAATTTAAAGAATATCTTTTTTAGAGGAATTATTCAATAAAACTTCTCTAGACATAAAAAAAAATATTTTCATTCAAAATTCCGTTTGTGTTCACACATACTATTTTATGTTCACACGTACTATTTTTTTAATCTTTTACCCGTTTTCATTTAAAGGCTAATTCTTTTTATGAATTATTCAATAAAATTTCTAGAGACATAGAAATATCAAAAATCGTTTTGTGTGAAAAAACGTACGCGGTAGGTTCTTGGCCTGTTTGTTGTTATTTAAAGCAGTTTTTTTTATTTATTCGGCAAATTCGAATATAACACTCTTACATGTTTTATGCAAAAACAGTGCACAGTTTAATTGTTGTGTTGTGTATCTTACCTGTTTTCAATTTATTTTGTTTAAATCAATACTTAACCGTTAGTTCTGTCAGTTATAAATGTGTAAAATTGTTTTATATTTGAAATAAGTATTGTTATTTGTAATCCAAACAATTGTTTTTAATTATATTTAATATAATATTTTTTTTTTTATTTATTTATTTGTATCTATGTTTTATTTTATAATTATTCAAAGATTCATAACATAAAAAAAATATTGAACTGCTGAAATTAAAACTAAAGCTGCATAAAATGTTTCCACTAATTGTATTGCTTAATTGAAAATTTAATTAATAACTGTTAGCGTATGGTTATCTATGATTTAAATGGAGACACACATCAGTGATTTTTCGCATACCGTGTGAACGCAATGATTTTTTCTTTATTATTTATTTATTTTTTTAAATTTGTAAAAGGCAATTGACTTGTGTTGTTCCCTCAATTTATGTTCAACTTTGAAAACAATATAAATTTCTATTGATTAAGTTAAATGTTTTATTTAATCTAACTAGACATTTAATAATTACACTCAGAGTTACAAAGGAAATTTTATCAGTGTAAGCAAAAGTTAATTTTGATTTTATATACGCTTATCTCCTCCGTACGTCTATAAGATTAAATACATAAATTATAAAATACAATTATTTATGTACGAGGTTTGTGGAGCAGCAACAAGATTAAAGTAATTAGGCATAGCCTCAACTATATACATACATATGTATATATGTGAAAATAGAATAGAATAGTTGTGTTAGTTAATATTAGTATTGTCTTAACTTTTGGCAAGCGAAATTTGAGAGGTTGTTTTTCAGTTAGACATAGCCCCAACTAACAAATGTGAAATAAAACTCGAATAGAAGTTTCAGTTAGTATTAGCATTGTTTTCAGTTTTGGCAAGCGAAACTTTGAATCATTTATTTTTGAATTTAAAACATTATAAAAATTTTATAATAATTTATTTCACAGATACACATAATAATATGGAAAATAAAACAGAAAAGGTGTCAGTTGATAGAGAAGAACTTAAAAAACGTTTAACACCTTTACAGTATCAAGTAACACAAGAAGCCGCCACTGAAAGACCTTTTTCAGGTAAGTTTTCCCAAAGATATTTATTCATGAATTTTAATTAAAAACAAATAAGAGTGTTCAATTCGGATCTTCGATACCCTCCACCTGTTTACATTTATATCTGGACTTATTGTACTATTCATAACAAATGTAACAAAATATTTGAAAAATTAAACAATTTGATAAAGTTATTGCAACAAGCACACGGAATTTTTAGAGGTGTCTTGATATTTCAGGTTATGTCTTGGCATTATGATGCCCGAAATAATGACGAATAATATTATTTACCCAGGTTTATTTTGTCAATAAGCGCAACAGACAGACGGACAGATGGACATCGCTATATCAACTCGAGTTGTTATATACCCTCTGCACAGTGGTTTGGAGGGTAGAAAAAATAATTTTTACAAACAAAAATTTCTTACTTTAATTTTTGTTAAAATAAAATAGAAATAATTAAACATTATAAGGGCCGTATTCAAACAAATTAAAGTGCACTTCAAGTAGACTTTAACAACAATTTTGTATGAAAACAATACAATAGTCTACTTGAAGTACACTTTAATTTTTTTGCATACGGCCGGCCCCAAGTAGTAGCTTTTTGGTTTATACTTGACTTTCTTTTTTCTTCAGGTTGTTTTAATAAACACTACGAAAAGGGTGTTTACCAATGCATAGTATGTCATCAAGATTTATTTAGTTCGGATACAAAATATGATTCTGGTTGTGGTTGGCCTGCTTTCAATGATGTTTTAGATAAGGGCAAAGTTACCTTACATCGTGATGCCAGTATACCAGGTATGTCTTTGCTTGCCAATATAAACCTTTACAAGTTTGTATATATATATATATATATATATATATATATATATAGTTGAATTACTTAAAACAGGTTTGACATTTTTTTTTGTTATTTTTACTGCTTTTTTTTGTAAAATTTATATAAAATTTTTATTTCAATTTTGTTTTGCTCTAAAAAAGATTTTTACTTTTTTTTGTTAATAGAAATAAAAAAAAATAATGATTTGCAAAATGTTTTAATAGTTTTTAAATATATTGTATTTATTGTCTCTAGAGCGTTTGTTATTTTTTAAACTGTTATACTTAATCTGAAAGATTTAGTGTTTGTTAAATGTTCAGTGAATTAAATATTTAAATACTCTTTTAAAATTTGTTAAAATCTTAAACCTTGTGTAGCGAAAATTGTCTGTTTTTTTACTTGATCATGTTGTTTCTTTAAATCCTACTTAGTGTGTGTGTTGTGTTACTAACATTTATAAGCTAAATATTGACTATAAACTAATTTCGAATCTAATATTGAACATTTTTCTTCTTTTACTTTCCTATTTTTAAAATCTAAATATTTGTTCTTTTTTACTTTAATTTTAAAAATAATAATTTTTTCCTCTTCATTTGATTTTTTTTTCTTAATTTTTGAGTTGAATTTTGAATTTTTTTTTTATAATTTGATAAACAAATACTTATATAAACAGTAGTCATTTCAAAAATGCTAGGCATGGTACGCACCGAAGTGCGTTGTTCCAAATGCAGTGCTCATATGGGTCATGTATTTGACGATGGTCCAGCACCGAAATATCTACGATATTGCATCAATTCTGCTTCTATTGACTTTGTACCGCAACCGCATAACCAACAACAACCGCCTTCTGCTGCTGCAAAGTCAGGCACCAACCAGGCTGGATCCACTTCTCAGAAACCAAATGCCTCTAGTAGTACAAATCAACAAACTAAAAAATAAGTTTATATTCTAATTTCATTTTATTTATGTACATTGTATTGCATTAAATAGTATCTATCTACGTTTATATCGTGTATATTTGTATGTAGTTATTTTTTTGAAAGAAGTAGGAAAACAAAACTCTCAGTTATGCAATTAAATACCATTATTATGCAGCTTTTTTTTTCATATTTTCCGAAAACGGAAGAAATTTCATTTATTTATTTTAGTTTTTAGTCAGTCATCAGTTTAATATGCTAAACCCATTTTATTGTGTATTCTTATACATACCACATACGATACGTTTTATTTTGGTGGTGTCATGCTCAGCATAAAAATTCATTGTAGGTAGATAATGCAAAAAAAAAGTTTGATGTCAACAAAAATACTGAAACAGAAAACTTTGAAGAAAAAGTCTTAATAGACATATCAAAAACCCAAAAAAGCTAACCTTTAGGTTCATTGTTAATTGTTGATTCTTTATTTATTTTATTTAATTTGCATTGGTGTTTCTTTTGTGTTTGTAGTCTTTTTTCAGTTGTATTTAGCAATTATTATGTATTAAAACAAACAATAATATTAAAGGGAATTTTATATTTAAAAACCGAATCCTAAATGTTATACCATGTAGTTATTCTTGGATTTTAAAAAACCTTGGGAAATAACTTATTTTTTGAAATAAATGTAATTTTGTTTTGAGCAATATTTTGTAACTATTCCAATTGTCAGTCGTGAGTATCTTTTATTTAATTTTTATGAAAAAGGAATTCTTTAGAATATTTGACTATTAATTCAACCCATAAAATATTTATTGTTTGTTCTTCTTGTTCTTCTTTCCAAGTGTTATTCATTAACATTTTCCTAATTTTACTTACATAAATTTTAATAAGTTTTTTTTAGTATTTAGTATACAACAAAGAAATGATAAAGACAATTTAAATAATGAATTATTTTTTTTGTATATTTTTCTATTTCTTTTTTCTTGCTTTTTATATAAATGTGCCTGTTTTTTTGGGGGTTTAACACAAAAACAACATCAAATATAAACATACATAAACAAAACATCTATCTGCAACAATATTAATTTAATAATAAATTATAAAAAAATCATCGCATTCATTTATTTGGCTTTGCAATAAAACTAATTCAAAACTGGCTTAAAATACAAAAATGCTTAAATAATGTATGTAAAAACAATATTAAATTTTTTTTGTTGGAATATATATCAAAAATTGTTTATAATAATGCTGTTAATCATTATAACAACAAATAAATCATTTTATATTAAATAATAATTTCAATATTTCATTTCTTTATCATTCACTTGGCTGCTTTTATTTTTCTCTTTTATGCTTCATGCTGTATTCATACACATGATCGTTCGTCTTTATATTCATTCCAATTGCATTAATCAAATTTATAAAAAAAAAAATATTAATTTATATGTTTTTAATGTTTTTTGTCTCATGTTCACATCATCCCATTTGTCACTTTACTTTTATATGTTTTTCCTCTTTTCTTTTATTGATATTTTTCTGTTTATATTATTTTTATCGTTCTATCATTTTGCAATTTGTTCTTTTTTTAAATAAAAAAAAAAATAACTTTATATCTTAATATTAACAAACTTTTGTCAAAAAAAAAAAAAAAAACTTTGTCTATCATGCTAAAATCAACAAATTACTGTTTGAAACAATTATAAAAACAACTCTCACTTGTGCAAAACAAATTTGTATAAAACTTCCAATTAAATGCTATCTGCAAAATTTAAAATAATACGCAAAATTAATAACGAAAGGGGGTAATATTTTACTACTAATTAAACATCCAGAACGCATACGCACAGAGGTACGCTGCGCCAGATGTAACGCTCATTTGGGTCATGTGTTTGAAGACGGTCCAAAACCTACACGCAAACGTTATTGCATCAATTCGGCAGCCATAGCATTTTTATCAGCCGAGGAGCTAAATAAAGGTGTGGTAACAGCAAATGTGAATACAGCCTCCCCAATTGCTCAACAATAACAGAGGGGTTGATTTTTTTAAAATTTTATACCAATAAAAACAAAAAGTTTTTTCAAATATGTATCACAAAACATACATATTTGTCCCTGAGGCCAATTATATTTATATGTACATCTTTTAATATTTGTTTTAATACTTTATAAAATGCTTAAAAAAAAGTCAATTTAATATGATAACCAGTAAAAATATGAATTATTTAACCCATTCATTGTTAAACTTAAATTAAAAAAAAAATTATTTAAAAACATTTAAAATTATTTTTAAAAACTGCTCTAATTTTTTCAGTGTAAATAGCAAAAAATAAAAGATATGTTGTTATTGTCATGCACTTTCTGATTTGTTAATTGATTTCTAATTGAAAATATTTAAAAATGTATACTAAACTTTTAAATAAAATGTATTTTTATATAATATATATTAAAGTTCATTTAAATATGAAAAGTTATAATTTGAAAGAGTAAAAATAAAATTTTAACGGTTTTAATAAAATGCAAATCTGTTTTATTTACTGTCCCAAAATATTCAACTCTGCTTGGAAACTACAACGCTGCTATTTTAGTTCTCAATATGTCGGTCGGTTTTTCGTGTAAAATTTTTCAAACTCGTATTAAAATGTAAAATTAAGTGTGTTAATTGTCGTCTACAAAGCTAAAAAAGTGTTAAAAAGTATAATTGAAATGTATATTAATAATAAATAATAAAATATCGTTCGGTTGCATTAATATAATAGTGAAAATATTTGTACAATTTTGTTCGTGTAAAATTTTTCAAACTCTTATTAAAATGTAAAATTAAGTGTGTTAATTGTCGTCTACAAAGCTAAAAAAGTGTTAAAAAGTATAATTGAAATGTATAGTAATAATAAATAATAAAATATCGTTCGGTTGCATTAATATAATAGTGAAAATATTTGTACAATTTTGTAGAAGAATTTTGTAAGGCTGTTGCTATAAATTTTGTTGCTTATAATTTTTTCTCATTAGTCGGTTGTTCGGTACGTGTATTTTGTTTTGTGAAGCAACATTTTATTAAATGAAACAAGAATGTTAGTTATCGTTTCAACTCCCAAGCAAAGTGTTAAAACGTTCGAACATTTCTGGGTCTTGGGTTCTTATGGATAGGGAACTTGCCTATATTGGTCATATTAGTACGATTGTTAGTAAAGCAAGATCTACTCTTAGTTTCGTTAAAAGATGGAATCCATATTATCAGGTTCACACCAATGCAATTCTTAGTCTGTGCAGAGAAACTTTTTGCTATTCTGTTTAGATTGGAAATATGATGACTTACCATCATCATTACTGATAGACTAAGGCTTATCAGACTTTCAACTCTTGAGAGTAGGAGGACCATGCTGGTTGTTACCTTTGTATTCAACCTTGCGAATGGTAATGTTGACTTAGAGTTTCTTTTATCAAATTTACATTTTAACATACCTTGTAGATTCATTTAGAATATTTTAGGTCTAATGCAGAAATTTTCATGATTATAATGTGTTACACAATTTCGTTGATTTTTATTATAAAATATTGAAAGTAAAGCGGGTTTCATTCGTTAAAAAAAATTTGTAGCTATATAAATAAAATTGAAAAAATATCTTTAGTTGCCAGTAATACAAAAGTGTCTCTAATTAATATGTCTCCAATTTTGTTGTTGCTACTTGTTTATTTTTGATAAGTTGGTCGTTTGGTATTCGTATGTATTTTTGAAAAGCTCTTATTACAATATAAAATAAAGTGTGTTAATTGTCGTTTTAATTCTAAAAAAGTTATAAAAATTAAAATTGGTATTTATATTAATGAAAAATAATAAAAGAAAAAAAATGATTTCGTGTTTTATAAAAATCGAAAATGCAGTGTAAATAGTGGCAGATAATGCAGTGTCAGTGGTAATCGCGTGCGAATGTTGGTTCAAGAATGCGGTAAATGGCAGATAGTGCCGTCTGTAGAGCTCTTATTTTTTCGTTCGTTTAAATTTTAAAGTAAATTTTATAAAATAAATAAACTATAATTAAAAAAAAAAATTAATGAAGACCGGCTATATTTCAAAGCAATGTCTGATAGCTTTGTATAGTTTTCATCATTTTTTTCGTTCATGTTGCAACAAAAAGGTAAGACACATTATTTTTAATTATAATTTTTTTTCATTAACGATAAATGGAAAATATTATTAACCTGCTATGAGAAACCAATATTTATTTTATATTCATCCATGTTCTTGAAACCATTATCACAAAAAAAAAAAAAAACAACTCGTAAATGAAAAAATTCTTAAATCTACGAGTTTTTGCTGTTCTCTAATTTCAATAAGAATATTTCTTCTCGTTTTAATTCACATAGAAAAGGCTTTGTGAAATCAAAACAAATACCCTTTATTTTTCTACTAAGCAGGTCTTAAGAGATAAAAAAAACTAATTGATATTTAAACTCTAACATGTTTTTTATTGAACCTTGTCATCATTTTAAAAAATTAGACATTAATTTTATGAAAAAACGAGTTTAAAAAACGTCTACATTTTGCGCTGATTAAAAAAAAAAAAACTCGTAATACGTAGTCGATGTTAATAAAACACACTTTTTGCGATGATGCTGTTCTATAACCATAATAAAAACTTTTTATTTACACAATCTATTTTCCATTATAATTTTTTAAATTATAACATAGATTCTTTATGCACTAATTATTGCAAATAAAGGAATTAAAAAAAATTTTTTCATCAAATCACATATTTTTATTTTTTTGCATATGTTCGAAACAGTAGTGATGCCAGTCAAATCCAATTTATTTGAATATCGAAATTTTTTTTGGTGATGCCTAACTTTTTAAAAATAGAAAAGTCATTTTTAATTGAATGAAATTGAAGAACAAAAACAATTAAAAGAAAATATTTTTCTTTATACTTTTTCAATAAACTTAAGAAAAAACATGCACAAAATACTTAAAAGTTTTTTGTGAAACTGAATAAAGAACCATATGGCACCTCGGTTTCTAGATAAAATATGTTCTTAACTCAAACATATGGTTCTTAACTCAAACATATGTTTCCATTAAATAAATAAAAAAGTGGTTTCAAGAAACCCAAAATTTCAATTTCATGTGATTTTAAATTCACTCTTATTCAAATAACAACGTTTCAAGAACAGGGCTGATTGTGTCGACGCTTATAAGACCTATGTATGTATGTACATCTGTCTGCTTTAAAGTAAGCAAATTCAAATTCTATATTTTACAATGTGTAAGCTAAAATAGGGTCGATAATGCAGTTCTAGTTAAAAACCATTGCTTTAAAATGAAAACACGTTAATTGTTTATATTGGTTTAGTATCGTTTTATTTTCTATTTATTTCATTTTATGCTCTTTGTTATTAACTATAACTTTGTTAATATAACTTATTTTTCTAAATATATGTATGTTTTGTTTTTTTGTTTTTAAATGTTTTCTTTCACTTTCATATTTAACTAGTTAAAACTATAATTTAGACAATATAAAACAATTGAGCATTTCGTAATAAATTTGATATAAATCTAAATAAGAATATCTAAAATTATTATAATACAATTGATAAATCATTATTGAAATAAGATATTTTCTTTTGATTTATTGTTTGAACTACTATAAATGTATGTTATAGTATTTATATATGTATGATAGAAAATATTGGAAAATTTTATAACATATTTTTGTTTGTTTTTTAAACAAATTTTCTCTAAGCTATATTTCTTTTAATAATAATTTGGTTAGTAATTTTTAAGTGTTAATTTAGTGTTGTTTATTTTTTCATATAATTTTTTATCTTAAATTATTGTTTATTAACAAAATACCAACATTAAGATACCATTTAAATATATTATTTACATATAAATATATATATATATATATACATGAGTAACAGCTTTGATCAAAATGGCATTTATTAAGGTTATATAATATGATTGAATTTCAGTAATTGAGAGATGGGGTCTCTAAAAACAACCAAACGTTATTGACTGATATTATAGAGGGGATTTAGGCGGTGTGTTTCCACGCTGCGTGAAAAGGCTTGCGTTTCGTGTTTGTAGGCGAACGGGGTAGAGAAGCAAGCAGGGTTGAAAAAAGTCTCAATTTCTGTTTTTTGAGGTTTTTCGACATTTCTTTCTACACTCTTTCTTTTTTTCTTGACAAGTTGTTTTATTCTTATTCTAGTCTAAACAAAGAGATAAGTGATTTTATAAACCGCCATTGAAAAAACTACGTTAAAAAAATAAATAAAATAAAATAAATAAAAAAAAATAAACATTTAATGAATAAAATAAATTTTTCATAATTTTTTCACGTAATTAAAAACACAAAATGGTTCTTAAGTTGCTTATTTGTTGCGAATGAACAAATGAAAAAGATTTACAGAATAAACGTAAAACAAAAATCAAGAGTAGTTGCAATCAAAAACGCACAATGTAAATGCACGGGAATTTACTTAGCAACTTCAAAAGAGAAAAAGCCAGGCTAAAAAGCCCCCCGCCTAAATCCCCTCATACTCTCATTTTTTATTACTCGCTCTCTTCGCCCTCTCTCTCTCTCTCTTTATAAAGTTTCTGAATGATTAAAAACTTTATCTATTAACATTTTGCCAATTAACTTTTTATCAATTATAATACAGTATAATTGTTATATTTTTGAAAAAGTTTAAACAAAAACTATTACAACAAAGTTTATATTATAATATTTTCAATAGAATTTATTTAGAACTGCCATTGTCAAAAGTTTCAAGTTTGCCAATTGCCTACAATTAAACTATTACCTTTTTTTTTATATTTCCAACAACAATATGTATCAAATTTATACATACTCGAACATTGACAATTCCTAAAATAGACAACTTATTTTTTATTTTATCAACTAAACTTACAATAAATTAGTATTAGTATTTACAATATTATTAAAGTCGACATATATATATCGTAATTATTATTAGTAGAGTGGGTGCAGTCTAAGAGTTTTTTTCTTTTTTTTTGGTTGAAGTTCTACATCCAGATTGTCCTTGAGATATATGGACTTTCAACAGAAGTAGTACCTTCCATTTTATTTAGGGAAACGGTTTAACCGTTTGATTTCATGAAATTATAAAATATTATTTTCATGATTCTTTTTTTAATGAAAGTTTTAATACCACCTCATATGTGTACATAAATTGTATTTGCAATTACATAAATGGTTTAGTGGAAAAATATCTTAAATTTAACTTGACATAATTAATAATTTGAAATAAAAAATAATTTTAACTAAAAAAAAAAAAATATTAAAACCTCGGCAATATTTGGTTTTGTGACTTTTATAATTTTTATATATGTATGTACGTGCATATACATGCATAGTTAAGTGAACAAAAAATAAATAATGACTTTGTATCATAAATACGGGCCTTAAATTCATTTTTCGATACATTAGTGATCTGCATCTAAATATGTATCAAAATACATTGTAAACTTTTATAAAATTCAAAATTTTCCAATTTTGTTTTCCAATAATAATCGAAAGATAGATAAATGGAAAAAGACAAAGTTTATTGTTGTTATTAAAACTATTGTCTCTTTATGTGTCATATAATGTTGCCAGATCTAATAAAAACATCATTGAAAATGTTGGGAATATCCAATGAAACGTCGGTTGGAAAAATGAATAAATAATCTTGTATATAATTTGAAGAAATATAATGACCTTAAAAGCCCAATCTAGAAAAGTCTAGAAAACCATAAAATAAAGAATAACGAAAAAGGTCGAAAAATTCAAAAACCAGTAAAAAAAGATATACTTTTTTAGTGATGCCAAAACATTGGAAACTTTGCAACTTTTGTACCAGTGTTGATTCGGACGTTTTCTTTCAACTGTTTTTTAAACACAATTGCATTTTTCAATGTTTTAATTTTATAATTAATTATTATAAAATAATGGCAAAAATAAAGTTTTGTGAAGCGTTAAAAACCAGAATAATAGATGATTTATGGAATATATCTCACAAATTTTCTTTTGCCTAAGACCAGCAGTAAGTCTGACTATTTTTTAAATTATAGATTTATTCATGGAATATTTCTCACAAATTTTCTTTTGCCTAAGACTTCTGCAAAAAATTAAAAAAAATATTCAGAATTATCGTGAAAAGGGTACAGTGACGACTCAACATTTCGGAGCAGGCTCCGTAAAACGAATCAAACACAGGATAATTTAATAGTAAGAGAGTTTAAAACATGCTACTCGTACCTAAAGAGATCATTAACAATCTGAAACTAAAACAAGTAAGAAAATTATAGTCGGTCTAGACCGACTATACGATACCCTATACCATTGGTTAGGGACTCTATCTATTCGGTCCAAATAATTGGATATAAAACACAAGCAAGAAAATTATAGTCGGTCTAGACCGACTATACGATACCCTATACCATGGTTTAGAGACCCTATCTCCTCGGTCCAACTAATTGGATATAGAAAATAAGCATAATCAATTTGAGCGCAATTGTTATTAGTTTTTTTTTTTGGCTGCATATATGAAAAAGTTTATATCGGGTGCTATATTTATATGGGGACTAGGTCGAAAAATAGACCGATCCTGACCATATTTGGTAAAGTCACTTATATTTTGAAAAATATACACAAACCAAATTTGAGAAAAATCTGTGCAATATTTTTGTTTTTTTTGATAGATTTAAGTGAAGATCGGGAAGCAGCTCTATATGGGGCCTATGACTAAGAAATGTCCAATAGGTATTATTTTTGGACTACTGATTAATGGATACAATAAACACATACAAACCTAATTTTCCTAAGATCTATATGATAATTTGGATCTTATGGCAATTTATGTCGGTTTCATAAGGGTCATTTGTATGGTGACTAGGTCTTAACATGGACCGATTTTCACCAATTTCAATAGCGTTTATCCTATGGCCGATAGAAGCTTATATACCAAACTTCATCAAAATATATTCATATTTGAGACGTGTAGTTTGATTACAAGGTTTACTTAGACACACAGGCGGACGGACGGACGAACGGACGGACGGACATCGCTAAAACGACTCAGAAACTGATTCCAAGCTGATCGGTATAATAAAAGATGGGTCTAGGTCAAATATTTTTGGTAGTTACAAACAGCAGCACAAAGTCATTATACCCAAACCACATACTGGTATAGGGTATAATTATGTGTTCGAACTGTTACCTGACAGACAATTGAGGCTGATCTTCGTTGTTATTGTCATGTAAAGAAAACACTGACATCGTATGGCTGGCATAAATTATGCTAAAGAATACAGGAACTGGTCAAGACGCAATTGGTGTACCGTTCTCTTTTCAAGTTTAATTTAAGAGGCTCTGATGGAAGAATGTTTGTAAGACGACCAAAGGGATAAAGGCTACATCCAAAATATGGTATGGGGTTGCCTTTCGGTCATAGGAATTAGTCCAATTCAGGTAGTAAAAGGTACTCTAACTGGAATTGGTAATAGGCAAATTCTAAATGTAATGTAATGTTTCCATACGCGGATAATGTAAACCCTGGTCTGGATAATCCAATATGACAATGACCCAAATCACACCTCCAAAGTTTTAACCAAATACAGTCTAATATTGTTAGGGTTTTGGAATCGTCAGCCCAATCACCAGATCTCAATCCCATAGAAAATCTATGGGAAATTCTACATCGAAAAATACGGACACGAACAGAGGCAGTTATTGTCAGTGGATATCATTAACAATTTAATTCACTACATTCCGCGGCATTATGAAGCAGTACTATAAAATATTTAAACCAAAAATAGAGGGAAAGTTTTCAATAATTGTACTGTAAAAGTTTCCAAAGTTTTGTCAACAGCATAAAAATGAATACTTTTTAAACTCTTTCTTTTAACTCATACCCTCTGTCTGTCTGTCTGTCGTGGGGCAACCCCATTCCCCCTTATCCAATTAATCTGAAACTTGGCCCATAGTCTTGTTGTGACTACAGATTAATTTTGGGGTAGTCACGCACAGTCACGGAGTGATCTAAATGTCATTTTCCCTCATTAGATTGATCTGAAACTTGGTCCATACACTTGCTGTGAAAAAAGATTAACTTGGACTTAGTCACGCACAGTCACGCATGGTCACGCACAGTCACGGAGAGATTTAAAACGGATTTCCCCTCATCCAATCATTCTGAAATTTTGTCGATATACTTGCTGTAAAGAAAGATTAACTTCGACACAGACACGCACAGTCACGGAGTCATTTAAAACCCATTTCCCCTTATCCGATCGATCTGAAACTTGATGGATAAACTTGATGTGAAAAAAGATTAACTTGGACTTAGTCACGCATAGTCACGCATAGTCACGCACAGTCACGGAAAGATTAAAACCTCACTTCCCTTCATCCGATCGATCTAAAACTTTGTCCATAGACTTGTGGCCAAAGATTAATTTTAAGATAGTCACGCACAGTCACGCATAGTCACGCACAGTCACGGGGTGATTTAAACCCCATTTCCCCTCATCCGATCGATCTGAAACTTGGTCCATACACTTGCTATGAAAAAAAGATTAACTTTGACTAGTCACGCACAGTCACGGATGTTCACGCATAGTCACGGAGAGATTTAAAACGGATTTCCCCCTCATCCAATTAATCTGAAACTTGGTCGATAGACTTGCTGGGAAAAAAAATTAACTTTGACATAGTCACGCACAGTCACGCGTAATCACGCATAGTCACGCACAGTCACGGAGAGATTAAAACCTCACTTCCATTCATCCGATCGATCTGAAACATTGTCCATAGACTTGTTGTGGCCAAAGATTAATTTTAAAACATTCACGAAAAGTCACGCACAGTCACGGAGAGATTTATAACTCATATGTATAAGTTAAGAAAGAGTTTTAATAAAAACTTTGTTTTTATGGGTTAGATTATTTAAATAAATGATAAAGATAAGGATTTTTGATTTTATATCCAATTTCTTTGTCGTCAAATATATATTTTGTTAAACGCTTCCATGGGTATTATCACTCACTGTATGTTATCTATCACTGCCATGCATTCTACAAATCGTTCTCACCTTCAATATTTTACGTTTTCATACGACTCGAACTCTACCGCGTTACCGAAACATAATCATTTAAAAATATGTATAAAAATAGTTGTTCTTAAATTTTATTTTTCTAGAATATAATTTTTTTTCCTTAAAGCTTTTTTAATATAAGTTTTTCTGTTTGAATAAGATTAATAATTTAAGAAGTTTTTACCATTTTGGTGAAAAAATAATTTCATAACTGTGTCATTCTGAAAAAAGCTGCTTTATCTAGTGGTGATAAAAAAAATTATTAACATTTATCAATAAATCAAGAGACGTACTTTAAAATTTATAGCGGTCAAACTTAACTGAAAGTGGGAACTTTAATATTTTTTGTATGTATATTTTATCTACCGAATATAAAATGGAAACCGTTTTAACTGCAAAGAAAAAAAAAAGCAATCGTTATTTTTACTAAAAATTTGTTTGTAATTTTTTAACTTATCTGTTTATGTACACTTATGTAATCGTATCAAAAGCTAACAAAGAGTAAAAAAAAAGTTTTGTAGTTTTCAACTTCTCTTAACACAGTTTTTCTTTTCTCATTTTTTCTGTTATTTTTCTGTAATTTTCATCAAAGTATTTGGTGTTTGTAACCATAACTTTTATTTCTCAATTATTTCTCAATTATTGTAATCAGATTCATATTCAGCTATAGTTTCAATATAAAAAAAAGTAATAAAAATGAACAAGAGTTCTATATTTCAAAGTTCGTTCGCAACTAGATAATTATGCGTCATTAAAATGTTGGTACATTTTTTTTTTTCTGAGCGGGGAGGCAGGGTTGGAAGATATAAAGAATTAAAATCTGTTTTTATAAATGCTAATTAAAGTTTATCTATCCATGGTTTTGTGTAGTGGTGCAAATTTTTTCTTTCAAAAAAATAAATCAACTTCCGTAACAAAAACAACAAAGGCATAAAACCCAACACTTTTTAATCAGAGAAATTTTTTTCATCTGAAAAACGTACATGATGTTGTTGTTTTAGACGTTGCTGTATGGGATTGTGCCTTAACGTTAGGTTTTTAATGCTACCTGTGTTGAGACCATCAGCAGAAAAGTTTGTTATTGTTGTGGTAGTAGTTTCATTAAGTTTTTCCACCATGTTTATTTCTTCATGTTTATTGTGTTGTTTCTGTTGTTGTTGTTGTTGTTGTTGTTGTTTTAGTAGGCTTGTTGTCATCATTGCTTCTGAACCATTGCTTTGCTTGTTCGTCCTGTTGTATCCGCTTCCGTCGGTCGCATAGTTTGTTCCACTTCCGTTTTCGGATGTCTTTTCGTTCGTTTCTGTATTGGTGTTTGTAGTAGTTGTTGTTGTTGTTATTGTTGTTGCTGCTGCTGTTGTTGTTGTTGTCGTCGATGTCGTTGCTGTCATTAATATTGTTCTTGTCGTTGAGGGCGATGGTGAGAGTGACGGCGATGTGGATGATATTGTATTTTCGAATGGATGTGGTAGTTGTATTATTTGGCATTGGGGGGCTGGTGCTTGTGTTAATGGGGGTGTTGGTGATGACACAGATGTTGGTGACGATGTTGACGATGTTGACCCCGTCCACTGTTCATCGCATGAACAATAACCTCGACCTGTATCACCACCCTCTAATGCAAGTGATTGCAGTTCTCGTATCTTTAGTTTTTTTAATTTTTCTAAACGCTTCTTCGTCTGAGGTAGTTGCTGATGGTATTGTTGATTAGTGTATTGTTGTTGCTGTTGCTGCTGCTGCTGTTGTTGTTGTTGTTGTTGTAGACTATAAAGTTCATAATGTTCTATATCGTAAAATTCTATTGATGATTTATCTGTAAAACTACAAGAGAATAAACAATTTTATTAATTAAAAAAAAACTAAAATATATTTGTTGCTAATCTTCGGTGCTTATGATTTGCTATGCTCGTTTATAAACTGCATTCTAACAGCAATTTAAAACAAATTTTTTTTGGACACAAAATTCAATTTTTAGTCGTCTTTTAGTTAAAGCCATATGTCTAGTTCTAAACTAAAAAATTTACAATAAGATGCCTATCCTTGAGGTCAGAACTTTTAGCAAACATATTTGCATACTTTTAGGAGTTTTTAAATATTAAAATAAATTGTTTTTTGTAGCAAGATTTTTAGATTTTTGCTTGAACTGTATTATTATCAACACTTCATATATCCATTAAAAAAGTTTATTTTGTACAAGTCTCACTCCCCATGCACTTGGAAAATATAAAATTCATTTAAAACTTTTTCTACTCGTAAACAATTTTAAAAACTCACCATCTAACAATATATTTAGCAATATGTATTTTTTTTTTTGCTAGTTTTTATTTGTTTAAAAACACACCGAAAAGTGTTCGTTTTAAAGTTAATAATTTTGTTTACATTCAATGAAATTTTTTCGTAAGCATTGAAAGAGTGCTAATGTCAAATACCATCAAAAAAGAGTCAGATCTGTAAAAAAAATTAAAAAAAAATTTTGTATATCTTAAACCTACGGAAATTTATTTAAGAAATAAAAGTATTATGGTGTAACGTTCTTCATATGAATGTGTCTGTCGTGCGTTGTTACGACATTAATTACACATTTAGAATTTCACAAAGTTTTAAGACTTTTGGCATAGAGCCTTGTATAGTATGTTCCTACTGATACTATTCCCTCAATTATTTTTGACTACTAGGGTTGCCAATTATTCGTATGCTAACTTTGGCCGATTAAAAATTCGAAAATTTTTTTATTGACCAGTCAAAAGATAAAGTTTTCAAAATACTTCGATAACCGATCAAATAAGGAATGAAAAGGGATATTTCAAAATATTTCGAAAAACACTAGTACACGGTTTTTTAGCAGAGCAACTAAAAGTTATTTCTAAGGCTATTTGGAGCGCTGAATTCATTTTTAACATTGATTCTAGTTTTCGAGATATTGAATAAAATATTTTCTTTTATAATTTTTGACTATTAATATCCACTTTATTCAATAATAATCTAACCCATAAAAACAAAGTTTTTATTAAAACTCTTTCTTTCCTTATGCATATGAGTTTTGAATATATCCGAGACTGTGCGTGACCGTATGTGACTATCTTAAAATTAATCTTTGGCCACAACAAGTCTATGCACAAAGTTTCAGATCGATCGGATGGTGGGAAGTGAGGTTTTAATCTTTCCGTGACCGTGCGTGACTATGCGTGAGTGTGCGTGATTACGTCAAAGTTAATCTTTTTTCACTGCAAGTCTATCGACCAAGTTTCAGATCGATCGGATAAGGGGAAATGGGTTTTAAGTCACTCCGTGACTGTGCGTGACTATGCGTGACTGTGCGTGACTATGTCGAAGTTAATCTTGCGTGATTACGTCAAAGTTAATCTTTTTTCACTGCAAGTCTATCGACCAAGTTTCAGATCGATCGGATAAGGGGAAATGGGTTTTAAGTCACTCCGTGACTGTGCGTGACTATGCGTGACTGTACGTGATTACGTCGAAGTTAATCTTTTTTCACTGCAAATCTATCGATCAACTTTCAGATCGATCGGATAGGGGGAAATGGGTTTTAAGTCACTCCGTGACTGTGCGTGACTATGTCGAAGTTAATCTTTCTTTACAGCAAGTATATCGACCAAGTTTCAGATTGTTTGGATGAGGGGAAATCCGTTTCAAATCTCTCCGTGACTGTGCATGACCATGCGTGACTGTGCGCGACTAAGTCAAAGTTATATCTTTTTCACAGCAAGTGTATGGACCAAGTTTCAGATCGATCGGATGAGGGGAAATGACATTTAGATCACTCCGTGACTGTGCGTGACTACCCCAAAATTAATCTTTAGTCACAGCAAGACTATGGGCCAAGTTTCAGATCAATTGGATAAGGAGGAATGGGATTGACCTACGACAGACAGACAGACAGACAGACAGACAGAGAGTATGAGTTAAAAGAAAGAGTTTAAAAAGGAATAATTTTGATATGATGAGCAGTCGAACTGAGTTGTTTGTATTGTTTGGGATCTGTTTCACGCAATTGAGTTCAACATTAGTCGCACATCATGCCCTCATCGCAAAATCCTTGATACCGTCTTTCGTCGTTGTCGAATACTTTTTCTAGCAAGTGTATAGTAGCGGTTTGCATGAAAAAAAAAATATTTGGTCGTATTTTAAGGTGTACGGGTCGGATTATTGTGACAAAATTTGAGCCAAATCGGACAATGCTTTCTAGACGGGCGTTGAGTTCAAAGTTCAAATATGCATTTATAAGTAAAAATTATCAAAACAAATCATTTTTAACAAAAATTTTGTTATTAATAATGGCGTTTTAATTAAATTATTTAATAAACCATAATCTAGAGTAAATTATATTTGTAATAAAATAGTAAAATCTATTATCGGTTGAAAAACTTCCAAGTGATATTCAAGTTCCCCAGGAAATAAATGCGCCGCAGACCACTTGATTAAGAAAATCGAGCTCACATTTTTAAAGACATTGAAATAATTTACAACAACAATACTTTTGCATTCTCCTGATCTTATGTAAAGTATTTAGCATCTCGTCCATTGTTATGCCGTTCTAAATTAAAACCAAAACGGTACGAATTTTTTAGCACTATTTCAAAATCTCCAATTTCACTTTTGCAAAAATTTTGTTCAAGAAATTTACCAAAATCAACGATTGGACTGTAAGGTCTTATGAACAAAATATATGTGATTAAAAATGCCAAATATTGTAGGTATCCTGTTCTTAATTTGGCAAGGGCAGCGTTCTTATTTCAGCGGATTTGAAGAAATATGTGATTTTTCATACTTTTTCAACTTTTGGGGTACATCTTTTTGGTATTTTCATATTTCAAATATCTTTCATCAAAATATTATACTACTTGATGTAAGCTCTCAATCTTGTAAATTAAGGTTAAATTGAAGCACTATAAACTGTCCCTCTTTAAGGTCAAAGGTCAAATTTAAGGAGATTTATATTTTTTTGAAACAAAATATCGAAATAATATATATTTGTAGAAGGATTTCAATAAAACTTGTTGATAATATTTTAATAATTCTATAAAATAATATTCTGGACTTATTTTCTGAAATTAACACGTGAGATACTCTTGATGTCAAAATCGATAAATATTTTCTCATCAGGATTTTTTTTAAATAAAACAAATTTAATGTATTCATAAAATTCCGGAGCTTATTTATATTCAAAAAGTGCTATCTACATTTGACAGCGGATTTCAAACTGTTCTCTGGTATAATTTTCAAACTTAATATTTGATATCATTTATCATTATTACGACTATTTCTTAGTAGATATTGCAGCAAATCGATCGACAAATACTTTCAGATCTTATTAATAAATTTATTTTACACGCTCTCTTTAAAATAATTATTGATGCAGATAGCACTTTTTGAATATAAGCCCTCGATACACAAATTTGTTTAAACTGTATTAAATATAAAAACAAATAAATGTACATATTTTTATAAAATAACAAATAAATTTTCGGAATTTTATGAATACACTAGCTGAGTCCGGTCCGCGTTGCTGGCCCGAAGAAAACATCTGGATTTTATATTGCATCTAAATTTTAATACCGAGTGTCGGGCAAAAGTAAAGCACGAACTCCCTCGAAAATCCTTAAATACATTGCATTTAATAATATTATGAATATGACTGAAAAAAAATATACGTTTTCTTGAATATTTTAACACCAGCGCCACCTACAGGTGAAAAACTTTGTCAGCAACTTTAGTTTTATGTACATAATATATGTTGCGAATTTGAGCTAAATTGGACCGTAAATAAATTTTTTGGGAAAATCTCGACCCCAGCGTCACCTATCGGGTACAAAAAAAAAGTTATGCAAATCGGAGAACCAAATGAACATATGGTATGAATACGAAGTCGCTAGCATTAGTGGTTCAACAGTTATTAGAGTACCAACATACGCACCAACGTTTTTATATATTAAGATTAAATTTGTTATATTTAAAAAAAATCCTGATGAAGAAATTATTTATAGATTTTCCTATAGAGTCAATTTGACATCAAGAGTACCCCACGGGTTAATTTCAGAAAATAAGTCCATAATATTATTTTTCTGAATTATTAAAATATTATCAACAAGTTTTATTGAAATCCTTCTACAAATATATATTATTTCGATATTTTGTTTCAAAAAAATATAAATCTCCTTAAATTTGACTTATGACCTTACAAGATTGAGAACTTATATCAAGTAGTATAATATTTTGAAAAAAGATATTTGAAATATGAAAACACCAAAAAGATGTAGCCTAACAGTTGAAAAAGAATAAAAAATCACATTTTTCTTCAAATCCGCTGAAATAAAAACGCTGCCCTCACCAAATTAAGAACAGGATACCTACAATATTTGGCATTTTTAATCACATATATTTTGTTCATAAGACCTTACAGTCCAATCGTTGATTTTGGTAAATTTCTTGAACAATATTTTTGCAAAAGTAAAATTGGAGATTTTGAAATAGTGCTAAAAATACATACCGTTTTGGCATTAATTTAGAACGGCACAACAATAGACGAGATGCAAAATACTTTACATAAGATCATCTTGGCATCAGGAGAATGTAAAAATATTGTTGTTGTAAATTACTTCAATGTCTTTAAAAATATGGGCTCGATTTTCTTCATCAAGTGGTTTGTGGCGCATTTATTGCCTGGGGAACTTGATATAACTGGGCTGTTTTTCAACCGATAATATATTTTGTTGTTTTATTAGAAAGATTATTTACTCTAGATTATGGTTTAATTATTAATTTAATTAGAACGCAATTATTAATATCAAAATTTTTGTTAAAAATGATTTGTTTTGATAATTTTTACATATAAAAGCATATTTAAACTTTGAACTCAATGCGCGTCCAGAAAGCATTGTCCGATTTGGCTAAAATTTTGCGCACTAAGGTTTTAGATTCAGTATCACAATAACCCGACCCGCAGGTCTTTTTTTGTTTTTTATTATTAATCAACACTCAGGGGATGCCCCCTACAGATGCAGTGCATTGTGTTGATCTCAGGAAAGATATAGATATAGGAAGGACGAAAGAGAAAGTAGTGTGTTATTTTTTTTTTTTTTGCAGAGAGAGACCAAAACCTCTGGTGGGAATCGAACCCACGACCCCCGCATGGTAGGCGAGCACGCTACCTACTCACCTACCGGGGCGCTCTTGAAATTCCAAAAAGAAAAAAAAAATAGAATAGAAGATATCATCAACATCAATTGCAACGCAAATGAAACCAAATTTTAAATATATATACCTATTTCAGAAGTCCGAAATAGGATTTAGATAAATCTAATTTTGTTTTAATTAATTTTGAATGTACATATATGAACGATGATGAATATTAATGATTTCAAAGTACCTCGTTGTGTAGCAATAACTTTCGCTACAATTTTACGGGAGCAACGATTAAAACGAAATGTACCAAATGCAAATGGAAGCAAACTGCATAAAAAGTTATATACTGTTTTGACAGTTTGAATGCCATGAATATTTTTTCTTATGGCTTCGCTTTACTTTTTTCATTTTCCAACTACTAATTTGTAACCCAGCGAAATTCATAAGTAGATTTATTATTTTATAAATTCCCAGGTTGTTTTTATACCCTTCACTCCATTACGCAGAGGACAGTAGTATATCAGTTTGTGATTCCATTTGTAATACATCAAAATATGAATTTGCGATAAAGTGATGTTCGTCTTTCCATCTGTTTTAAAGATTTTATTTCTCTTAAAAAGTACCATTTGTTAAAAAAGTAAATTTTCTTAAAAAATACCTTTTCTAAGTACATTTTCTGAAAAAAGTACCTTTTTCTAAAAAGTACCTTTTCTTAAAAAAGTAACTTTTCTTAAAGTACATTTTCGTAAAAAAGTACCTTTTTCTAAAAAAGTACTTTTTTCTAAAAAAGTACCTTTTTCTAAAAAAGTACCTTTTTCTAAAAAAGTACCTTTTCCTAAAAAAGTACATTTTCTTAAAAAAGTAGCTTTTCCTAAGAAAGTACCTTTCCTTAAAAAAGTACCCTTTTTTCAAAATGTAAATTTTTCTACAAAAGTATTCTTAAAAAACTTAATTTTCTTAAAAGCACCTTTTCTAAAAAAACTAATTTTTCTCAAAAAGAAAAAAAAAAATACCTTTTATTAAAAAAGTACCTTTTGTTAAAAAAGTGTATATTCATATTTGCCACCTGTAGACGGACGGATGGAAGGACGGACATCGCAAAATCGATTCAGAAAGTGATTCTGAGTCGATCGGTATAATAAAAGATGGTTCTATGTCAAATATTTTTGGTATTTAAAACATCCTGACCACATAGTGGTATAGGGTATACAAATTACAACTGGAATACACGCTATGGATCGTATAGAGTAATTTACTTGTAACTTGAGCACTAAATAAACTTCCACTAAAACACAATCACATTTTTTCAACCAAAAATTGATTGCTAGTCTGATTTGCTACTCTGGGTAAAATTCTCTTCCTTTTTGATCAGTGAATAAGCAAAGTAAATATTATTGCTTGCTATTCAACAAAGTTAGTTGTCTAAAGTTAAATTCAGAAAGCAGCAGCAGTTGTGTCATTGTAATTGTAGTACTCTTTGCAAATAGTTGCAAATGCGTTAAAAAAAACTTGTATTTTTACAGTCATTTTATGTTGTTGTTTTTTTTTTGTGTCGTTTTTGGTTGCTGGCTCAAAGTTTGTTATAACATCTTTATTCAGATTGAAAACTTCAATACATGTTGAATAACTCACTGACTGCTGTATTTAGTTGTTTGTACAAAGTTAATTTAATGATTTTAATTCTAAAGTACAATATTTGATTAATTATTTAAGTTGTAGTTGAAATAAATTTGTAGTTGGAAGACGAAATATCTTCTAAAAATCTTCACCATACCCAGGGAATGTTTTCAGTTTTGGTAAAAATGGTTTGAACGCGGATTTTAAAAATTTCATGTGTTTTTGTGCCGCATGTTCCATTAGACGATATGAATTTATCAGCTGACATGTAAAGTGTTGTCGTTTGACAGCTGACATCTCGTCTATGAGGGCTTTTTGCTTAATTTGGTATAAATATTCTATTCTATTGGATTGGTAAACTGAAAAACAGTTTTGCTTAAAGGCTGTTAAATATTTATTTATTATAACCCAGATAAATAGATCTGTCGAAATATTTTGTTAAATGGGGAAAATGGAGAATTGTCTCAAATTTTTAATGAGTAGAAGAGAAAATAAAGCAATACGGAGAAAAAGCATTTTCATAAGATCATGATTGTTTTTTTTTTCCATTTTAACTAATGATGTGGAAAAAAACAGGATTTCTACTCATTGTTTTTTAAGTACTTTGAAATATGTCGTTTTGTAAAAGTAGTTTGTAAGATCTAAAAGTCGTTTTGTAAAGGTAGTCTGTAAAATCTGGCCTTATTTTAGTAACTTTGTTTTCAATAATATTTATTTTAACTAGCAGATTCCAGCCCTCGAAATTCGAGTGCAAATTCTAGGAAATTTTATTTTTTTATTAAATAAAGACCCTAAAGGTATGCTAATCAATTATAGCCAATTCACAAATCAACACAAAAAACAAACTCATTTTTATTACAAACACGTTAACAAATTTAACAAACACACACATAGAATTGTATAATTTTATGTATGTGTTAGTAGCAACTTTAAATGCAATTTACTCAAAATAAAGAAAAAAATTTAAAAATCTGTAAATCATCAAATCGGCCAAAAGGAAATACCATCCAAATAATATACGTTTGGTCAAAATAGGGATAAAACGGTAGAACAAAACATCGGTCACAAGAAATCGCCTAGCCTATTAATAGTATAGATGTTATAGTTAAATTAAACAAGTAAGAGTGTTAAATTCGGCCGAATCTCCACCTCGGTTTGAAAAAGTAAACAATTTATTAAACTTAATACCAAATTATTTCAGCAAATTCTTTGGGTTGATCCGCTCCACAGATGATTTTTGTTTATTTCAAGAGTTGGTCTTTAAAGCTCTCTCATATTATTAATTCACGATCCAACGAGGAAAGATCGTTTTCGTCTTTTCTATTATTTTGGATAGAAGAAAACACGTTTCGGTGTTTGCTTTTTGGTCATCGTGGTTGCTGATCGGCATGCATTTAGGTTATATACCTATATGCATGCGTTTCCGGTTATATGGCATAACCTCTCGTTTAATTTGGTTTAAGTTTTTGCAAATTAAATAGCTTACCCTAACCTCCATTGCGAAGGTAGTGGTTGTGTAGGGTGGCTTTCCGCGTTAAACGGATGGAGTAACAGAATTATAACCAAAAAATATAGCTCTCTCTCAATTTCTTTGTTAAAATATTGCTATATTTGGAAAACGTACAGAATAAAATTTTTTTTTTTACATACTAAAAGGGAGTTTTCACTATTAGATTTTGTGGTAACATAAAATAACACAATACAATACAAAAGCTAACCCAGTGATGCCAACTTTTGATTTTGAATTAAATTATGTGAATAAAATATTTTTTCATTTATTGACTCCCAAATGCTACTACCTGGGAATTATTATCGAACTAAAATTTTTTGAGTTTTACTTTGCCTACCATGAACTCAAATTTTGAAGTCATCATGAGCACTGGTTCAAATTAGGGATGCTAAACGCAAAAAACCAAATGTCCCAAAAATTTTAAATAAAATAATTTGTTATCTTTATTTTCTGAAAAATTTAAAATTTTCATCCAAAAAAATTGTGAAAAAAAATATATAAATAACATTCTCATCAAATTGCGCTTTATTTATATAAAAATTTTTATGTTCGCAATTTTTAAATATCATTTGAGGGTTTCTAAACTTCATTGAATTTAAATTAATGTTTTCTTATCCTGAAATGCTATTAATATCTCCTGAATGGCAATATTTTTTTTAAATGTAAACATTTTTAAATGTAAAAATATTTGGTGTTTTTTGAATTTCAATTTGTTTAAAGAATAAAATTTATATTTTAAAAACTCAATTGATGTTTTCTAAATTACAAGTTATTATTTCCCATGTTTTAATATGATTTTCTGAAATTCAATTGATATTTTCTAATTTATAATTGGAAATCTGAATTCCAGTTTTTAGAATTGATATTTTCTTAAATTTGAATGGAAAATTTAAAAGGTGCAATTTTGTATTTATGTGAATAATAATGCTTTAGCAATTATAAACAATTTTTAAAAATTATATGTAATCGCAATCAGATATTTTGTACGAAAAGCAGAATAATAATTTTATATAACTATGCTTCTTCTTTACTCAGCTCTGTGTATACTTTTAACATTGTTGTGTTTGATATCTAATTGAAAATGTTGACATTCATGTTAAAAGAGAAATAACTATTACAAAGCTAATTAGAACAAAAATCGTGGCGAAATCTACTGTGGAATAGTCACGATTTATATCTAATATGCGGTTATTATGGATATACATATATAGAATATCTATAATATTAATAGGCTAGGCGATTTCTTGTGACTGATGTTTTATTCTACCGTTTTATCCCAATTTTGATCAAACGTATATTATTTGAAAGGTATTTCTTTTTAGCCGTTTTGAAGATTTACAGATTTTTAATTTTTTTCCTTTATTTTGATTAAATTGCATTTAAAGTTGCTACTAACACATACAAAAAATTATACAAAGTTTGTTTTTTGTTAATGTGTTTGTAATAAAAATGAGTTTGTTTTTTGTGTTGATTTGTGAATTGGCTATAATTGATAAGCATACCTTTAGGGTCTTTATTTAGTGAAAAAATAAAATTTCCTAGAATTTGCGCTCGAATTTCGATGACTGGAATCTGCTAGTATGTATATTATTTTATTATTTAATATATGTATGTATGTATATGTAAATATTACACACAAAAAATACAACATCAAAAGTTATTGTTGTGTTTCCTTTAAATAAATTAATACATAAAATATTTTCTCAGTAAATTTAGCATTATTTGGTAGTTTAGCATTATTTGGTTTAGATGTTTGTGAATTTTTACTCCCTTTATATTAACTCGTAGTGTCTGCTTGTCTGCTTGTGGTCAACATTTTGGGTCGATTTTTAACCCCTTTACCGTGACCCAATCGATCTGAACCTTTGCAGGCGGGCTTGTGGTGATGACAAAAATGATTTAACAAATTTTTTGGTGAGGCCAAAACAATGGAAATTTTTAAATTTTTCTACCAGAGTTGATAAAAAAATGTACAAAGGGTTAGTTTTTATGATATTATTACCACAGCGACCACAAAAACAACAAGTCAAGCTATGACAACAATACAACATTTAGAATAAAAACAAGAACAATACAGAAACATATATTTTTAAAAATTTTTTTTACTTCTTCAGTGATTTCTCGGGACCTATTAAACCGATTTTCATGATTTTTCAAACAGAAATCTTCTCATGATGTTGGTCAATCATTCTCACTAAAAATGAGCGTCCCCGTTATGCTATTGAGGGCGTGATCGTGACAAGAATAACATAGACAAATCATATGTTTTCAAGCCTTTTTTTACTTCTTCATTCGATTCTCGGGACCTAATCAACCGATTTGAACGATTTTAAATAGCAAACTTCTCAGGATGCTAATGAATCATTTTTATGCCAACGAGCACCCTAGCTGCCCGATTGAAGCTGTCATCGTGATTTCCACAGACGGACGGACGGACGGACGGACGGACGGACAGACGGACATCGCTGTTCAACTCCGCTTGTTATAAAAATCACAAATATATATATTTTATGGGGTCCAAAATTTTTTTTCTAATTATTACAAACGGAATGACAAACTTATATATACCCTCTGCACACTGGGGTGGAGGGTATAAAAATAAATGTAGAAAGACAAAATGTACATAGTTGTGAGTAGAGTTTCTTTAGCTTATTTCGAGAATCCCGTGTCTCGAGAATTAATTTTCGAGATTTCCGTTTCTCGAGAAAATGTTCACAATTCTTGAGACGAGAAAAACATAAACATATTAGTTTCTTCGATATAAAAAAAATATAAATCGTTGTAATTTTACAAATTACAGAGCTTTTTTCTTACTAAATGGTTACCTCACTTCGACTTGCTTGTTGGGTGTTATTAAAATTTCCAAACGCTTCCTAATTTGTTTTAACATATAACAATAACAACTGCCATATTTTTTCTTTTTTTTTACTGTACTCGAAGTAAGCTGTAAACAATAAATGTTATTATATTTGAAGTCATTTTTCATATTGCAATTAATACTGTAATCAAATTTTAATTTTTGTTTCAAAGGTGCATGGTAGAGAAGAAGAAAGCATATATTACAAAAATTCATAACTACACTGTATTCTTAATCGGATCGATTTCTGGCATTTCAGCCTTCATCAGTGATTGGAACAAAATTAAAATTTGCATATTAATTACAGTATTAATTGCAACTAGCAGATTCCAGCACTCGAAATTTACTGCAAGTTCTAGGAAATTTTATTTGTTCATTTAAAAAGACCCTAAAGGTAAGCTTCACAATTGAACTCATTTTAAATGAAGAAAACAAACTCAACACAATAACACAAACACATTAATAAACACACACATAGCATTGTATACTTTTATGTATGTGTTAGTAGCAACTTTAAACGACCATAAAATATATTCCAGACGATGAAAATCTGTAAGTCTGGGTAACGGCTAAAAAGAAATACCTTTCAAATGATAAATTTTTTGTCAAAATCGGGGTAAAACTGTTAAACTTACATCGGTCACAAGATATCGCCTTGCCTATTAATATTATAGATATGTCTCAAAAATGACTACAAATCTAACAAACAATAATTTTCGCTTCAAAGCATCATCTCAAAGATGTATATGTAAAAAGTGCAATATGTAGTATGTACAAACCGTACATCACATGTGGAAACTCTTACGAAACTGAGAATAGTGAAAATTAGAAGTATAAATGCAAAAATATTAAAAAATTCAAAAAATAACGATTGTTTGTTTGGACAAAGTTGTATCTTCTGACTTTAGGTGAGTGTGTTAATGCGCTGACCATAAAGTGCAGGTGCGAGTATATGCGAAGGTTCAGGTTCAAACCTCACGGCCGCCCTAAGCACAATGGATAATTTAAGATAGTTTTGGACAGATATGGCTGAAATTTGGAATCTAAGAGTTTTTCATGAGCACGCACAGCTGTGTTTTTGATTTTTGTAATAGTGGACATTTTAGGGTTGCCGCCATATGAAAAAAATGTTAAAAAAAATTGAATATCTCGAAAACGAACGGATATATTTTTTTGGAAATTTGGCACGATGAAAATTCGCAAGGGGTCTAACAAAATGGCGTATAAGCCTAAAATTATTTATTAATTTTTTTTCAAATTTATTTCACGTAACATTAATTACATATCAATGTAAACTGAATTGCTTAAAACTAAAAAATAATAAAACAATTTACAAATTTTATCTAAAGTTCATTATCATCTAGCTCTCTTTGGTATGCTTCACTTAAAACTAAATAGTTTTATGCAGTCATTGGGAGCCAAGGATATGTTGTTTGTATTAGCTTGGAATTCTTCAACGTTTAACGGGTAAAGGCAGCATATCGAAATAAGAATTATTTTCAAAGGATAAATAAGATTAACGTCAATGCCTGTTATCTCTGAAAAGATATCATGATCCGTAAAGGTTCGATGGGCAGTGTTGCCATCATTTGTATTGCCAAATCCACCCGTTTTTGGCTTGTCAATAAGAAGACCCATTTTATCCCAAAACAGCTTTTGGATTTGTGTCTTTCTTTCGTAAATAGCTTTACGATATTCTTCTGTGCGAATTTGCCATTTTTTTTACTTCGCACTTGTAGCCTGAATGCAGAACGAATTCGAAGAAACGTATCCAACAATGCAAAGTGCTAAGGCCGTACTTAAGGTTATCTTGCTTAGCGTGAAATTTCTCGTTTCCAAAGTCTGTGATACTTATAAAATCTTTAGGGGTGGCTTTACATATTGGACAAGCTTGACTTGATTTCGTGTCAGTTAAAATGCTCAAAACTTTACCATAACCTTACCCTCACCAATTTCAATTTCCAAATCCTTCAAATCCTCAATTTGTTGTTTCAACATAAAATCTTCTCGCAAAATTGTTTCTTTTGTTTCTTTAATAAATTCCAGTTTGATGGGACGACAAAACCTGATTGATTGTGATGAGCGGTTATTCTACAAAGGAATTCCGGATGAATCTATAAGTCTAAGAGGACTCAATGTGGTTGCAAATAAAGATAATTCAGAACCCACAGACGTATAAGGCTCAACAGATCTCTGCTTATAATTTGAATATCCTGAGCTACCATCAAATCCATAGTTTACAATCAAATCGGCTTTTATTAAATTATTATTATTGGTCATTAAAGGCTCTAAAACCTCCTTCTGCATCATAACAAATTTTTTTTACGCAGTGTGTGCTAATAACGCTTGGAGAGAAACCATGACCTTTTCTTCACTTATTTCAACACATTTCCAATTTTGTTTTCATGTCTCGTGTTTAGGTATTGTTGTTTTGTAAAATCGGTATCCAAGAAATAAGCTAGAGCTTCGTCTGCGGTGAAGCGAATTGGTGCTTTATCTGAAGCAAAAGTAACTTTCCTTATCTTTGAAGGTCTATCTGGATCAGCTAAAGTTGCTTTGAGTACCACAGCCATATCGGCTTGCTTTTGTTTATTTGCCGATACTACAGCTGCTCGTACTAATAACTCTGTTTCATGACTTTTCGCTAAGTTCTCTGCATCTCTCCTCCTTGATCGCTCAGATTTCTCCGAATATTCATTTCTTGGACGCCCTCTGAAAAATGAAGCAGATATAGACGGATACAACTTAGTTTGTAAAATGAAGGCATGTGGTAGCCAACTTTGGTTTTGCTTGGAAAAGTCGTTAATTTTTCCGTGGGCCTTGTGCCACCTTCAACGAAGCCAAATCTTGTTTTGAAACATTATTTAAATCAATTTCACTCTTAATAACAGCATCAGTTTTTTTCTTTTTATCTTTTCACAAATCCAAACATTAAAAAGTTCACTATATTTCAAGCTGAGGGTGTCTGAAAGAAATTGATATTAATCAAAAACCGAAAAAAACCGAAACGAGAAATAAAAAGAAAATAAATTCAGAATTCTTCGCTTAACACTTTTCATCAAGGAAAAACAAGGCGAACGTTGTCAAAAGCTTATTCGAAGTTTACATTTATGGAAAAAGTCCTTTATTTGAGTTTAAGCTAGAATTACACGTTTTGTTAACAAAAGCAATAACGTCCACCAAGATATTTTGTTTTTTTAATTACTTACTATCCCCTCTCTTCTCCATATTATGCACTATTTACTTCTTTTTGTTTAATAACTGACAAAAAAACGTTTTAATTTATATTAAAATTACACTTTTTATGCTGTTTGCAAATGCCAAATTCGACTGCCCATAAATCAGCTAATATTTGTTTTTTACAAAACCCAAATATGCAGTTATTTACTTTGATATATTCTTAATCAAACGTCATTAACAAAAACATTATTATTGTTAGTGCAAAAAAATTGTTTTGGCCAGGATTTCGGGTCTAATTACCTACTGTGCTAAGTAGAAAAAAATTTCATATAGAAACAATCTATTCAATTCTAACATAACAATTCTCACTGTTCAATAAATCGCTGATGTTCAATAAATCGCTGATGAAGGCTGAAATGCCAGAAACCGGTTAAGGTTACGTGTGGTACAAAACTAAGTGTTGGATCAAGTAGTATACCAAGATCAAGAAATGTATCGACCAATTCTAGTTGGTATCCACCCAATGAATAAGTAACAGTGATGAAGTTGTTTCTGGAAAAGCGCATGCATTTAAATTTTCTTAGATTAAGATCCATTAATTCCCGGTTGCACCACAAGAAGAAGTTGTTCAAATCTGATTGAAATTTTCACATCATCAGCGTAAATTAGAATATTACTGAAGTTTATAACTTTGGGGAGATCATTTATAAAAAAAATAAAAACGAATTGGTCCCAAATGGCTGCCTTGAGGAACGCCGGAACTACAGGTGAAATATTTAGAGCTCTTATTTTTAAATCGTACATTTTGCTTTCTTTCCGTGAGATATGACTTTATCCAATTTAAACTGAGAGGTGATAACTCAAGTAAATCTAACTGGTCGATGGTTTACCTTGTCAAATGCCTTGCTGTATAAACAGCATCAGTTTGTTTTCCCAGCACAAAGCCATTATTAATTAAAGTTGTAAAATGAAGCAAACTTGATGTAGTAGAACAGGCCTTCCGAAAGCCATGTTTAGCTGGTGACAATATTGAAGAAGCATAGTGACATAGGACATCAGTAATAAATTTTTCAAAATTTACGAAGTTAAAAAATGACTTCGGATCCCTTTTAAAATTGTTTTTAACTTTTTCTAAATAATTGTAGTACAAAGAATTGAGAATATTGTATTCCTCACGACTGACGGAGTATTTGCTATAATCATCAAGCAACCCAGATTTTTTATATCGCTTATTCTTTACATTTTCAAGATTAGATAATTGTTTGTTACTCCATGGAGGGCCAGTATGTTTATAAACAGTTTCCTTTGGTACACATTTATCCATATAAGTGTGAATAGTTTTATAAAGGTTCTCGAGCATTCTATCGATTGAGCTTGAGGTGCCATCGTAAAGAAATAACAGATTGTTCCAATTGGTATTTGAAATATGATTATTAAGTGCATCATAATTAGTTTTTTTTTTAAGCAAAACATATGTTCATTACAGCGTTGTCCAAAATAAGAAAATTACAACTGATTTCAATAGTGGTGTGATGAAAATCCTCAGGTAGAGTTATGGGATCTGAACGAGTTACAAAGCAACCATCACGGTCATTAACAAACACAAGATCTAGCAATTTAAATCAGGAGCATCGGATGAGTATTTCCATACAATTGACGGTAAATTAAAGTCACCTTCAGCAAATACTAAGTCGTTAGTTTCCGCAAGAAGTATTACGGTTTTTTTAATTGCACTCAAAGCCAACGGCAACCATTACAGTAACGGCTCGGCAATCTCGAACTTATTTCATTATCAGATAGCGAAGTGCAAAAGAATCACTTCAAACGGCCCAAGGAATTTAGACTTTGAAGAAATTAGTCCATAATATAAATTTATAATTAAATTTTTTTTGGCTCATTTGTATGGCTTTTAGATAATTATTTTTAATTTCCAATATTTATTTGTAAAGTATCCATTTGATATTGTGAACATTCGAAATTATAGTTTTTTCATAATAACTTTTTATTGACATCTTTGGAAGTTTTATACCACTTAGAAAGAAATTCCTTTCTATTCACGAAATGAGCCAATGGTTGAAAGCTTTACGTTTTATTTCCAAATTTTAACCTGTAAAAGATTTAATGGCATATTGTTTGCTTCGCTGCAATCGCTCTTGAATTTCAGCAAGGCATTCCAAGATGTCAAATACATGGGCAATAAATTCGCAATGATACCAGTCCTTTAAATGAATGATGCCACCCTCGCGTTCTTACTGGATTTGTATATTACTGGATTATTCATAAAATTTTTAAGAGCTCGTGGATTTTTCGATTTTCCGGGTACCGTTGTTTTTCTATATGTGACAAGAGTGTGATTCGGAAGTATCCGATAATATAATCCGTCGGCATTATAGATTTGATTCAAAGGTCATGCTTATCAACGTAATCTTCAAACTCTTGCAAGGAGATGTGGTTTCCATGTTGACGTTTACACTTCTTAAACTATCCATCACTAGCCTTGAAGCTTGAATTGGTTTGATAAATTTTGGAATGCAACTGATTCGCTTTCGATCGAAATATCTCTGCTAATATTGGGACATTGCTCTTTCTTTGTTTTAAAAACCACTTATAAAGCATTTTTTTCATTCCAGGGTACTTTGATTTCTTTGAATTACAACGTTTGCCAGGACCACTTTCAGTTGAGTGTACGAATTTTTTAAGTGCATTTTCTTATGGATGTTATGGATTCTCCACTGTTGAGTAATCGTGGGCTCCAAAATATTTTTAACTTTCCTCATATTTAAATAATGCACTGCAAACACCACAAAAGACAAAAGTGAAGTGATAAAATGAAACAACAAAGTTCGCCAAAGAGACTCATTTGCGAAATTAGAGGTTTTTCCATATTACTGCTTACACTTAGTTCAAAAAATGTGGGAATCAAACCAGGGATGTGGATATTCCCATTACAATTTGAAGAAAAATTAAAGGTCACGAATATAGACGTTTTGTTTCAACTGTCATCATTATAGAACTGCAATGCTAAAAACTAAGCTGTCGCAATAACTGGGCCGTCGCGATAATGAGTAGTCGAATTGCGAGCGTGCACTGTATGTACAAAAGAGATGGCTGGAGCATAACACATTTTTTGTAAACCCGGTGCTCTTTTTCTTATCTAACTTAGTTAGGGTTTCTTTCGCATTTTCTCTAAATTTTTTGCTCTGAATATCGGAAACATTTGAACAACCCTAATGACTATACTTTTTAAAAAAGACAAACGTACTTATGTACATTTATGTATATAAAGTAACCCAACAAACATCTATCATTGAAGAACATTGTGTAACGATTTCATAACAAGTTATAAATTCAAACCATACACATTAAAAAAAAATCACCAACCGAATTGTTCTAAAGCTTAATAACTGTATTTTCGATTGTATCAAGAGAAATTTATTAACAGCTAACCGTTTTCTATTGTGATCAAATATTTACTGTTAAGTCAGTAGAATTGTTATTGTAATGAGTAGTATAGTACTATATTGGAGAACTAGAGCAGTCTCAAAAATATATTTAAAATATTTATAGGCTAAAGAAAATAACTTTAGATTTCTAGAATTGATCCGGAAAATACTGTATATATCAATCTGACATTAACAGATTTTTTGATAAAAATCTCAATCCTTTTTTAAAACATTTTTTTTTTGTATCTATTCTAAAAAGGTTAGAAAAATATTTGAAATAATTTAATATACAATAGAAATTCGAAAACTTTTTCTTCCCTAGAAAGTTGTGTGTTTTCGAATCGAGAATGATATAACAAAAATACTTAATCCTATATAGTCTTGATTTGGAAAAGTTATAGTATTGAAAAAATTTCAATTCATGTTTGTTGGGAATACCAGTATATTAAGAGTCTTTCATTATATTTTGTTCAAGTACTGTTGTAGTAAAAAACAAATTTTCCAAGCACTTAATTAATGTCAGAAATGATTTTATAAAATGACTACGGCTTTAACATAAACTTATCTCATACCCATGCTCCTCCCATAAGGTATTCCCCTTTCAGTAAAAAAGCAATACATAGATTAGATACATGCACACCCACACACACACACACACACACGACATGTTTCACACATTTAAAACATTTGAAAACAAACAAATATAGAATGTTTTCGTACGAGTATGTTCCATACTTTGCAGGAGACTAGGATTTTCTAAAAGTCTTCATATCCAACCGCGTGGGAGTGGGAATGAACAAAACCAGACTTTTAAAAATTCTAAAAAAGTACACTTTTGATTGCTTATGCTTTGTGAAGCACATTTTTAAATGTTTAATTGGATGTACTGTTAACAATACAAGAAAAAGCTCTTCTCTAACTTCAACATTTTGTGGGAAAAAATAAATATTATTAAAAACATTTTACCGTTTAATTAGGTTTTATTTGGCACCTCAATAACAAAACGCTAGATGAGTGTTCATAGAAATATTTTGTATTTTAAGCATGAACACAAGTTTACATTTAATATATAGAAACATTCATTGAACGTTTACAATTTGGTTCAGAGGTAAAGTTTCAAAAATATATTAATTTTATAACCTGGCTGAGACGAGGTGAAAATACGTTAGAAAAAAAATTTAACAAGGTTATATTGTTTATTAAAATATCGATTAGTATCCTATCCGTTGAGTGATAGAGCTCTTGAAATATGGAATAGGTTTTATTGTGATCTGAAAGAGATACTAAAGACATGTGCTACATAATTACCTGTAATACCATCATAAAATACTGCGAGTGATGTAATGTTTCTCATTTTGTACCTTAGCTTTTTAAAGATCACGTAAACACCTCTTTTGAAATCTGAGTATTCGTTCTACAAGATTTTAGTCTCAAGTCCACTATTCCAAATGATTTTTCAAAGACGTACAATCACAGATGATCTTATGTGAGAATCATGTCTACTTTGGACTGTTTTGAATCACAATCTTCCCATATATTTATTGAATGTCCTTGTGAAATCATTTCTATTAAACATTTGATAATGAATTCAGACGCCTTAAACTCAGTTTTAGTTTTTTAATTCACAAACTAAATCTAATAATTAAGGAAATTTATTTAAAATACATTTCGTTCTTTCGAATTCGGGATTAAACATATATTTTTAAAAAGTAATTTATTTAAAGTATTGATATTTTGTTTTATTTTATTTCTTTTTATTTTATTTCTTTTTATTTTATTATTTTTTTTTATTTTGTTATTTAATTTTATTTATTTATTTATTTTGTATCTTCTACAACAAAACATTTGTCTTAAAAAGTAGAAATCTTATGGTGTTATAGTGTAAATTAACAAGTGACATAACAATTACATACAAAATAAATTTTTTTGTTTTATTTTATTTTGTTTTATTTCATTTAATTTAATTTTATTTTATTTTATTTTATTTTATTTATTTTATTTGTTTTATTTATTTTATTTGTTTTATTTATTTTAGTTATTTTAGTTATTTTATTTATTTTATTTATTTTATTTATTTTATTTATTTTGTTTATTTTATTTATTTTATTTAATTTATTTATTTTATTTATTTTATTTATATTATTTATTTGATTTATTTTATTTATGTTATTTATTTAATTTATTTTATTTATTTTATTTATTTTATTTATTTTATTTATTTTATTTATTTTATTTATTTTATTTATTTTATTTATTTTATTTATTTTATTTATTTTATTTATTTTATTTATTTTATTTATTTTATTTATTTTATTTATTTTATTTATTTTATTTATTTTATTTATTTTATTTATTTTATTTATTTTATTTATTTTATTTATTTTATTTATTTTATTTATTTTATTTATTTTATTTATTTTATTTATTTTATTTATTTTATTTATTTTATTTATTTTATTTATTTTATTTATTTTATTTATTTTATTTATTTTATTTATTTTATTTATTTTATTTATTTTATTTATTTTATTTATTTTATTTATTTTATTTATTTTATTTATTTTATTTATTTTATTTATTTTATTTATTTTATTTATTTTATTTATTTTATTTATTTTGTTTATTTTATTTATTTTATTTATTTAATTTATTTAATTTATTTTATTTATTTTATTTATTTTATTTATTTTATTTATTTTATTTATTTTATTTATTTTATTTATTTTATTTATTTTATTTATTTTATTTATTTTATTTATTTTATTTATTTTATTTATTTTATTTATTTTATTTATTTTATTTATTTTATTTATTTTATTTATTTTATTTATTTTATTTATTTTATTTATTTTATTTATTTTATTTATTTTATTTATTTTATTTATTTTATTTATTTTATTTATTTTATTTATCTTATTTATTTTATTTATTTTATTTTATTTATTTTATTTATTTTATTTATTTTATTTATTTTATTTATTTTACTTATTTTATTTATTTTATTTTTTTTATTTATTTTATTTTAATTATTTTATTTTATTTTATTTTATTTTGTTTTATTTTATTGTATTTAAATTAATTTATTATATTTTTTATTTTATTTTTTTATTTTCTAATTTATTTTATTTTGAACTAATTTATTATTTTTTTATATTTTATTTTATTGTGTTTTATTTTATTTTATTTTATTTTATTTTATTTTATTTTATTTTATTTTATTTTTATTTTACTTATTATTTTATTTTTTTTATTTACCTATATTATTTTACTTTTTATTTTATTTTGTTTTATTTTATTTTATTTTATTTTATTTTATTTTATTTTATTTTATTTTATTTCGGTTTGATTTATTTTATTTTTTTATAAATTTATTTTATTTTATGTTATTTTTGTTATTTTATTTTATTTTATTTTATTTTCTTTTATTTTATTGTATTTAATTTAATTTTATTTTGTTATATTTTATTTATTTTATTTAGTTTTATTTTACTTTGTTTTATGTTATTTTCTTTTATTCTAATTTATTCTATTTTATTTTATTAATTTTTTTAAATTTTATTTCATTATATTTTATTTATTTAATGTAATTTTAATTTTTTAATTGACTTTATTTTATTTTTGTTATATTTGATTTAATTTTATTTAATTATTTTATTTTATTTTATTTTACTTTATTTTATTATTTTATTTTATTTATTTATTTATTTTGTATCTTCTACAACAAAACAGTTGTCTTAAAAAGTAGGGATCTTATGGTGTTATAATGTAAATTAACAAGTGAAATGACAATTACATACAAAATAAAAATTTTTTATTTTACTTTACTTTATTTTATTTTTTTATTTAATTTTTTTAAACTAATTTATTATATTTTTTATTTTATTTTATTTTATTTCATTTTGATTTATTTTATATTATATTATTTATTTTATTTTTTTATTTTATTTTATTTTATTGCTATTTTATTATTATTTTATTTTATATTATTATTTTATTTTATTTCATTTTATTTTATTTCATTTTATTTTATTTCATTTTATGTTATTTTACTTTTTTTTATTTTATTTTATTTTATTTTATTTCATTTTATTTTATTTTATTTCATTTTATTTTCTTTTAATGTGTTTTATTTTATTTTCTTTTTTTATTTTATTTTATTTTATTTTATTTTATTTTACTTTATTTTATTTTATTTTATTTTATTTTATTTATTTTATTTTATTTCGTTTTGTTTATTTTATTTGTTTATTATTTTATTTTATTTTAGGTTATTTTATTTATTTTATTTTAGTTATTTTATTTTTTTTATTTTATTTTATTTTATATTATTTTGGTTTTTTATTTTTTTTTATTATTTTATTTTATTTTATTTTGTTTAATTTTATTTTATTTTATTTTATTTTATTTATTTTATTTTATTTTAGGTTATTTTATTTGTTTTAGTTTATTTAAGTTTATTTATAAATTATGAATTCAATTAAGTATTTAATCATAAAAAGTATTTGAAATAAAATTATATCAATAAAAAACAAGTAAGAAAATTATAGTCGGTCTAGACCGACCATACGATACCCTATACCATGCGTTTAGAGACCCTATCTCTCAGGCCCAACTAACTGGATATAGAAAATAAGCATAAACCAAATTTGAGTGGGATTTTTATTAATTTTTTCGGCTGCAGAGATGAAAAAGTTCATATCGGATGCTATATCTATATGGGGACTAGGCCCAAAAATGGACCGATCCTGACCATGTTTGGTAAAGTCTCTTGTATTTTGCAAAAATATATACAAACAAAATTTGAGAAGAATCAATGCAATATTTTTGTTTTTTGATAGATTTAAGTAAAGATCGGGAAGCAGCTCTATAAGGGGCCTATGACTAAGAGTTGTCCAATATGGATCATTTTTGGACTACTGATTAATGGATATAATATATACATACAAACCCAATTTGACTAAGATTTGTATGATAATTTGGATCTTATGGCAATATATGTTGATTTCATAGGGGTCATTTGTATGGGGGCTAGTTCTGAACATGGACCGATTCTCACCAATTTCAATAATTTCATCAAAATATATTCATATTTGCGACCTGCAGTTTGATTACAAGCTTTACATGGACACACAGACGGACGGACGGACGGACGGACGGACGGACGGACGGACGGACATTGTCAAATCAACTCAGAAAGTGATTCTGATTCGATCGGTATAATTAAAGATGGGTGTAGGTCAAATATTTTTGGTTGTTACAAACAGCAGCACAAAGCCAAACCCAAACCACATAGTGGTATAGGGTATAATTAATTAAATTTTGTAAAATACGTAAATATTTTAATTAATTAAACTTTTGAATATTTAAATGATTTCATCAAGAATTCAGTAATTCAATTTTATTTCTTTCAATAATTTCAGAAGTTACAACGGAATTTATTCCCTGATATGTATAATAAATTGAATTTACTTTTTAATGAATTCAGTCGTTCTGGACCAAGTCTGGTTTAGCATTATTTTTGCATCGTATTTGAATTTAAATCCGATGAAGGGATTCGTGAGTAGAATAAAAAGTTTCATTAGTTAAAATAATGTGTCTTTAAGAATCTAAAATTGCATTTAAAAAAAAAAAACATAATTTTAAATGAATTATGATTACGAATATGGCCACTACCGAATTTGTTCCAAAATTCGTTTCAACCACCCAAATTTCAATTGCGATCATCGAATTTTTATTTGTTCCCATTAAATAATTCGGTAGCACAACAACATTATTCTTTTTACATAAGTAAACTGGAAAATTCCACAATTTGTATTTATAGCCAGAATGAAACTTAACAGGACATTCACTTACTGATCGATTGCATCAACAGAAATCAAATAATAGCTGACCATTTTTATGGTTATGTTTTCATAATCTTCCCTAAATTCGGTTATAACTTTCACTACACTTCGACCTTCATTAACTTCGGTAATCACAATGAATCTAGTTTCTGTAAGTACATGATCTAAAACATTATTGCATATAAAACCCACTTGACCTCATACTTTGTACATTGTATACGACATAAAGTTTTTGTAGAAACCCTCTACATACACACGTACGAGTATAAATAAGTGTTTCATAAATAATTGAAAAATTTAATTTTGGTTTCTTGTTGTTGAAGTTCAAAACTCTTTGCATCTCATTGCACATTATTTAAGATGAATTTGAGGGATAGTTTTTTTTGTACAACTTTCGTTTGTTTATTTTTTCCTAAAAGTATTAAACAAGGAAGTTTTTCTACCTTTTAAACAGTTTTTTTGTGGAAATTACACACAATAAAAAAAAAAAATCAAAGCAAAAGCATAAAAAATCACAAACAAACTCTAGTGAAAACATTTTCAAAATAAACTAAAAGTTTTTTTTTTCGGCTCTCACTAAACAAAAAGAAAAAAGTTTGTTTTACCAATGACTTAAAACACAAAACATGACTTGAACAAGTAAATGAAAATATAAGAGTCAACACCAACATACTACAAATAGCTGTTGTTGATGGGTTAAAGGGAGGAGTTTTAGGAGAAGAAGGAGGAGGAGGAGGTGTACACATAAACAGGACATTTTTAGAGGACATGAAACAAGTTTAAGTATTTGTTGTTTCAAAACAACTGGTAAAGTGTATGGCCCGATGTCCGTAACAAGTTCTACGAGTTTGTATATTTAGGTGCACCTATGCAAGTACTTGTATATTAGTTAATATATGTAAGTGTGTGTTTGTTGGTATATTATGGCACTTCAAACACTAACAAAGTGCACACCTGGCCTCTAATACAAAGTCATACTACCAACGACATACATATATAGGATTTCATTATGTCAGTATATTGTAGTTGTATGTTTCTTACATCTTTTATGCAACATTGCTGCCAACATTTATTTTAATAATATTCAAAGTATACTTCACCGGCGAAAAAAATAACATTTAACTGGTGCAGTAAAAAACAAAAAAAAAAAAGTGCAAACAATATTCAAATTTGCACAAAAGTGCACTTTATGAGTTTGCCATTATTGTGTTGTATTTATAATTTATTTAAACACCCTACAGATGGCAGCAAATAAGAATAAAGTCCAATAAATCGCAAAAAAAGATCAAAGGGCATTTTAAAATTATGAAACGTTTAAATTCATTCTTTCGATTCGATTCTTTATCAAAGCAATTAATTATTTTTTTGAAAAATTTAAACATCTATAACCAAATCTCAGATTTTAAGTTCAGTGGTAATGTTAAGCTACATTTTTGGATTCATCATTTTCGAAGTGGACGTTATTCGAAATTGATTTTGAATTTGAATAGGTCGGTCTTTACCTTAAACAACAGCGCACAATGTACACCTGCACTAACAGTTATACCATTTTATTCTTCTATTCTACTTAACTAAACAAAACTTAGCAAAACATTACTCTCTATACATTATGGTTGAGTACATTTTGTTCTTCTTCCTTAAAATTTTCATTTGCATTATACATAAGTTTAAAATTTTCATTTGCATTATACATAAGTTTAAGCGAACATCGTTGTTCTTGTACATATTTACACAAGGCTTCGTAAGTATCTGGGAAATTTTATAATTGCCGAAAAGGAAACCCAACCTGTGTTATAATCAAAACAAAAATTTTAAAATATTTCAGTGGCTCACATAATTTGATAAAACTCAAGCGTATAATGAACACTGAATTTCTCCGGAAACGATAAATCCTTACCTGAAATAATGCCAAAAACATGTTTTTTGCCATACTTGATAATCTGTATTACATCGCGATTAATTTATTTCCCACAGAATTCGATAAGGTTTCTAAAGGTATAACTCTTGCTCTTCTTCTTGATCTATCTTCTTTTTTCTCAGATGAAATTGCTTATTTTCCAAAAGAAAAAAGAAACAAAAATTCCATAAGATTAGGATAATAGTTTAGGATTTAGCGTATCTAAAATCTTTAGCAAAGCTTATCTGGTCCCAGAGTTTAAAATTGTCAGCCTGTGCAATCTTTGCTGATAGAATTGGGAACTGGATTTCATGCCCTACCTCTAAGTTAATATTCAAGGGACGGTGAAATACCTTGGGCTGATTCTTGATAAAAAGCTCAGTTGTAAGAACCATATCGAGAGCAGGGTGGCGAAAACTCACCATATATGGGCCATTTGTAGAAGAGCTATAGCTTCAAAATTGGGTTTAAACCCGAGGATGACACATTGGCTATACACAAGCGTCGTTAGACCAATTGTTACTTACGCATCCGTAATCATATGGACATCAATGAACAGGAAATGCTACATTAAATCATTCCAAAAGATACAGCGCCTCTGCTGCATAGGAATCAGTAGTGCAATACGAACAACATCTACGGGGGCTTTAGAGACAATTCTATCTATACACTCGATCGAGATTAGAATTAAATATGAGGCAGCTCTGGCCATGCTACGATTAATGGTAATAAGGCAATACATCACCGACCATATGACCAGACACCAAGCAATTCAACACAGTGGATTCAACACAGTGTATTCAACACAGTGGATATTAACTGTGATAGAATCGCGGAAGTGTCGACAAACACACCCTGCAGTATAAGGATACCTGATCGGGAAAGCTGGTCAAACAGGAATATTATACAAAACCTTCCAGGGTCACACTACTATACAGACGGATCTAGTCTGCATGGTAAGACTGGCAAAGGTTTCTATGATGAGGACCGTTCTACTGGTAAATATATCCGCCTTTCGGACCACAACTCTGTCTTTCAGGCCGAATTGGTCGCGATAACGGAATGCATAAGATCTATTGACGCACGGGAAATCCCAAGTCCTGGAGGAGGAGGAGATTGCAAACTTCAACAAAAGGGGCAGACTTAAAATCGTGCAGATCCGAGGACACAGTGGCATAATGGGAAACGATAATGCTGACGAACTGGCCAGGAAGGGTTCTTTCCTGGAGGGAGTAAATTGGGAAAACCCAATAACTTTTCAGTCTCTCAAATTGAAACTGGACTGGGTGACCAGTTCGTATACTTAAATTTGGGAGGGAACTGACATGGGTAGGGTTACAAAGATATTATGGGGCACTCCCAATACTTCGAAGACTAGAGAAATCCTTAGTCTGAGCAGAAGGGAACTTTGTAGGGTTATTGGCATCCTTACTGGGCACTCTGAACTGAGGGCTCACCTATACCGTGTAGGACTCTTCTCAACCTAGCTAACCTAGGAATGAATGAATTCAAGGAATGAATTCTATGATTGGATTTTACTGAAAGGAATGAGTTCATTTTCTTCCAATTCGTAATTTCGTTAAAAAAAAATATTTTAAAATTTTCTTTGAACTCTTTTCTAAATGAGTTAGTCTTTGCGAATTCATGCATCAACAAAGATTTAATTGATCATCTTAAGCTCCTAAAGCCTTCTCTTCCCCCTGAATGGTCAAGTTCTCTACGGACTTACAAACAAAGTCAATGATTTAAGGTAATTGAGTATAAAAATTTTTTGATAAATTTTTCACAATTCATAGAGTATTAGCTTATGAATGGACTTAAGAAAAAAAATAATATTTTTTTAGGGACTTAATTCATACGAAAACTTAGAAAAGTTAAGACTTTAAAGGTTCTAATTTGAAAATTGAATGACTTCGAAAAGTTTTCACTCAATAAGGAACTTATTTAGTAAACAACGAAATATTAGCTTCGTTAGGGGCTTGATTAAAACTTCAGGTCTTCTAGATACACAATCACGAACAATTCAATCTTTAATCAAATTGTATCAGCTTAAAGTTTAAACTTTTCGAGACTCAAAATAAAATAGTTATTTCTTTCAAGATCATAATACCAAAAGTTAAATCTTGAAAGAATTGAATTAAAAAATTATATGAATTTGCCAAGACGTAAGTCAGTAAGAAATTCATCTAGCAATCAATTTTCATATTACCCAAAATTTGGAGAGACTATTAATAACAATGTGGAATATTTTCAGGGTCATTGTCTGTAGGGTGAAAGATTCCAAGTCGGAGTGAAAGTATTAGGCCAGTATAGTAAAACCTCTCAAGGGTTTGGCATTCTTAGGCCAAACTTTTTTATGACCTTTTATATGTTTTCCTTATCTTGATGTCTGACTGATTAGTTTTTCATATTACCCAAAATTTGGAGAGACTATTAATAACAATGTGGAATATTTTCAGGGTCATTGTCTGTAGGGTGAAAGATTCCAAGTCAGGGGGAAAGTATTAGGCCAGTATAGTAAATCCTCTAAAGGGTTTGGCATTCTTAGCCCAAACCCTTTTTATGACCTTTTAAAGGGTCCGCCATCTAACATTTTTTTTTTCAACTAGTGCTTATTTCGTGAATGGTAACACTTAGCTCATGTCTGATTTGACAGATAATTAGTTTTATCCTTCCGCTGAACGAATATGGTTGTGTATACGCTTGAACAACGCTAGGAAATATTACGACATTACTTTGAAATTCATGGTAATGTTGCAGAATGTGTGCGAAAATTGCGTACGATTTTTGGAAGAAGAGAAGCACCGTCAGCTCCGTATGTTCGTTATCTTGTGAAAAAAGTGAAAGGAACTGGCATCCTCATCGATAAACCAAAGCGTGAAAAGCCAAAAACAGTGCGTACACCCGAGAATATTGCTGCTGTGTCAGAAAGTGTGCGTGAAGCGCCATCAACATCAATTCACCGTCGTTCTCAAGAATTGAACATTTCGGAGGCATCATTGAGACGAATTATGCATAAAGACCTTGGTATGATGCCACACAAAGTCCAATTGGTTCAGGAGTTGAAGCCAAATGACCATCCAATGCGTTTTCGCTTCGCTAAGTGGGCCTGCGATCGACTTACAGAAGATGCCGATTTTGCCAAAAAAAATCGTCTTTTCAGATGAAGATCATTTTGATCTTGGCGGGTGTGTAAACAAGCAAAATACACCCAAAACGAGTCACTGTTTGGTGCGGATTTTGGTCCAGAGGAATAATTGGGCCATTTTTCTTCGAAAATGAGCAAGGAGTGACCGATACAGTCAATGGCGATCGTTATCGGGCCATGTTGAACGAATTTTTGTTTACAAAAATTGAAGAGGAGGATATTGGCAACATTTGGTTTCAACAGGACGGCGCTACGTGCCACACAGCCGAAGCTACACTCGATGTTTTGCGACCTGTTTTTGAAGATCGCATTACCAGCCGCAGAGCTGATGTCGTTTGGCCACCTCGGAGCTGCGATTTGACACCGTTGGACTATTATTTGTGGGGTGCCCTCAAAGATAAGTGTTACGCCAACAAGCCAGAGACAATTGTCTCGTGAAGCCATTGGTGAAATACAGCTGCACACAATCAATAATGTGCTTAAAAATTGGACCGATCGTGTAGGCTACTGCATGGCCAGCCGAGGCAGCCATTTGAATGAAATTATTTTCCATTATTAACCGGAAGGATTGTGCTTTCAAATAAAAAAGAAATTTGAGATAATATTCAGTAGTTTTTTTATAGCATTTAAAAAAAAAAAAAAGTTATTTGGCGGACCCTTTATATGTTTTTCTTATCTTGATGTTTGACTGATTAGTTTTTCAGATATAACTTAAGGCCAAAAAAGGAAAATGAAAGTGGTCAGCTGGAAAGCGATCAGTGAAAAACCTTAGACTATAATCCCGTTTAGTACGGCAAAGAAAGAAACATGTGATACACTAGACGTTATATATCAAAAATAAATTGTTTTTTGTTTTGTTTTCGGAATAAAATTAAAAATGCCATTGCTACGCGCTCAAAAATTGTCTTTAGCATTTTTTTTGTCTTTGGAATTATTTGTGAGTTATGTCTGAAAAAAGAAGGTTGCCGCTTTTCTCACATTGACCATAAACGCAACCTTGTGAGAACTTCGAAGGACTGCTTGGGAATGTTTAACTTCATTACGGATAAGTTTGTGTAACATTTCATAAAGGCGAATGAAACACGGCTCCATTACAACACACTGGCGAATCGACACCTAAGAAGATCGAGATGGGTTTATCGGCCAACAAGGTTATGGCAACAGCTTCATGAGATGTACGCGGCATAATCCAAATTATTTACTTTCAAAAGGAAAAACAGCAAACGGGGAATATTTTGCCAACTCATTGCATTGCTTAAATATGGCCAAGAAAAAAGATCTTTTCCATCAAGACAATGGCAAAAATCCATGAATTGCTACTCCAACCGCCATATTTGGTGGACTATTTTCTAGTTACAAACCTAATAAAATAGTTCGGTGGAAAGAGATTAAGCTGCAACGATAAAATCATTCATCAAACAAATTCCTACTTTGAGGACCTTGATTACTACTACGAGTACTATGTGGAAGGTATACAAAAATTGAAGAAAGCTGGGACAAGATGTACTGAGCTAAAAAAAACCTGTCCTTCATTCTACTCTGCGCTCTCAAAGGTGATGGAGAGCATGATCAATTTCCAACTTGTGAACTACCTAGAGGCCAACTCACTTCTTAATGATCGACAATATGGCTTCCGTAGAAATCGTTCCACGGGAGACCTGTTAGCCCTACTTTCTAAGCGCTGGAGTCGATCCATTCGCAATTTTGGCGAAAGTAAAGTGGTTGCTCTAGATATTTCCAAGGCATTCGATCGTGAGTGGCACGTTGCATTTATATCAAAGCTTATTGCATTTGGGGTGGGTAATGTTTCCTCTCGATTTATATCGAGTTTTCTCAGAGACCGAACAATACGTGTTGTTATTGATGGGGTCCCATCTAATGAGTTTCAGTTTAATTCAGGGGCACCCCAAGGTTCCGCTGTTCCTCCTTCTCTTTTCATTATCTTTCTTAACGACCTTCTTGGTCAAACTTTTAACTCTATATACTCTTTCGCAGATGACAGCAGAATTTGTCATTCATTTTCCTTTAATTGTAGGCCAAGCCTCTTGGAGGTTGGGGGCAAAAGACGAATAATGAATGACACACTCAATCAAGACCTGTTAACAATCTCCGAGTGCGGTAAAGGGAATAGGGTTGATTTTAATGCGCTGAAGACTCCATGTTGTATGTTGACCCATAGGGCCATGGATTCAACAATGTCATCTGTATATATGGGTGGTATAGGTATTGAGGAATCGCATACTGTTGACGTTCTAGGCATGAGAATTCATTGTGATGTTCGTTGGAACGATCATGGTTTTCAAGTGTCGAAAGAAGTATTCAAGGGTCTTGGTTTTCGGAAACGGTGCAAAAATTACTTCACTCCTTCTGATCTCCTTAAAATCTATACCACTTACATCCGACCGAAAATGGAATACAATTCCCATATATGGGCAGGAGCTTAAAAGTCTATTTTGGAGCTACTGGACCGTATGCAAAGGAGGGCGTTGTTCTATAGATACTACCATGGGAAATGTTCTTCTGAGATTAGCGAACTTATTCTAAGTGCCTGAGTTTCGCTTCGCTCTACCGCTTCTCTAGTAGATCACATCCGTTTTTAGTCTATTATCCAGTTGACCGCACAACGCATTACAGAGAGAATTCGCTTATCGTCGAACTAGCCGTATGTGGAATAAACTCCCCGCACAGGTCTTTCCTGACAGTTATAATCTAATAAAATATAAGTCAAAATACCACAAACACTACTCCCTCTTTCCTCTTTCCCATAACCTATTTTCCTGATATCAACACAATGCACTGCATCTGTAGGGGCCATCTTCTGAGTGTTGGTTAAAAAAAAAAAAATAAAAAATAAAATAAGCCAGGTATCTTAATACTGTGAGTACCTGCGAGTAGGTCAATATAGTCACCTGTAGGTTCGAAATCTGATTAAGTGTTGTGGATAGGAACTTCGGCAACTAAAAGTGTTGTAGATTCTTTGCTTTCAAAATATCTCAAAAATATTTCAGAAAAATTCAATAGAATTAGGAATTTAATTATTTTAAGATTAGAGTACAAAGTGTAGCTAACATTCTGGGGGGTGATAAATTCCAAGTCAGACTGAAAGTACTAGGCCTATATAGTAAAACATCCAAAGGGTTTGGCTTTCTCGGGCCAAACCTTTTTTTTACCTTTTATATATTTTTTTTTTATTTTGGTTTTTTTGTTGGTTTCGTTTTTGAGCTATAACTCAAACTTAGTAAATCATGTTGGACTAACTTTACGGAATAAAATCTTTATTCGATAAGTGATATTTTTAGTATTAAATCAGATATACATCAGTATTTTTAAGCTCTTTCTTTTAACTCATACTCTCTGTCTGTCTGTCTGCCATGGGGAAACCCCATTCCCCTCTTCCAATTGATCTGGAACTTAGCCCATAGTCTTGTTGAGACTATAGATTAATTTTGGGGTAGTCACGCACAGTCACGGAGTGCTTTAAAATCCATTTCCCCTTATCCGATCGATCTGAAACTTGGTCGATAGACTTGTCGTGAAAAAATATTAACTTTGACTTAGTCACGCACAGTCACGGAGAAATTAAAACCTCACTTCCCTTTATCCAATCGATCTGAAACTTTTTCCATAGACTTATTGTGGCCACAGATTAATTTTAAGATAGTCACACACAGTCACGTTTAGTCACGCACAGTCACGGAGTGATTTAAGCGCCATTTGCCCCCATCCAATCAATCTGATCCAAAAAATCGAAACATGAAATTTCACTCTGACTTTGAATTTCTCAGCCGCCACACATTGACCCCGAAACTATTGCACAGTCTTATCATTACCAGGATACATTATGTTTCTTAATCTGTGCTAGTCAGAAGATATGAAAAAAATAATCGAAAATTAAATATTTTTTAATTATTTTGCCATAAACTTTCGAATCACAGTGTATGTGTATGTTGCAGTACTCGTATAGTGATAGTGTTTTGTACTTTGCATGCCATTATTACACCTGTGAATACAATTAAATTTACATTTTTTCCGCTGGCTGTTTGGCTAACGTCTTTGCTCAGTTGATTAACATTTACGCTTGTTAGTTAAAGTTTAAATATGTATTTAAATAGTTTCTATAAGTGCTGAGCTATTTTCACTACCACTTCCTTTTAGGTGCTAATGTTAATGCAATACATACTATTGTTTTGATAAAACAATGGTCATAGTGAATGGTTGGTTTGGTGGGTGGTTGACCAGTGTGAATAAAGATTTCGTTTGGCCTTTTGCATTTGCTTTTATAGATGATCACCTATAAGTGAAGGCAAAAACCAATTTTAAAAAATGCGGGTTATACTATACGAGTATTTCTACTATTCGATAAAAAAATTTTATTACCTATTTAAATTTATACTCTGAATAATATGGTCGTCATATCAATAAATAAAATAAAATATTTAGCTACAAAATATTTCTTAGAAATTCATTGTACTACAACTCACAAATATGCCACCATTTTCCAGATTCGTTTTTTTCGTATGTATTTTATTTATCTTCACAAACTCCACAAACCTGTATGTATAGTCAACATTATTGATATTTATTTTTTTCATCTATAAATATTACAACAATTTTTCAACAAATCAACCTTGATGTTCGTAGTACATTCATGCTAAACATTTTGAAATTGCTGTAATTTCTTGTCAGTGAACTCAATTGATAAGAAAACTGACTGAATTTTTCTTAGATTGCCTTTCTGTTATATGTGTGTGTGTGTGTGTATCGGTGTAATGCAAAAGTCTCTGTATAAGAGTTTGTGTGAAAATGTTAAGCTATGACAACGGAAATGCGAATATAAACCTACTCAAGTGCACACAAGCGCAACAGATAATGAATGAAATGGAAAAGAAGAAGTTAGGGGAAGATTTGCAAAAAAAAAAGCCAAATAAATGCTTTGATGAAGAAATAGCGAGAAGAATGTTTTAAAAAGAATTTTAAACTACCTCTATATAGCACCACTACAATTTGCATTCCAACACTTTTCGCTGTTTTTCTTGTCTTAAAGAAAACTTAAAAAAAAAAATTAGAACATTCATGAACATTCTTGTGACCGATTTAAGTTTCACAGTTTTACTCCGATTTTGACAAAAAAATTATCATTTGAAAGGTATTTCTTTTTAGCTGTTACCCAGGTTGACAGATTTTCATCGTCTGGAATATTTGTTTTATAGTTATCATCGTTTAAAGTTGCTACTAACACATATATAAAATTAAACAATGCTATGTATGTGTTTATTAAATTTGTTAATGTGTTTGTGATAATGTGTTGAGTTTGTTTTCTTAATTTAAAATGAGTTTAATTGTGAAGCATACCTTTAGGGTCGTTATTAAATGAAAAAATAAAATTTCCTAGAATTTGCACTCGAATTTCGAGCGCTGGAATCTGCTAGTAAGCATAATTGTCCTTTAGGGTTTATTCTTATACTACTGATTAATGGATATAATAAACACACACAAACCCAATTTGACCGAGATCTTCATCATAATTTACATCTAACGGCAATTTAAGTCGATCTCATAGTTGTTATTTGTAAGGGGACTAGGTCTGAATATGAACCGATTTTCGCCAACTTCAGTAGCGTTCGTTCTATGGACGATAGTAGCTTAAATATCAAATTTCATCAAAATATATTCATATGTGCGACCTCTAATTTGATTACAAAGTTTACATGGACACACAGGCAGATAGACGGACGGACGGACGGATATCGCAAAATCGACTCGGAGAGTGATTCTGAGTCAATCGGTTTAGGTCAAATATTTTTGGTAGTTACAAACATCATCATAAAGTCATTACACCGTGACCATGTAGTGGTAAGGGCATAAATAGGAGAATTCCAAGCTAAACTAATTTTTTTAAATCTGGTTCCTTAAATTTTAATTTTGTGAGGGAGAAAAGGATGCATAATGTGAACACTGCAACCCGGGTTTGATTTTCGGCTGGAGTGACCTAAAAACTTTTTTAACCTGAAGTTCTATTTTCTAGTAGTCTCATCTTTTTATTGGAAATAGCAATCTGCCACCGAAAGTAATTTCTGCGATGAGCATTTTATATATTTGAGCTGTCAGTTAAACTAAGTTTAGCTAGTTTTCAGGAAAATAGGTTGTGGGGAGGAGAAGAGAGGGAGTAGTGTTTGCGGATATTTGACTTAAATTTTGTTAGATTATAACTGTCAGGAGAGACCTCTGCGGGGAGTTTATTCCACATACGGCTAGTTCGACTGATAAACGAATTCTCTTTGTAATGCGTTGTGCGGTCAACTGGACAATAGACTACAAACGGATGTGATCTACTAGAGAAGCGGGTAGAGCGAACCGAAACTCGGGCACTTGGAATAAGTTCGCTAATCTCAGAAGAACATTTCCCATGGCAATATCTATAGAACAATGCTACACAACCTACATTCCAACGATGTTCCGATGAATAAATAAAGTTGGATACCCTACTGTCATTGATGAGCTCCAACGCCCTCCTTTGCACACGGTCCAGTACCTCCAAAATAGACTTTAAAGCTCCTGCCCATATATGAGAGTTGTATTCCAATTTCGGTCGGATGTAAGTGGTATAGATTTTAAGGAGATCGGAAGGAGTGAAGTAATTTTTACCCCGTTTTAGAAAACCAAGACACTTGAATGCTTCTTTCGACACTTGAAAAACATGCTCATTCCAACGAATATCACATTGAATTCTCATACCTAGAACATCAAGAGTATCCGATTCCTCAATACCTATACCACCCATATATACAGATGACATTGTTGATTCCATGTGCCTATGGGTCAACATACAACATTGAGTCTTCAGCGCACTAAAATCAACCCTATTCGATTACCCCACTCGGAATTGTCCGCCTTTTGCCCCCCAACCTCCAAGAGGCTTGACCTACAATTAAAGGAAAATGAATGACAAATTCTGCTGCCATCTGCGAAAGAGTATATAGAGTTAAAAGTTTGATTAAGAAGGTCGTTCAGAAAGATAAGGAAAAGAGAAGGAGAAAGAACGGAACTTTGGTTTACCCCTGAATTAAGCTGAAACCCATTAGATGAGACCCCATCAATAACAACACGTATTGTTCGGTCTCTGAGAAAACTCGATATAAATCGAGAGGATTCATTACCGACCCCAAATGCAATAAGCTTTGATATCAATGCACCGTGCCATACACGATCGAATGCCTTGTAAATATCTAGAGCAACCACTTTACTTTCGTCAAAATTGCGAATGGATCGATTCCAGCGCTCAGAAAGTAGAGCTAACAGTTCTCCCGTGGAGCGATTTGTACGGAAGCCATACTGTCGATCATTAAGAAGTAAGTTGGTCTCTAGGTAGTTCACAAGATGGAAATTGATCATGCTCTCCATCACCTTGGAGAGCTCAGAGCAGATTACAATGGAACAGTAATTTTCGGGGTTATTAGGCGCACCCCTTTTAGGGATTGGTTGGACATTAGCAACCTTCGAGTAAGAGGGAAAGACTCCCGCATGGTGCGAAAGGCTGAAAAGGTTGTAGCTGGCGTCGAAGAGCACTGTTTCAGCACCAGTGCTGGTATACTATCCGGTCCTGGAGACTTATTAACGTTGAGATTCGAAAGAACTTTTTAAACTGCACGTGCTCGGAAGAATATTTTAGGCATAGTAGAAGACAATCTTTCGAGTTCGGGCAGTGCTTGATCGCTATCCGGCAAAAATGAATCAACCGGTTCAGTGAATATTTGGTCATTCATTATAAGAGTTGGGATAGCAGAACTGGCATTATTCTTTACTCTTTTAACAAATGACCAAAAGCTGTTGCTGCAGAAAGAACTTTAGCACGAAGACGCTGATCGTGAAGAAACTTTTCGCGCCTTAGTACTTTGGCACATTCATTTCTCGCCCGTTTGCGTAGCAGTTCAGTCACGTAATTTTTATTTTCACGCCAATGTCTGAATGCTTCCTCTCTGGATCCCACTGCATCTCTGCAAGTCTGGTTAAACCAAGATTTTTGATTAGGTTTAGCCGAAATGTGCTTTGATAGAATGAATAATCTCATACCAAGCACTATTATTTTTTCCACCATTATAGCTGCAGCGTCAACATTATTATCTAGGAAACAAAGTTTCCAGTTGAAATGCTTGAAGAAATCGTTGAGCTCGGCCCAACGAGCCCTTTCGTAAATAAAAACTGAGCATTTCGTAGCTGGTGTTGAAACACTGTGAACTACAGAGTACGATAAAGATGCGGAAATGGTGCAGTGATCCGAATTACCGAGAGATGCAAGTATTTTTACTTCATGCTTGTCAGAAAAAGGTCGAGAGTATTCTGTCTTTGCCCTTCAATGCACGGAATGTGCGCTGTTCATTCACTACTTGCGCTAAGTGGTTATGCGCGGCGAAAAGCTCAACGTAACGGCCTGCGGGAGTTGTTTGTCTCGAATGGTGAAGCCAAGAAGAGTTGTGAATATTAAAATCGCCGGCAACTACGATTTCGCTATTCGGGCAACTCTCTAGGATTCTAGTTATGGATTCAGAAAGGGCATCGAAGCCATTATAGGTATGCTCCCTTTCTATGTTTGGGCTTCTGTATAGAAACCCGAAATGTTTTAAACACTAATAAATATCAGAGTATTTAACTAAAGCGTTAAAATTCGTGAGTTTTATTAAACTAAGTTTAAAAAATACTTCTAACTTTAAACTATTTGACTAAAGAGTTAAAAACTAAAGTTTAATCAAACTAAGTTTAACTGAAATTACAAAAAAATTTCCTAAAGTGATAAGAATCTAACTCATAAAAGCAAAGCTTTTATTAAAACTCTTTCTTTCCTTATGCATATGAGTTTTGAATCTCTCCGTGACTGTCTGTGACTTTGCGTGACTATTTCAAAATTAAGTTTATGGACGAAGTTTCAGATTGATTGGATGAGAGGAAATGGGGTTTAAATCACTCCGTGACTGTGCGTCACTAAGCTTGACTATCTTTAAGTTAATACTACCAGATTCCAGGGCTCGAAATGCGATTGCAATTTCTAGGCAGCTTTATTTTTCAACTTACCCAATTCACAAACCAACACTTTTTTGGTTTATTATTATTGTGAATGAAGATAACAAACTCATTAACAAACAAATTAACAAATTTAATAAAACACACATAGCATATGTATAATTTTATGTATGTGTTAGTAGCAACTTTAAATGCAATTTACTCAAAATAAAGGAAAAAATCTAAAAATCTGTATATCTGCAAAACGGCTAAAAGAAATACCCTTCAAATAATATACGTTTTGTCAAAGTCGGGATAAAATGGTTGAACAAAACATCGGTCACAAAAAATCGCCTAGCCTATTAATATTATAGATTTGGTGACAAGTCTGTGGATCAAGTTTCAGATTGACTAGATGAGGGCAAATGGATTTTATCTCACTCCGTGACTGTGCGTGACTATGCGTGACACTGTGTGACTATCTTAAGATTAATCTTCGGCCACAACAAGTCTATGGACAAAGTTTCAGGCCAATCTGATGAGGGGAAATGGGGTTAAAATCGCCCATTGATTGTGCGTGACTACCCCAAAATTAATCTATAGTCACAACAAGACTATGGGCCAAATTTCAGATCAATTGGATGAGGGGAATGGGGTGGTCCAATGGCAGACAGACAGATAGACAGACAGAGAATATGAGTTAAAAGAAAGAGTTTAAAAATAGGAAGTTTAACTAAACTCTCAGAACTCGTTCATAAAACGTTAAAGTGTGCCTCTAAAGCGTCAAAAATCGTTAATACCAAAAAATCAGTCTTATAACTAAGTAAAACTGAAATTCCAAAAACTCGCTCTAAAGCGACAAAAATCATAAGTTTAACTAAACTAAGTTTAATTGAAAACTCAAAAACTCGGTCTTAAAAACTTTCAACTATTTCACTAAGACCCAGATTTTTAGATATCAGTTAAACCTAGTTTTGTTAAACTCAGAAATTATTCATGAATTACTTTATGAATTTGGACATGTCTGAAAAAAATAATTCTCGGTTTAACTAAACTAGGTTTAACTGACATCTCAAAAACTGGGCCTAAAGCGTTAAAAACTAAAGTTTAATCAAACTAAGTTTAAGTGAAATCTCAAAAAATAGCTTTTAAGTGATAAGACTCGTGAGTTTAACTAAACTAAATTTAATAGAAATCCTAAAAACTCGGCCATAAAACTTGAAAGAGTTAAAAACTTCATACAAATTATAAGAAGTTTAACTCACATCGCAAAAAGTTTATCTAATGCGTTGAAAATCTTTAATCCCAGAAACTGGAGATTAATCAAACTTAGTTTACCTGATATCCCATAAACTAGCTCTAAAGCGATAAAAATTGAGAGTTTAATTAAACTAGGTTTAATTGACATCTCAATAACTCGGTCTTATAACTTTAAACTCTTTGACTTATGATTTCGAAACTTAAGTTTAATTAAATTAAGTTTAATCTGTAATCCCAAAGTATAACTTTAGACTATTTAACTAAAGAGTTAAAAACTAATGTTTAATCAAAGTTTAACTAAAATCACAAAAACTGGCTCTAATACGATAAGAATCGCGAGTTTAACTAAACTGAATTTAATAGATATCCCAAGAACTCGGCCATGAAACTTTAAGGAGTTAAAAACTTAATTATAAATAAACTAAGTTTAACTCACATCGCAAAAATTGGCTCTAAAGCGTTAAAAACCTTTAATCCCAAAAACTCAGTCTTATAACGTTAGACTAATTAACTAAAAACGTAAAAACCAGAGTTTAATCAAACTAAGTTTAACTGAAATCCTAAAAATGGATAAGAATTGTGATGATTCTAACTTAAATAAGTTTAATTGGCATATCAAAAACTCGTTCATAAGACTTTATACTATTTGACTAATACCTTAAAAACTGAAGTTTAATTAAACTAAGCTTAATTGACATCACAAAAACTCGCTCATAACATTCTTTACTATTTAACAAAAGAATAAATTAACCTAAGATTAACTGACATCTCAAAAACTACTTCTTAAGGATTTAATTTAAAAGTTTAGTTCACATCTTTCACACTTTCTGTTTCACCTCCTCCATCTTCAGAATCTGAAGTAGCTTAAGATGCAAAGTGTAAAATATCCAAAATGTGCTGATCCGTATTTAAAAAACAAAAGGATGACACCTGTTTCATTCGATGCAATAAAATGTTGTTCAAGAATTCATTCGTCTAAACTAAATTGGAGAATGAATTCCTTAGAAGCTCTGATTAAGACTTTATGTAATACGATTAAATTTATAAATTTATAAATGTTTTATATACATTTTGAATATTTGTATGGTATGTGTGATAATATTCGTTTCTATATTACGCAAAGTTTTTTTTTTTGTAATACAGTTTTGTTAATAATTATGCATAATTGTCTAAGACAAGGAAGAGCAGAATACCTTATCAATCTGAGGATAATTATTATGTTTATTACAATACTTCCAAAGGGCATAGCATATTGCTGGTAACGAGAACAAATTTAAAGGCACATTTAATTAGGAACGTGACTGACTATAAGGCTACAGAAATGCTGCCTTTGACTTATTTACCACAAGTCTGTAGCTTTTGGCTATTTTTCTTTTTGTGGATATTTTGTATTAAAAACGTTTCTTTTGCTTTCACATTCGTTTTGTTGTTGCCGTTGTTGTTGTTGTTTTTACTTACCAAGGAGACTATAAATCTAGTTCGAACACCGATACCTATCAGACGCGCATCTCATCCATGGCCGCCTGTGGCACTTGTTGTTGCAGGTGTGATGCACCACCCAGCGTTGACGATGGTGTAGCTGTCATACCGATATTATCAACTGCTGTGGCAGTGTGTGTATGCGTGTGACCATGATGGTGGGAATGTCCTTTAGAGGAGGGTGCGCTACTTACGCCACTACTGCTACTACCGTTTGAGGGAGTTTGATCAATTAAATTGGAACCTCCACCTGAAACGCCGCCGCCGCCGCCACCACCTCCACTGCCGGATCCTGAACTACATTGTGTTGATGTGGAGGATGCCGTTCTAGTGGGAGGTCTAGGGGCTCGTATGTGGTGCGGCATGGTACCTAGACCAGTCATTATGCTGCCATTAGGATGAGTTTTATTTGATTGTTGTTGATATTGTTGTTGTGGTGATTCTGAAAAAAATAGATAATAAGTAGAATAAGTAGAAGAAAATTCGAGCACGTTTGGGAGAAGAGCTGTGATTTAGCCTGCATTTTGAATTTTAGTCAGATCTTGCTTTCATACATTTTGCAATCTATTTTACAATAATAAGCAAATTAATTAAAATCGAAAATTGACATAAGCTTAAACCTCCATTGAGGTTCAAACATGTATACATTTGTAGCCTATTTATACTAACAGAACCCACCATTTGAGATTCGAGTGCAAATTCGCGAAAATTTTATTTTTAATGTATATACTTGTATATATGTATGTATATAAAACTTATGAATATTTAATTAAAAAAAAATAAAAAATCGCTAAGAAATCGTAAAAAAATCGCTGAAGCCAAAAATGCTAAAATCAAAAAGCGCTAGGATCAAAAATCGCCAAAATCAAAAATCACAAAAATCAAAAATCGCCAAAGTTAAAAATCGCGAATACCAAAAATCGCCAAAAACAAAAATTGCCGAAATCAAAAATAGCCAAACCGAAAAAAATCTAAAATTTATAATCGCCAAAGTAAAAAATCGTTCAAATTAAAAATCGCAAAATCAAAAATCACAAAAAGCAAAAATCGCCAAAGTTAAAAATCGCGAATACCAAAAATCGCCAAAATCAAAAATCGGTAATATCAAAAATAACAAAAAAAAAATAAAAATCGTCAAAGTAAAAAATCGCTCAATATTAAAAATTGGCAAAATCTACATACATTTGTAGCCTATTTATTTATACCAGAAGCCTGCATTTGATTGTAAATTTGCATATTTCGAATACTGTTACCCATATTTAAAAAAATTTAAAAAAAAACGAGAACAAGTTTTGTCACAATCCCCGCACAAATATATATTTTATATAGTAATTTTGACATCAGAAAATAGGTGTATAATATTATTTTTAGAATTATTAAAATATTATCAACAAGTTTTATCGAAATCCTTCCACAAATATATATTATTTCGATATTTAGTTTTAAAAAAAGTAAATCTTAAATTTGGCCTTTGACCTTAAAGAGGGTCAGTTTATGGTGTTCCAATTTAACCTTAATTTACAAGATTGAGAACTTCTATGAAGTAGTATAATATTTTGACAAAAGATATTTGAAATATGAAAACACCAAAAAGATGTAGCCTAAAAGTGGAAAAAGTATGAAAATTCACATTTTTCTTTTAGTCCGCTGAGATAAAAACGCTGCCCACGCCAAATTAAGAAAAGAATACCCACAATAATTGGCATTTTTAATCACATATATTTTGTTAATAAGACCATAAAGTCAAATCGTTGATTTTGGTAAATTTCTTGAACAAAATTTTTGAAAAAGTAATATTGGAGATTTGGAAATAATGCTTAAAAATACGTACCGCTTTGACATTAATTTAGAACGCCATAACAATAGACGAAATGCAAAATACTTTACATAAGATCACTTTGGGATCAGGAGAATGCAAAAATGTTGTTGTTGTAAATTATTTCAATGTCTTTAAAAATGTGAGCTCGAATTTCTTAATAAAGTGGTCTGTGGCGCATTTATTGCCTGGCGAACTTGATATAACTTGGCTGTTTTTCAACCGATAATAGATTTTGTTATTTTATTAGAAAGATAATTTATTCTAGATTATGGTTTAATTATTAATTTAATTAAAACGCAATTATTAATATCAAAATTTTTGTGAAAAATGATTTTTTTTATAATTTTTACATATAAATGCATATTTGAACTTTGAACTTAATGCGCGTCCATAAAGCATTGTCCGATTTGGCTCAAATTTTGCGCACTAAAGTTTTAGATCCTGTGTCACAATAATCCGACCCGTACACCTCAGAATTCGACCAATTTTTTTTTCATACAAACCGCTGTCACCCTAATATATACAAAACTTATGAATATTTAAATAAAAAAAATAAAAAATCGCTGAGAAATCGTAAAAAAAATCGTTAAAGCCAAAAATCGCCAAAATCAAAAATCGCGAATACCAAAAATCGCCAAAATCAATAATCGCCAAAATCAAAAATAGCCAAACCGAAAATCGCCAAATTCAAAAATCGCCAAAGAAAAAAATCGTTAAAATTAAAAATCGCCAAAATCTATATACATTTACATACATTTGTAGCCTATTTATTTATACTAGCAGAACCCAGCATTTTCAACTTTTCTTTTCAGTGTTTTTTAATCTATATATATATATATATATATATATACATATATAAAATATAATATTTAAATAAAATTAATTTAATTGTAAATTTTTAAATAAAATTCATTAAATTTCACTATAAATATTTGTTGAACACACGGAAGCTATATAAATGGGTTTGTTAATAAATAATTTTATAAGAGCTTAAAGGTGTGCTAATCAATTTTAACCAATTTACAATTCAACACAGGGCTTTTGATATACAATTTTTGCAAACACATTAACAAATTTAATAAACACACACACACACAGCATTGTATAGTTTTATGTGTTTCATGTATGTGTTAGTAGCAATTTTAAATGATTATTACTCGAAAAAATTTACCTGATGGTGCACATGTGTAAAGATGTTGCACATCTGCAAAGAAATACCTTTAAAATGGTATATTTTTGATCAAAATTGGTTGATAGCTAAAGGCGTAGAAGAGGTCAGAAGAAACCGCCTTGTCTATTAATATTATAAATTTATTTAATTAGTATATACATATATACATAATTCTAGTTACATATTACGAAATTATTACCTAAAAGTTAAGTCTAGAACATGATGTCCCTGTAGTCTTTATACTTATTCACTATCATACAATAAGTTAATTGCTAATAACCCAGTCAGCTATTTATGAAATTAATGATCACAGTCGAGTTTTTTCGACTCTTCTCTGCGATTAATCTGATCCTAAAAGACTCTTTTGTCAGGAGAAAATGGTACTTTACCCGCGACTCTTCTTGAAGATATTTTTATGGCACTCCTTGAAAACTCTCTTGTCATTAGTTAATTATTACCTAAATTACCCGCTTTTCTGACCAGTTTCGACTCATTTACGAGTAACTTTCCAGTAATATTTTAACGCTGATAACGATTTGTTGCAAATAGTACAAAAAAGAGCTGTCACATCCGTTTTACTGATAGGATAATCATAAATGATGTTTCTTAATTTTGATGCTTTAAGTTTTGCTATTTTCTAAAAAATGTGAAATTTGTTAGTAAATTGTCAAAATTGTTTGTAAATTCCCAATGTGAGAATTTAACTTGACGAATATTTGTGTCTGGGCTTTAACTCAAAATAAAATTTGTTTAAATGTGTGCTTCCCCTTTTTAATATTATTTGTTCTAGACAGAGTTATCATCCATTTAAAACTCAAGAAGGCCATGGTGCTGTAATATAAATAGCTCTAGCCTCAAAAGACAAGCAGTGTTGTGCAAGACAAATAGTGTTGTAAAGGACAAATAAGACAAATTGTGTAAGGCATCGTGTATGGCACGGTGCACTGATATCAAAGATTATTGCATTTGGGGTCGGTAATGACTTCTCTCGATTTTTATTGAGTTTTCTCAGAGACCGAACAATACGTGTTGTTATTGATGGGGCTCATCTAATGATTTTCAGCTTTTTTCAGGGGTACCCCAAGGTTCCGTTCTCCTTCTCTTTTCCTTATCTTTCTGAACGACTTTATTCCAAATGCCGGAGTTTCGTTTCGCTCTACCCGCTTCTCTAGTAGATCACATCCGTTTGTAGTCTATTGTCCAGTTGACCGCACAACGCATTACAGAGAGAATTCGTTTATTAGTCGAACTAGCCGTATGTGGAATAAACTCCCCGCAGAGGTCTTTCCTGACAGTTATAATCTAATAAAATTTAAGTCAAATATAAACAAAAACTACTCCCTCTTTCCTCCTTCCCATAACCTATTTTCCTGAGATCAACACAATACACTGCAACTGTAGGGGCATCCCCTGAGTGTTGGTTAATAAATAAAAAAATAAAAAAAGCAGATAAACCTTCAAAATAAAATTACTTTAAAAAAATTAAATTGAAAAAAAAAAAATGAAAATATACTCCAAAAATATGCTCTTGTTCCAAAATATGCGCTTAAAGCTAAATTATACAAAAATATGCTCTTCAGGTCAGTATATGCCAAAATATCCACTAACAAATCCATGTCAGATTTGTTAAAATCTTCATTCATTTATCCATACAATGTATAAGAAAAAACGTGAAATTACATATTTTTGGTTTGCCTGATTATAAAAAACGATTGATATTTGCGATACGTGTGTAACGAAAAGAGTTCAGAAAAAAACACACACTGAATAAAAAACTCGTACATGTATGTAAACAAACATGGCTCAGACCAACAAACACATATTTTTATTTTGATATCAATTATGTGTGTTTCTAAATTTTGTACGGAGCCGAACACATCATGACTGTGTTTCGGTTTAATTGTTTGTTATGTACACGAACATGTTTCTATCACGTATTTTTTTGTTTCGAACACACAAGAACCACACAGATTCGAGTATAGCTTTATTTTAAGTTCGTGTTCTTGCATGTGTACTGCTAAAAAAACAGAACATGTTCTTGAACGCGTACATCTAAAAAGTAAAACATTAACCACTCGCGATCGGAAAAATCTGATATACCCCTATAAGAACGACAACAATTGACCAAATTTATTAAAAAAATAAACTAATTTATTAGCAGTTATAAAAAAATAAAAAAAATAATAATAAAGATAATAATAAAAATAAAATAAAAATTAAAAAAATAAAAAAAACGAAAGTAATTCATAAACAACATATAAAATTTCTCTGTTTTCTATTTTATTACTTTCTTTAAATTTTTATTTATTTTTATTTTTATAATTATCTTTTTATTTTTATTTTTTTTATAACTACTAATGAGTTATTTTAGATTTTTTAAAATAAATTTGGTTGAAACAATTGTTGTTGTTATTATAGGGGTGTATCAGATTTTTCCGATCGCGAGTGGATAATGTTTTAATTTTTAGATGTACGCGTTCAAGAATATGTTCTGTTTTTTTAAGCAGTACACGTGTAAGAACACGAACTTAAAATAAAGCTACACTCGAATCTATGTGGTTTATGTGTGTTCGTAACAAAAAAATATGTGATAGAAACATGTTCGTGTACATAACGAAATATTAAAACGAAACACAGTCATGATTTTGTTCGGCACCGTACAAAATTTAGAAACACATATAATTGATATCAAAATAAAAATACGTGTTGACTGCTTTAGAACTGAACATTGTGTGTTTCATGTGTGTATTTTCTGAACCTTGTGCCTGGTTTTCATTATGTCATATAAACTGACACCAAACAATTGCCTCAACTGATAACTCGTAATTTTCTATTAATTACACTTGCATTACTTCGTATAAACTAACAACAAATCCCGCTGTCAAACAAATGTTGCCAAGGATTTTAAATGACAAGACATTACAACCCGTTTTCATACAAATATTGACAAATATTGACATTAAAAATGACATAGTGAAAACCAGACATTAGTAAAGAATAATAATAAATTATATAATTATATTAATTATACGCACTGTTGCATATAATTTGCTTTTGCAATATGAAACAAATTGTTGCGGAAACTACTCTAATGAAATATACCTTCAAGTTAAAATTTTTTTTCGTAATTACTTAATACAACAACAGTTTCAAATTAAATTGGGTATTGAAGAAAGAAAAAGAATATGTCAACTAATAAACTTTGCTACTCAAGTACACATAAACTAAGTAAACTTTATTTTACCCTCTACTCTCTACACATTGCACGCTAACATTTTGCAATTTTTTTATTTTTCTCTAAAGTTGGTATTCAACTAAAAGAAACAACAACAGAAAATTCAGTGTAGTTATGTTACAAATTGGCTTTTTGAAACCCAAAAAGGATATTAACTCACAACACTTGAGAGTGTGTGAGTGTGTGTATAGGTATATGATCTCAAAGTCACAGTCGTCAACATTGTGCATGCACATTAGGGCGTTACACAAAAAACGTTCATGTTTCAAGAACAAATTTTTTAATTAAATCGATTTCACCGACCCCAAACCGATGACCAAAATGTGTAAAAAAAAAAAATTAAAAAAATCTTTTGGGCTCTAAGAATTCATATACCGCTTTAATAGTTTCAAAAAAAGTTTTGCTGCAACGCCCTAATACACATGACCTGCACAACTTATTTTTAATTTTTTTTTGTTTTATTTACTCTTTTTAAACAACTACATATAAACATACAATGGAACCCTACATTAACCTATAACATGCGTTCTAAACTTTTAAGCACACACATGCAGCAACCCACTTACAATATGACAGTAATGGTGGTATGAATGTTTATAAAGTTTTCAGGACAAAAACACATGGGAATATAAGTATTAGGAAAAAAAAATAATGCAACGTTAACATTTGTTTCGCAATTTTCAATGTTTCCGTTAGTTACACGCTGTCATGTCACTTTCCTGTCGTTTATGTCAATGTTACGCACCATCATCAATAGATGCTGGTAGCTATAATTGTAGTTGGTGTCACCGTAGTTTCTACTCAAATTCAGATAAATGCATATACAAGTTGCAACAGCAACTAAAACAAAGTCAACAATAAAATCTACGACAATTTATAAACATGTGCTTGTATTAGTATCGTATACACACTAGCACTTGTTCATTTTATACCCATACACACACCCTTACACACACACACACATACATACAAAATTATTGGGCTGATAGTGCAACTGTTTCCGCTTCCGTTGCAATTTGTGATGCTTTGACTGTAATTTTCTGTGTACATTCAAATTTGATTAGTTGTCGGTCGGTATGTCAAGAGGCAAACAACCAACACACACATAAAATCAAATTATGTTATATATATACCTTCAATGCAGCAGGCTTATATATCCGTCTATAAGTAACTCAATGCAATACAAACGCATATTAGTGATCCATATGATAAAGATTCCCTAAATCGTTCCAGTCAATCAAAAGTTAGGAAGACAGTAGTACATACTTTCAAACACGGAAAATAATTAAGCTTGAATTAAAAAATTGTTTAAAATATGACCCTATAAAGAAAATTGTAGTACTGATTACAAATGTTGGTTAATTTTAATTGTTTTAAATTTTTTAAGAAAACTTACATTTTTATGAAAAAGGATTTTTTTGAAATTGGTACTATTTTAAGATAATAAGGTCCTTTTTAAGAAAATTTTCTTTTTTAAAAAGTAAATTTTTAAGAAAATTTAAGAATACGTCACTTTTTAAGAAAAGGGTACTTTTTTTTAAGAAAATGTACTTTTTAAGAAAATGAACATTTTAAAGAAATATTAATTTTTAAGAAAAGTTACTTTTTTAAGAATAGGTACTTTCTGAAGAAAAGGTACCCTTTTAAGTAAAGGTACTTTTTAGCAAAAAGGTACTTTTTTAAGCATAGATACTTTTTTGGGTAAAGTACGTTTTTATAAAAAAATTAACTTGTTTTAAGAAAAAGTACTTTTTTAAGAAAAAGTACTTTTTTAAGAAAAGGTACTTTTTTAATAAAAGGTAATTTTTTAAGAAAATGTACTTTTTTAAGAAAAGGTACTTTTTAAGAAAAGGTACTTTTTTAAGAAGAGGTACCCTTTTCGTTTTTTAAGAAAAGGTACTTTATTGAAAAAATTTTTCATCTTTCATTACTCATTTTTCAATCTTAATTTTTCATGTTCCATTTTTCAATTTTTATTTTCCACTTTCCGTATTCCATTTTCAATTTTTAATTTTTAATTTTTAATTTTTAATTTTTAATTTTTAATTTTTAATTTTTAATTTTTAATTTTTAATTTTTAATTTTTAATTTTTAATTTTTAATTTTTAATTTTTAATTTTTAATTTTTAATTTTTAATTTTTAATTTTTAATTTTTAATTTTCAATTTTTAATTTTTAATTTTTAATTTTTAATTTTTAATTTTTAATTTTTAATTTTTAATTTTTAATTTTTAATTTTTAATTTTTAATTTTTAATTTTTAATTTTTAATTTTTAATTTTTAATTTTTAATTTTTAATTTTTAATTTTTAATTTTTAATTTTTAATTTTTAATTTTTAATTTTTAATTTTTAATTTTTAATTTTTAATTTTTAATTTTTAATTTTTAATTTTTAATTTTTAATTTTTAATTTTTAATTTTTAATTTTTAATTTTTAATTTTTAATTTTTAATTTTTAATTTTTAATTTTTAATTTTTAATTTTTAATTTTTAATTTTTAATTTTTAATTTTTAATTTTTAATTTTTAATTTTTAATTTTTAATTTTTAATTTTTAATTTTTAATTTTTAATTTTTAATTTTTAATTTTTAATTTTTAATTTTTAATTTTTAATTTTTAATTTTTAATTTTTAATTTTTAATTTTTAATTTTTAATTTTTAATTTTTAATTTTTAATTTTTAATTTTTAATTTTTAATTTTTAATTTTTAATTTTTAATTTTTAATTTTTAATTTTTAATTTTTAATTTTTAATTTTTAATTTTTAATTTTTAATTTTTAATTTTTAATTTTTAATTTTTAATTTTTAATTTTTAATTTTTAATTTTTAATTTTTAATTTTTAATTTTTAATTTTTAATTTTTAATTTTTAATTTTTAATTTTTAATTTTTAATTTTTAATTTTTAATTTTTAATTTTTAATTTTTAATTTTTAATTTTTAATTTTTAATTTTTAATTTTTAATTTTTAATTTTTAATTTTTAATTTTTAATTTTTAATTTTTAATTTTTAATTTTTAATTTTTAATTTTTAATTTTTAATTTTTAATTTTTAATTTTTAATTTTTAATTTTTAATTTTTAATTTTTAATTTTTAATTTTTAATTTTTAATTTTTAATTTTTAATTTTTAATTTTTAATTTTTAATTTTTAATTTTTAATTTTTAATTTTTAATTTTTAATTTTTAATTTTTAATTTTTAATTTTTAATTTTTAATTTTTAATTTTTAATTTTTAATTTTTAATTTTTAATTTTTAATTTTTAATTTTTAATTTTTAATTTTTAATTTTTAATTTTTAATTTTTAATTTTTAATTTTTAATTTTTAATTTTTAATTTTTAATTTTTAATTTTTAATTTTTAATTTTTAATTTTTAATTTTTAATTTTTAATTTTTAATTTTTAATTTTTAATTTTTAATTTTTAATTTTTAATTTTTAATTTTTAATTTTTAATTTTTAATTTTTAATTTTTAATTTTTAATTTTTAATTTTTAATTTTTAATTTTTAATTTTTAATTTTTAATTTTTAATTTTTAATTTTTAATTTTTAATTTTTAATTTTTAATTTTTAATTTTTAATTTTTAATTTTTAATTTTTAATTTTTAATTTTTAATTTTTAATTTTTAATTTTTAATTTTTAATTTTTAATTTTTAATTTTTAATTTTTAATTTTTAATTTTTAATTTTTAATTTTTAATTTTTAATTTTTAATTTTTAATTTTTAATTTTTAATTTTTAATTTTTAATTTTTAATTTTTAATTTTTAATTTTTAATTTTTAATTTTTAATTTTTAATTTTTAATTTTTAATTTTTAATTTTTAATTTTTAATTTTTAATTTTTAATTTTTAATTTTTAATTTTTAATTTTTAATTTTTAATTTTTAATTTTTAATTTTTAATTTTTAATTTTTAATTTTTAATTTTTAATTTTTAATTTTTAATTTTTAATTTTTAATTTTTAATTTTTAATTTTTAATTTTTAATTTTTAATTTTTAATTTTTAATTTTTAATTTTTAATTTTTAATTTTTAATTTTTAATTTTTAATTTTTAATTTTTAATTTTTAATTTTTAATTTTTAATTTTTAATTTTTAATTTTTAATTTTTAATTTTTAATTTTTAATTTTTAATTTTTAATTTTTAATTTTTAATTTTTAATTTTTAATTTTTAATTTTTAATTTTTAATTTTTAATTTTTAATTTTTAATTTTTAATTTTTAATTTTTAATTTTTAATTTTTAATTTTTAATTTTTAATTTTTAATTTTTAATTTTTAATTTTTAATTTTTAATTTTTAATTTTTAATTTTTAATTTTTAATTTTTAATTTTTAATTTTTAATTTTTAATTTTTAATTTTTAATTTTTAATTTTTAATTTTTAATTTTTAATTTTTAATTTTTAATTTTTAATTTTTAATTTTTAATTTTTAATTTTTAATTTTTAATTTTTAATTTTTAATTTTTAATTTTTAATTTTTAATTTTTAATTTTTAATTTTTAATTTTTAATTTTTAATTTTTAATTTTTAATTTTTAATTTTTAATTTTTAATTTTTAATTTTTAATTTTTAATTTTTAATTTTTAATTTTTAATTTTTAATTTTTAATTTTTAATTTTTAATTTTTAATTTTTAATTTTTAATTTTTAATTTTTAATTTTTAATTTTTAATTTTTAATTTTTAATTTTTAATTTTAAATTTTTAATTTTTAATTTTTAATTTTTAATTTTTAATTTTTAATTTTTAATTTTTAATTTTTAATTTTTAATTTTTAATTTTTAATTTTTAATTTTTCATTTTTAATTTTTAATTTTTAATTTTTAATTTTTAATTTTTAATGTTTAATTTTTAATTTTTAATTTTTAATTTTTAATTTTTAATTTTTAATTTTTAATTTTTAATTTTTAATTTTTAATTTTTAATTTGTATTTTTTAATTTTTAATTTTTAGTTTTTAATTTTTAATTTTTAATTTTTAATTTTTAATTTTTAATTTTTAATTTTTAATTTTTAATTTTTAATTTTTAATTTTTAATTTTTAATTTTTAATTTTTAATTTTTAATTTTTAATTTTTAATTTTTAATTTTTAATTTTTAATTTTTAATTTTTAATTTTTAATTTTTAATTTTTAATTTTTAATTTTTAATTTTTAATTTTTAATTTTTAATTTTTAATTTTTAATTTTTAATTTTTAATTTTTAATTTTTAATTTTCAAAAAAAAGTATTTTTTTAGAATATGTTATTTTTGAAGAAAATGTACTTCTTTTTTTTTCAATAAAGATACTTTTTTTTAAGAGAAGTTACTTTTATGAATTTGTCCTTTTTAAAGAAAAAGCGCTTTTTTAAAAAGGGTTTTTTTTTGAGGAAAGTATACTTTTTATGGAAATGTAGTTTTTTAATAAAATGTACTTTTCTCTAAGAAAAAGTACTTTTTTAAAAAATTATGCTTTTTATAATGTGATATTTTTAGGAAAATGTGTTTTTAGTTAAACGGTGATGAGTAGTAAAATGCCATAAATACGAGTACAATGGCCACAACAACAACAATAATTACAACAACCAGACACAAAATAAAAATTTAGAATTACAAATATTTTTCCATTCACAATCATATCTCTTTACTTTCTCAACCGATGTTAAATATTGCTACCGAATTAAAATTTTCTCACAACCGAAACAAGAACCGGGTTTTGAAAAATCCAGCACGTAAATTCCAGTCCATGCAAATTTATACGAGGCTGTATGCACTAGTTATAATCGGCATTGATGATTTCTCATATCATTTCTTTATATTTTTCTTTTATAAATATATTTTTGACCTAAAAAGCGAATCGTGTGACTTGTGGAGCTTTTTTTTGGTCTAGAAACTTTGCAAAAAAAAAAAAAAATAAATAAAAAAAAATAATTGAGTGCTAAATACCAGTCTCAATTCAATGCGTACAAACAAAACAATCAAAAATTTTATGAACTTTATTGAACAGTTCAAATTGAGTCCATTTGAAAAATTTCGTGGTCTCTAAAATGAAATTGCAATAATCATACACATTTCGAATTGACAAATGTTTGTAATTTAAAGTAATAAGGAAATTAACATTTTCATAATTAAATCTAATTATGAGTATCATACGAGTCTAAGTACATATTATATATTCCCGAACACATACTCTATCTATGACCAATTAGACATGTGTCGCAAACACTAATTGATCAAATGATACAAAAATGATATGTGCCACCGAAAAGGGGAAACTAACTAAAAATCAAAAAAAAAAAAAACTATTGCAGCAATAGCAAACACATGAAGAATTCAAAAATATATTTTAGCATATTCGTACAGCTCAAATAACTATGAGTTGGTATGAGCGCGTGAATGTTTTTATGTGGGAAATATTAGAAATGCGTATCGGAATTGGAATTTGATGTTGTGTATAAGTGAGTATGTGCAAGTATGTGCGATTGTGTGTTGTGGATAAACAAAACGGAAGTTTATTAGAATGCATAACATAAACGGAAATAGCATCATAATTCAAAAAAGCTTTACAATACATCCGCCACCACCACCAACACCAGCACCACCATCATCATCATCATCGCCATCCATTTGTTGCTCTTTGACAACGGTGCTTAATCAGAAAGAGCAAACTTGTTTAAGTATTTTCAGCCACCTTTGCCCATCAGTAATCTGATATGCATGCATATGCATGCTACAAATTTTCAAAATATACTTTGAATACGCAACTGAAAACAAGTAAGAAAATTATAGTCGGTCTAGACCGACTATATGATAC